>JARHVA010007338.1:0-342500 GCA_037957365.1 Torreya grandis | reverse complement strand
TAATTTACCCAAGTTTATTGAGGTAAGTGTGAATGTCTAGAATGTATTAAGGGATGGGTATGTTGATGATATCACTAATCTTACTAGGGTTGACATATATTCCATGAAGGGAGACTAAAAATACTAATAGTTTGTCAAATGTGACACTAAAAAACATTTATAAGGATTTAGTTTAACTTTATGTTTAAGAAGTGGATCAAATATGATGGCAAGATCAAATAGATGAATATTTTGACATTTGGATTTACCAATGAGGTCATCCACATAAGTTTATAAAATATTATGAATTATATCATGAAATATTTGTGTCATTTCCCTTTGATAGGTTGATCCAACATTTTTGAGGTTGAAGGGAATTTTAACATAGCAATAGGTGCCCCATTATGTGGGGAAAGTTTTCTTATGTTGATCTTTGAGGGAATTTTGAATTTGGTTATAACCTGAGAAACCATCCATAAGAGACAACATTTCATAACCAAATGTGGAATTGAAAATGGCACTATTGAAGGTAAAGGGAAATTTTCCTTGGGACAAGTAAAATTAAGATTATGGAAATTGATGCAAATGAAAATGACCATGATGACCTTATTCCATATAAGGACTATGTTAGAAACCCATTCAGAATAGTCCATGAGTTTGATAAACTTAGAATTAATAAGTTTGACAATTTATTTATGAAATAAGGTTGAAACATTAGGTGGAAATTTCCATTGCTTTTGATGTACAATTCTGGCATCAGGATAAGTGATAATATTATGCACCATAATTCTAGGGTCAATATAAGGCCAAGAAAATATCTCATAATATTTATTGAAAAACAAGGTGAATTTATCATGTTTAGTAGGTGTGAGTTCACAAAAAACTATAATTAGTCAAGGGCATGATGGAGTACCATATTCAATGTGAGCAGTTTCTTCAACAAGTATAGTATTTCCATCTTGGAAATGATATGATGCATTAGGTAAATAGAAAATTGGATTTGATTTAGGTTTGATGTTAGTGATAAAGTTGTTGAGACAAGGGGATTTATTTTTTAAATTCCCAAGTTTGTGATGTTGCTGAAGAAGTTGAGGTTCTCAGGCATGAAACAATTCAAGAATGGCTTCATCGCTAGGAAAAGTGGGAAGATGACCATAGTAATCTACATTTACTTTATGGATTCATCACAAAGTGTGAAGAGGACCATAAAATTGGAAGAGGCAATAACTTAGTAAAGATAAACAATATCATGACTTTTAATAATAGTGTGACAAATATAAGTCTACGATATTCTTTTAACTGAAATGGTAAATCAAACAACTACAATATCAAAACATAATAGTATTATAGAAATGTATTAATTGTTATTAATACTCTATATACACTATCCAATGTCTTTAATTATCTTTATATATATATATATATATATTAAGGTGTTAATCCTTATAATTATATTTCCAAAATATAGTAATGATAACCATCTAATATTCTTAAACAATTACAAATACATTTTGGTTAGTCTATAGATAGTAGTAAATAGATATTATCCACATAGATTTATTTTCTTTCAAATTTTTAAAAATCATGAATTTAATAACATGACATAATCATACACAAAAATTATACACTAAATCTATGTATAACAAACACAATGCAATCACACAAGATTAATTCCACATAAGCATTAAACTGAACTAAGTCACTATTAACATACATAATCAATTATATAAATGTATATAACATCAAAGACATACCTAAACTAACAACTGAAATAATGTATATTATGATTTCCATCTAATGTGGTGTGTGCATGGGTTTTATTCATTCATCTATCATCCCTCAACACCTCCATCTACAACACCCTCTATGATGATTCTCTCCCTCCGTCATGATTTGAGGGTAATTTATCCTAAATCCAACTCATGAAAAGAAGGTAGTTAGTCTGTAACATCATGATATATATCATAAATCACTATTTTAACAACAAATCAACAAGATCATGATGTAAATAATATAGAATACATCTAACTCATAGTAATGTAATCATGTAATCAAAGCAACATACAACTATCCCATAATAGCATATGACTTACAACTTATTTAAAAGTAATTAATTAATTTAAAAACCATAATAATCCACAAGTGATTAGATAAATTAGTTTAGTGAGAAATTGGAATGTGAGATCCTTCCCCCTAAAGCTGATCATCATCTCAATGACACTTATCCAAACATTAGTTCTAAATTAAAAACATTATTCAGTAGAAAAATAACATAGTATGAAGCATCAAGTCAAGTAAACAAATGTGGAAATCACCTATATAACTCATCATAGTCCTCCCATGTAGCACTATCCTCAAAGTATTGGTCCCACAAGATTTTTCACTATGCCACCTTGTTATTATACAAATGAAGTTATGAGTGTTAATTATTTTGATTGGTTCTACCATGACCACCCTAGGATCCAAAACATACAAAGCATTCCAATCCACACATGTGGAGGATCAACTATATACTTTTTAAGATAAAATACATGGAAGACATTATGCAATAGAGTTAGGGATGGTGACAATGAAATTCTATAGCTACAAGATTTATCACTTCCATAACCTCAAAGGGTCTCACATATATTGATGAAAGTTTCACTAACTTTTTGAATTTAATTAAGCTCTTCTATGATTTAACCCACAAGAAAACTTTATCACCTACTAAAAATTTCCTAGCTATTCTCTTCAAATAATAATAAATATTATGCCTATCATTGGCCTCAACCAATATTTTCCTAATTTATATGACTTGATATTCTATTTTTAAAAGCATCTTAGGTCCAAAGACTACCCTATCTTCCAACCTATCCTAATTGATTGGTGTCATGTACCTTCTTCCATATAATGCTTCAAATGGTGTCATATTTAAAGATGATTGGTATGAGTTATTATAAGTAAACTCAACCAATGAAAGATACTCTTCCCACTTATATTTTTGATCCATACAATACATATGAAGGATATCATCTAACACCTGATTAACTCATTCACTCTGACCATCAGTCTTTGGGTGATATGTAGCATTGAGTTTAGTTGCATACCCAAAGCTGAATTCAAAGTTAACCAAAACTTATAAGTCATCCTTGGATCATTATCTAAAATGATATTCTCTAGAAATACATGTAATAGATACACTTCCTTTATGAATCTCTTTGCAAGATTAAGTTCATCATCTGTTAAATTGCTTGGTATAAAATGAGATACCTTGGTTAGTTTATCAACAACAACCAAGATCATGATGTGTCTATTCTATGAAAAAGGTAAAACTTGGCTAAAGTTCATACTGATCCCTTACCACTTCTATTTTGGTATGTCATGTGGATACAAAAATCCATCCAGATGCACATGTTTAGCTTTCACTTGTTAACATTCTAGATAACATGACACAAAGTCTGCTACATATTTTTTGATTCCCTTTAAAAAATAGAGTGGTCTAAGCTTTTCCATGAACTTGGTTACTCCTAGATGTCTTAAATATGGGTCATTATGAAGTTCTTTTAAAATTATTCTCTTTAGATTCTCTCAATCTAGTATATACATCGTACCATTACATTTCAAAATATAATCTTTCTATTCTATATCCTTTATACCTAGGATATTAAGCATTCTCAAATAATGATTTCCTAATCTGATCATAGAATTCATCTCTTGGTAATAATTTAATCACTTTGTTCAGGCACCTAGAACATGAATGCTCTGATACCACTTGTTGGGGATCAACCAACAAAGTTGATTACTATATGAAAGCAATTAAATATGGAATTAAACCAGAATGATAAGTAACTAGAATCAAAAATAGCAAAGAACAAGAGATACAAGAAACCACCTTGAAAACTTGTATTAAACTCTTTACAAAAGGAATTACAATTGAAGAAACTTCTTTTCTTCCACACCTCTCTCAAATGTACAGATCTCTTTCCCTCAAGAGTTCTCTCTCTCAATTACAATCAATTCCAACAACCTGGATTGATACACATATACAATTCTTGTATTGTTACTCTTCACTTACAAGCTATGAAGATCTATCCCATTATATAACTTTAGGGATTCATGAGCATATAATTACAACCATTAGATGCACCTCCTAATCAAGGGCTCAAAATAGTCTTACTTAAGATAGAGATGCAGACTTAAGACTAACACTTAATCCTACCATTCAAATATTTTGTTCTGTCTACAAAAATAGCATTCTAGATGCACAAGTGACCAACATCGGTCCCTACCTGTCTGCCTATGACCGATGTCGACCGATCTATGACCAATGTCGACATCTCTTAGTCGACTCCTAACCGACGTTGGTCATTCCTAACCGACACTGGTGACTGTGTAATTCCTGCAACCTGCAACTTACTCATTTGGTGAGGCTTTTAGCTCCACACATCAACAATCTCCCACTTGAAGATAAACAACTGCACCATTACCTGTACAACAACATGTTCTAGCTCCTCCATCTTCAAACTCAATCATGAAGACCTACAAAAGTTGAATGAAGATTCAACTTCTCTTTTGTTATTGGCTTGGTTAACACATAAGCAGGGTTCTTATCTATATGGATCTTCTCCAGCTTTAACTCACCATCCTCCAATACTTGTCTAATGAAGTGGTACCTCAGCTATATATGCTTGGTTCTTGAATGAAAGGCTGAATTCTTAGCCAAATGAATTGCACTTTGACTATCACTATATAATCTGCAACTCTCTTGCTCCTTTCCTAGCTCTTCCATGAACTGTGTCATCCATATCATCTCTTTGCTAGCCTCTGTGACTACAATATATTCTGCTTCTATAGTTGACAAAGAAACAACCTTCTACAACTTTGATATCCATCTAACCGTCATTCCACCAATAGTGAAAACATATCCTGTGGTGCTTCTCTTGCCATCCAAATCACCTACCATATCTGAATCTACATAACCATGTAGATAAGTGTTTGACCCACCATAGCACAAATTCCTACTGCTGGTCCCTCTCAGATATTTGAGGATCCACTGAACTGCTTTCTAGTGTTCCTTCCCTGGATTAGCCATATACTTACTAACAACTCCCACTACTTGGGCAATATCCGGTCTAGTACATACCATTGCATACATTAAGCTCCCTACTACGGAAGCATATGGAACTCTACTCATGTACTCTACCTCATCATATGAATTAGGACACTGTTCTTTACTCAACTTGAAGTGTCCAGCCATAGGTGTGCTTACCAATTTTGCATCCTGCATATTGAACCATTTCAACACCTTGATCACATAACCCTCTTGAGATAAAATCAACATGTGATTTTTCTTGTCTCTCTTAATACTCATGCCAAGGATTTTCTTTGCTGCTCCCAAATTATTCATGGCAAACGTGTGAGCTAATTTCACCTTAAGCTCAGAGATATCCTGCATGTGTGATCCTGGAACCAGCATATCATCTACATAAAACAACAAAATAATATATCTACCATTATCCAATCTCTTAAAATACACACAATGGTCAGATTGACATCTATTATAGCCTTGCTCAGTTATAAACATGTCAAATCTTAGATACCATTATCTAGGAGCTTGCTTGAGGCCATACAAGCTTTTCTTCAATCTGCGCACTAGCTTCTCGTTACCTTTGACCCTAAATCCTTCTGGCTGATCCATATATATTTCTTCATCCAAATCTCCATGAAGAAACATTGTCTTAACATCAAGCTACTCAAGATGCAAATCTTCAATAGCAACTAAAGACAATATAGTCTGAATAGAAGTCATTTTAACAACAAGAGAAAAAATCTCACCAAAATCAATACCTAGTTTTTATGCAAATCCTTTCACTACCAACCTGGCCTTATATCTCATCTGTCCATTCTCACCTTCCTTCAATCTGTAGATTCATCTATTCTTTAGTGTCTTCTTTCCCGCTGGCAACTCAACCAAATCCCACATTTGGTTCTCTTTCAAGGAACCAATCTCCTCATTCATGCCTAGCTCCCACTGATTCTTGGATTCCACCTATATTGCTTCATCAAAACTCTTTGGTTCTCCACCATTAGTAAGCAATAAATAGAATAATGAAGGGGAATATCAAATTGGAGGTTTACTTACCCTTTTTGACCTCCTGATGGGCATCTAAGACTCATTCACAACACGTTGTCTGCACAAATTCTCTGACAGTGACCGACCTCAGTCACTTCTAGGCCTATTACTCGCTGACATCGGTTCTCTCTGACTGATGTTGGTCCTTCCTGGCTGACATCAGTCACTGTTTGATCGACATCGGTTCCTATATTACCGATGTTGGTTCCTTCCTAATCCACGTCAATCTCTGTGTTTTCCTATCTATGATTATTCTTTCTTGTGAGCTCATTTTGGACCGTCACCTTATCCAATTCTCCATTGCTCTACCTAGATTGATTTAGCTTCTTGAGTTGATCACTATACATCACCTTTTCATTGAAAACAACATCATGGCTCCTAATTATTTTGTTAGTTCCTAGATTCCAAAACCTGAATCCAAAATCTCTAGAGCCATAACCAATAAATGTGCACCTCATAGACTTAGCATCCAGCTTCTTTCTATTTTCCTTATCAACATGCACAAAAGCTTTACAATGAAAAACTTTGAGAAATAAGAGATTTACCTTTTTACCTATCCATGCCTCTTCTAGAATTCCACCATCTAGAGCTGTAGAGGGTCCTTTATTAATCAGGTGCATTGCAGTATCCACAGCTTTTGCCCAAAACTCTAAGGACAAACCAGCATGCAATCTCATACACCTTGCATGCTCCATTACTATTCTGTTCATCCTTTCAACAACTCCATTTTGCTAAGGTGTCTTTAGAACCATCCTTTGCCTGTGTATTCCATGCATATAACAATACTAGTTGAACTTGTGGCTTTAGAACTCACCACCATTGTCAGATCTTAGGCACTATAATTTCTTGCCTATTTCATTCTCAACCATAGCTTTCCAAATCTTAAAAGTGTCAAAAACATTAGATTTCTTCTTTATACAATAGACCCATACCTTTCTTGTAGCATCATCTATGAAAGAGACATAGTACTGTGATCCTCCAATAGAAGTAACCTAAGTCGGTCCCCACACGTCTGTGTGAACAAGCTCTAATTTGTGCTTCTTCTTTGTTGACCCAATTTTGAAAAAACTCACCCTCTTTTGTTTTCCAAAAATATAGTGCTCACAAAAATCTAGATCTATGCTTTTCAAATCTGAAATCTTACCTTTTAACTTAAGAATTATCATTCCCTTCTCACTCATGTGGCCAAGCCTTTGGTGCCACAACTTTGCATCTACATCTGAAGTAGATAATACAGAAGGAGAATTATCAGTAATACAATTAAATAAATAGAGAGTACTTACTCTCTTTCCTCTGGCCAATATAAGTGCACCCTTGGTAACCTTCCAAGATTTAGCTATGAGAGTTACTATACAACCCTCATCCCCTATCTTTTCTGTAGAAATCAAATTCTTCTTCATGTTGGGTACATGCATGACATCTCTCAACACCCATGTGTTGCTATTCTACATTTTTAGCTACACTTTTTCTTTGCCAACAATTTTACAAGGCTCATCATCCCCTAAATAAACTATTCCAAAATCTCCATGGACATAGTCACTAAAATATTCTCTATTTGGGGTAGCATGAAAAGAGGTACTAGAATCTAACACCCAAGATTCTATATTATTATGCAAAGAGAATATAAGAGCATCTAGTGTAATACCTTCAACTTTTGCTTCTTCTTTACCTTCATGCTAATTGTCCTCTTTAGGTTTTGACCAACAATCTTTGCTTATATGCCCTATCTTTCCACAATTCCAGTAGGTTATCCTCCTGCCATTTCTAGATTTGGATCTACCTCTCATCTTTGACTTAGACCTTGATCTCTCTTTCTTGATCTTCTCTTTTTTCCTTCCCCTGCTCTCAAAACTTAAAGCATACCCTGATGTTTCCTCTATGTTTTTCCTGCGAATTTCTTCATTTAAGATTACACTAACAACATCATCTACTTTTAAAATATTTGAAGCAGATACAGTATTACTAACTACCATTACCAAGCTATGCCAGCTCTTAGGTAAAGAGCATAAGATTAATAGAGCTTTAATTTCATCATCAAACACTATTTTGACTAAATTTAATTGATTTACAATTCCATGGAAATCATTTAGATGATTAGATATAGATCCACCTTCCTGCATATGCAAATTAAATAACTGCTTCATAAGATATACCTTATTTGAAGCTGATGATTTTTCATATAAATTTGCTAAAGTTGTCATTAACTCTACCGTTGACTTTACTTGTGATAAATTAGATATCATAGTAGATGCCAGACTCAATCTTATAGATCCAAGAGCCTTTCTATCAAGAACTTCCCATTCTTCATCTTCCATGTCTATGGGCTTCCTTGAAACTCCACCTAATGATAAGTATAGATCTTTCTAATACAGATAATCCTCTATCTGCATTCTCCGTAATTGGTAATTCTTGCCATTAAACTTCTTTGTTCTCAATTTCCTTTCTTTTGCCATTGCTTCTCCCACTCAAGCAGAAATCCCTATGAGTAACCTGTAATCAATACACACTAACCAGATCTGAAACACCTATTAGTCAACCTGAGCTCTGATACCACTTATTTAGGAACCTAGAAGATAAATGCTTTGATACCACTTGTTGGAGATCAACCAATAAAGTTGATTACTATATGAAAGCAATTAAATATAGAATTAAACCAGAATGATAAGTAACTAGAATCAGAAATAGCAAAGAATAAGAGATACAAGAAACCACCCTAAAAACTTGTATTAAACTCTTTATAGAAGGAATTACAATTGAAAAAACTTTTTTTCTTTCACACCTCTCTCAGATGTATAGATCTCTTTCCAGATCTCTTTCTCTCAAGAGTTCTCTCTCTCAATTACAATCAATTCTAAAAACCTGGATTGATACACATATACAATTCTTGTATTATTACTTTTCACTTACAAGCTATGAAGATCTATCCCATTATATAACTTTAGGGATTCATGAGCATTCAATTAAAACCATTAGATGCACCTCCTAATGAAGAGCTCAAAATAGTCTTACTTAAGATAGAGATGCAGACTTAAGACTAACACTTAATCCTACCATGCAAACATTTTGTTCTATCCATGAAAATAACATTATGGATGCACAAGTGATCGACATCGATCCCTACTTGTCTACTTGTGACCGACATCGGTCGATCCATGACTGATGCTGGAATTTCTTAGTCGACTCCTGATCAACATCGATTGTTCCTGATCAACATCGATGACTGTGTAATTCCTACAACCTGCAACTTGCTCATTTGGTGAAGCTTTTAGCTCCACACCTCAACAATCTCCCACTTGGAGATAAATAGCTGTACTAGTACCTGTATAGCAACATCTCCTAGCTCCTCAACATTCAAACTCAATCATGAAGACCTACAAAAGTTGAATAAAGATTCAACTTCTCTTTTTTTATTGGCTTGGTTAACATATCAGCAGGGTTCTTATCTATATGGATCTTCTCCAGCTTCAACTCACCATCCTCCAATACCTATCTAATGAAGTGGTACCTCAGCTGTATATGCTTGGTTCTTGAATGAAAGGCTGAATTCTTAGCCAAATGTATTGCACTTTGACTATCACTATATAATTTTCAACTCTCTTGCTCCTTTCCTAGCTCTTCCATGAACTGTGTCATCCATATCATCTCTTTTCTAACCTCTGTGACTGCAATATATTTTGCTTCTATAGTTGACAAGGCAACAACCTTCTGCAACTTTGATATCCAACTAACTGCCATTCCACCAATAGTGAAAACATATCATGTGGTGCTTCTCCTGCCATCCAAATCACCTGTCATATCTGAATCTACATAGCCATGTAGATAAGTGTTTGACCCACCATAGCACAAATGCCTACTAATGGTCCCTCTTAGATATCTGAGGATCCACTGAACTACTTTCCAGTGCTCCTTCCTTGGATTGGCCATATACTTACTAATAACTCCCACTGCTTGGGCAATATCCTGGTCTAGTATATACCATTGCATACATTAAGCTTCCTACTTCATAAGCATATGGAACTCTACTCATGTACTCTACCTCATCATATGAATTAGGACACTGTTCTTTACTCAACTTGAAGTGTCCAGCCATAGGTGTGCTTACTAGTTTTGCATCTTGCATATTAAACCGTTTCAACACCTTGTTCACATAATCCTCTTGAGACAAAATCAACCTATGATTTTTCCTATCTCTCTTAATACTCATGCCAAGAATTTTTTTTTCTACTCCCAAATCCTTCATGACAAATGTGTGAGCTAATTTCACCTTAAGCTCATAGATATCCTACATGTGTGATCCTGCAACTAGCATATCATCTACATACAATAATAGAATAATATATCTACCATTATCCAATCTCTTAAAATACACACAATGGTCAGATTGATATCTACTGTAGCCTTGCTCAGTCATAAACCTATCAAATCTCAGATACCATTATCTAGGAGCTTGCTTGAGGCCATACAAGCTTTTCTTCAATCTGCACACTAGCTTGTCCTTACCTTTGACCTCAAATCCTTCTGGCTGATCCATATATATTTCTTCATCCAAATCTCCATGAAGAAATGTTGTCTTAACATCAAGCTGCTCAAGATGTAAATCCTCAATAGCAACTAAAGACAATACAATCTGAATAGAAGTCATTTTAACAACAGGAGAAAAAATCTCACCAAAATCAATACCTAGTTTTTATGCAAATCCTTTCACTACCAACCTGGCCTTATATCTCATCTGTCCATTCTCACCTTCCTTTAATCTGTAGATCCATCTATTCTTCAGTGTCTTCTTTCCCACTGGCAACTCAACCAAATACCACGTTTGGTTCTCTTTCAAGGAATCAATCTCCTCATTCATGCCTAGCTCCCACTGATTCTTGGATTCCACCTGTATTGCTTCATCAAAACTCTTTGGTTCTCCACCATCAGTAAGCAATAAATAGAATAATGAAGGGGAATATCTAATTGGAGGTTTACTTACCCTTTCTAACCTCCTGATGGGCATTTGAGACTCATTCAAAACACGATGTCTACCCAAATTCTTTGACAGTGACCAACCTCAGTCACTTCCAAGCCTGTTACTGGCTGATGTCAGTTCTCTCTGACCGATGTCGATTCCTTCCTGGCTGACGTCGGTCACTATCTAACAAACATCAATTCTTATATTGCCGATGTTGGTTCCTTCTTGACCGACGTCGATCTCTATGTTTTTCTGTCTATGATTATTCTTTCTCGTGAGCTCATTTTAGACCATCACCTCATCCAATTCTCCATTGCTCTACCCAGATTAATTTAGCTTCTTGAGCTGATCACTGTACATCACCTTTTCATTGAAAACAACATCACAGATCTTAATTATTTTATTAGTTCCTAGATTCCAAAACCTAAATCTGAAATCTCCAGAGCCATAACCAATAAATGTGCACCTCATAAACTTAGCATCTAGCTTCTTTCTATTTTCCTTATCAACATGTACAAAATCTTCACAACCAAAAACTTTGAAAAATGAGAGATCTACCTTTTTATCTATCCATGCCTCTTCTAGAATTCCACCATCTAGAGCTGTAGAGGGTCCTTTGTTAATCAGGTACACTACAGTATCCATAGCTTTTGCCCAAAACTCTAAGGGCAAACCAACATGAAATCTCATACACCTTTCATGCTCCATTACTATTCTATTCATCCTTTCAATAACTCCATTTTGCTGAGGTGTCCTTAGAACCATCTTTTTCCTACGTATTCCATGCATATAACAATACTAGTTGAACTTGTGGCTGTAGAACTCACCACCATTGTTAGATCTCAGGCACTTCAATCTCCTACCTATTTCATTCTCAACCATAGCTTTCCAAATCTTAAAAGTGTCAAAAACATCAGATTTCTTTTTTATACAATAGACCCATACCTTTCTTGTAGCATCATCTATGAAAGAGACATAATACTGTGATCCTCCAATAGAAGCAACCTGAGCTGGTCCCCACACGTTTGTGTGAACAAGCTCCAATTTGTGCTTCTTCTTTGTTGACCCAGTTTTGAAAAAACTCACCCTCTTCTATTTTCCAAAAATACAATGCTCACAAAAATCTAGATCTATGCTTTTCAAATCTGAAAGCTTACCTTTTGACTTAAGAATTATCATTCCCTTCTCACTCATGTGGCCAAGCCTCTGGTGCCACAACTTTGCATCTACATCTGAAGTATATAATACATAAGGAGAATTATCAGTAATACAATTACATAAATAGAGAGTACCTACTCTCTTACCTCTAGCTAATACAAGTGCACCCTTGGTAACCTTCTAAGATTTAGCTGTGAGAGTTACTGTACAACCCTCATCCCCTAACTTTTCTACAAAAATCAAATTCCTCTTTAAGCTGGGTACATGCATGACATCTCTCAACACCCATGTGTTGCCATTCTACATTTTCAACTACACTTTTCCTTTGCCAACAATTTTACAATGCTCATCATCCCTTAAATAAACTATTCCAAAATCTCCATGGACATAGTCAGTAAAATATTCTCTATTTAGGGTAGCATGAAAAGAGGCACTAGAATCTAACACCCAAGATTCTATATTATTATGCAAAGAGAATATAAGAGCATCTTGTGCAATACCTGCAACTTTTGCTTCTTATTTACCTTCATGCTGATTGTCCTCTTTAGGTTTTGACTAGCAATCTTTGCTTATGTGCCCTATCTTTTCACAATTCCAGCAGGCTATCCTCTTGCCATTTCTAGATTTGGATCTACCTCTCATCTTTGACTTAGACCTTGATCTCCCTTTCTTGCTCTTCTCTTTTTGCCTTCCCCTCCTCTCAAAACTTAAAGCATTCCCTGATGTTTCCTCTATGCTTTTCCTGCAAATTTCTTCAATCAAGATTACACTAACAACATCATCTACTTTTAAAATATTTGAAGTAGATGTAGTATTACTAACTACCATTACCAAGCTATGCCAGCTCTCAGGTAAAGAGCATAAGATTAAAAGAGCTTTAATTTCATCATCAAACACTATTTTGACTGAATTTAATTGATTTAAAATTCCATGGAAATTATTTAGATGATTAGATATAGATCCACCTTCCTGCATATGAAAATTAAATAACTGCTTCATAAAATATACCTTATTTGAAGCTGAGGGTTTTTCATATAAATTTGCTAAAGTAGTCATTAACTCTACCATTGACTTTGCCTGTGATAAATTAGATATCACAGTACATGCCAGACTCAATCTTATAGATCCAAGAGCCTTTCTATCAAGAACTTCCCATTCTTGATCTTCCATGTCTGTGGGCTTCTTTAAAACTCCACCTAATGGTAAGTATAGATCTTTTTGATACAAATAATTCTCTATCTGCATTCTCCATAATTTTTAATTCTTGCCATTAAACTTCTCCATTCTTAGTTTACTTTCTTCTGCCATTGCTTCTCCCACTCAAACAGAAATCCGTGTGAGTAACCTGTAATCAATACACACTAACCAGATCTAAAACACATGTTAGTCAACCTGAGCTTTGATACCACTTACTCAGGCACCTAGAACATAAATTCTCTAATACCACTTGTTGGAGATCAACCAACAAAGTTGATTACTATATGAAAGTAATTAAATATGGAATTAAACTAGAATGATAAGTAACTAGAATTAGAAATAACAAAGAACAAGAGATACAAGAAACCACCCTGAAAACTTGTATTAAAATCTTTACAGAAGGAATTATAATTGAAGAAAATTCTTTTCTTCCACACCTCTCTCAGATGTACAGATCTCTTTCCATATCTCTTTCCCTCAAGAGTTCTCTCTCTCAATTACAATCAATTCCAACCTGGATTGATGCACATATACAATTCTTGTACTGTTACTCTTCACTTACAAGCTATGAAGATCTATCCCATTATATAACTTTAGGGATTCATGAGCATACAATTACAACCATTAGATGCACCTCCTAATAAAGGGCTCAAAATAGTCTTACTTAAGATAGAGATGCAGACTTAAGACTAACACTTAATCTTACCATGCAAACATTTTGTTCTGTCCACAAAAATAGCATTCTAGATGCACATGTGACTGACATCGATCCCTACCTATCTACCTGTGACTGACGTCAACTGATCCATGACCGATGCTGGCATCTCCTAGTTGACTCCTGACCGATGTTGGTCATTCCTGACTGATGCCGTTGACTGTGTAATTCTTGCAAAGTGCAACTTGCTCATTTGGTGAAGCTTTTAGCTCCACACCTCAACACACTTGATCTTTAAAAGTACTCTTGGTATTTACCATGACTGATATTTACCTCCTATGAATTAAGGCATAAACTATTCTATTTGCCTTGCCTTTGATATAGTTGATATATAAATCATAATCATAAAAGAAGTGTAACCAGTGCCTTTGACAAGCATTCATATTTGGTTGGGTGAAGATGTACTTGAGTCCCAAGTTGTCAATCTTGAGCTCAACTAGTTTTCCAAAAAAATAATGCCTCCAAACTTGTAAAACATGCACAATTGTTGCAAGTTATAGGTCATGAGGGGCAAATTTTACCTGATAAGGCTTCAACTTCCTTGATTCATATGCTACCACTAAACCATCCTACATAAGGATTCCTCCTAGTTTATCCCTAGACACATCTATGATCACTAAAAATTAACCATTAGGGTTTGGAACTCTTAGCATTGGTGCTAAATTAATCCTCTTTTCAATTCCTAAAAATCTACTTCACACTTATCTATCTAGATAAAAATTTGTTTCTTATGTTGTAGAGAGGTAATTAAATTAGCTATCTTAGAAAAATTTAGAATGAAATTCCTATAATAACCTATTAATTTCATGAAACTTCTTACCTCATGCACATTATTTGGTGATAGCCACTCCATAATGGATCTTATCTTTGTTGGATTTATTTAAATACCATCCATAGAGATAATATGTCCCAGAAATTGCACTCTCTTTTGTAAAAATTCACACTAGACAACTTGTGCTTCCACAACCATTGAAAAACTAGTTCTATATGTTGAATATGCTCCTCTTCATTATTAGAATATATAATAATGTCATCAACAAATACCAAAATAATATGATCTAGATAATCTTTGAATACACTATTCATGATATTTATAAACACTGCCAGAGCATTTGTCAATCCAAATGGAAAAATTGTGAACTCATAATACTCATATTGATTTCTAAATGTTGACTTTGGAATATCCTCATATTTAATCCTTAGTTGATGATGTCTTTCCCTAAGATCAATCTTAGAAAATATTATTTCCCATCATATTTGATAAAAAAGATCACCTATATGAGGCAATGGATACCTATTTTTGATAGTTACTTTATTCAACATTCTATAATTGATATAAAGCTGAAGAGTAACATCCTTCTTATTGATGAGGATAACTAGTACACCCATGGTGACACACTTGGCTTGATCAACCTTTTTGACAATAATTCTTGGATTTGAGTCTTTAATTTAACCAATTTAGTGGTTTTCATCTTGTACAGTATTTTAAACTATGGTTATAACCAGGTATGATATTAATAAAGAAATCAAACTCAAATTTAGGAGGCAACCTTGGTAATTCCTCTAGAAACACATCATGAAAATTCTTAAGGAATGGATAATATTCAAGGGATGGTTCCTTAAATTACTCCATTTCATTTATATTGACAATATATTATTGACATACTTATTCTTGAGCCCTCTTAAGTTGCATTTCAAAAATTGGCCTAAGCCTCAAATCCTTTTTCTCACCCTATATTTATATCTAATTTTCAAAATCATCTAGACACTCAACCTTCTTCAGGTAATAGTTAACCTTATATTTATGATTTGCAAGCCAAATGGATCCTATAACCATGTCATATGACCCTAGTGGTAGTACTTAAATATCCACTATTGTAATGCATTTGGGTAACCTAATCTCTACTTCAACTAAACACTTGTGAACTTTGACATTTGAATCATTCCCATATTTTATTGACCATGAATTTTCCATCACCCCAAATTTTATAGATCTTATTTAGTATTCTGAGAGCTATGATCAAGGAATCTAAGAACAGAGGTTAGTATTATGTTAATTTAAGTAATACAATTTAAATCAACATACTAACGCTTACACTTCTAGCCTAAAGAAATCAAACTCAAATTTAGGAGGCAACCCTAGTAATTCCTCCAAAAACACATCATGAAAATTCTTAAGGAATGGATAATATTCAAAGGATGGTTCCTTATATTATTCCATTTCATTTATCTTGCCAATATATTCTTGACATACTTTTTCTTGAGCCTTCTTAAGTTGCATTTGAAAAATTTGCCCAAGCCTCAAATCCTTTTTCTCTCCCTATATTTATATCTAATTTCCAAAATCATCCGGACACTCAACCTTCTTCAAGTAATAGTTAACCTTATATTTATGCTTTGCAAGCCAATTGGATCCTATAATCATGTCATATGACCCTAGTGGTAGTACTTAAATATCCACTATTGTTATGCATTTGGGTAACCTAATCTCTACTTCAACTAAACACTTGTCAACTTTGACATTTGAATCATTCCCATATTTTATTGACCATTAATTTTCCATCACCCCAAATTTTATAGATAGCTTATTTAGTATTCTGAGAGCTATGATCAAGGAATCTAAGAAGGTAAGTTAGTATTATGTTAATTCAAGTAATAAAATTTAAATCAACACACTAACACTTACACTCCTAGCCTAAAGAAATCAAACTCAAATTTAGGAGGCAACCTTGGTAATTCCTCTAGAAACACATCATGAAAATTCTTAAGGAATGGATAATATTCAAGGGATGGTTCCTTAAATTACTTAATTTCATTTATCTTGACAATATATTCTTGACATACTTTTTCTTGAGCCTTCTTAAGTTGCATTTCAAAAATTTGCCTAAGCCTCAAATCCTTTTTCTCACGCTATATTTATATCTAATTCCCAAAATCATCCAGACACTCAACCTTCTTCAGGTAATAGTTAACCTTATATTTATGCTTCTCAAGCTAATTGGATCCTATAATCATGTCATATAACCCTAGTGTTAGTACTTAAATATCCACTATTGTTATGCATTTGGGTAACCTAATCTCTACTTCAACTAAACACTTGTCAAATTTGACATTTGAATCATTCCCATATTTTATCGACCATGAATTTTCCATCATCCCAAATTTTATAGATAGCTTATTTATTATTCTAAGAGCTATGATCAAGGAATCTAAGAAGGGAGGTTAGTATTATGTTAATTCAAGTAATAAAATTTAAATCAACACACTAATAGGTACACTCCTAGCCTAGATATTAGGGAGAGATTTGTAACAAAAACTAAATGCAAGCACAACAAAAACATAAAATATAATAACTATTTTAACTTTTTTGGAAACTCAAAATGACTTTGTCGAGTATATTGCTTGAATTGTGCATCAAGAAGTCTTTGACAATGGATGTTGTTTATCTCTTTCTATCCTTGGCACCATGGCTTGTGATATTTATTAGCTTAAGATTTTTGCATTATAACACTATTTTCATGAGTCTTATGGGACAAATCCTACATAATAACTCTACAATATCCAATAATAAAAATTAAGATGTATGGCCTTGTATTTATAGCCTTAGAAATTAAATCTCACCTAAGATGAGTGTAGACACTAAAAAACTACACACTATAGTTTTAGATGTCGAAATACCCCTACATGCCTAGCCTACCATTCCTACCCTTTCAACCACAAACCTGAGTCAAAACACTCTTTGACCAACTCACCTTCTAAGCCACCTTGACCAAACTTAACCGTCTAACATTCAACCCTTCACCCTTTGACCCTTAACCACTAATGGCCACTCTGACCATTAACAATCATCACTTTAACCACTAACAGTCACCACCTAAACTTACTTACTTGATCCATGTATGAGTTAATGCATAAAAATTGGAATGCAAGTAGTAAGCTAGTGCATCATGAACATTAACACTAGGCAACCAAACCTCCTATGGAACCTTCTACCTCCATCTCACTTTGCTTATAAAAGAAGGAGAGTAGGACCAAGAAAGGGATTGATGATCTTTTTAGACAATGCTTCTTCATCAAGATTTTATTTTTTAGGTCTTCCTTCAAGCCAACAAACTAGCATATACTCTACCAAAATTTCTTTACAATCATAGGCACCGTTACTCTAACAAATTACTCTAGGTTTCACCCACATCTTACACTAACTTCAACAATCAAGCTAAGTATCTATCTCTTATCAAGATAAATAATTAGTTTCTTTGTTTTATTCTTTGCTACCTCTTAAACACCACCTTTTGACCCCTTCTAACCCTTAACTATGCCTCCACAAATCTACCAATTCATCTATAATTTATCCACAATCCAACCTTTTACCTTAATCATATTTATCAATATTAACCACTGATGGTCACCCTGACTACTGATGGTTAGTTGTCAAACTACTGACCATCACCCTAACCATAGACAATCAATTGTCAAACCATTGATAGTCACCCAACAATCGATGGTTACCTCTAACTACTGATGGTTACCTCTAATCACCAATGGTCACCCTGATCACCAGTGGTCACTATGTGAACCCTTTTAACCCAAAACCAATAAATACCAAATACCTACCCAACTTAACTAAAACCCTATTTTATAAACCCTCTATCACCTCATAGACCAAACATAACAACCTAACCCTACTTGAACCATTCTTTGACCATTTATCATTTTCCTTAATGTTATTTTTTTAGAACACTGGCAATCATTTGTAAAAATTTATTTCTTTAGATATATTACTTTTATGTTATGAAACCTTTCTTTTCAACATTAACTTGTATCAAAAGGTAGATTAATATCCTCCTAGATAGCTCATGCTTCTTCGATACATCTTTCTAAGAAATCCACCCATCTACTTAACTAACCAACCCTTTTCTAGTTCTCTCTTATTGTAGGTCATTTTCCCAAGCCAAAAAAGAGTATCTACAACCATATGGATTACGGAGTGCACACCCATCTAGGTTATACTAACCTCTACCCATCTTTTATTTTTACCTTTCTTCTATAAATAGATAAAAATAAAAATTTGGTATAAACATTTTGGCATACTCGATGGGACCTATATACATCTAGTCCCCTTTTCTTCCTTATTATATGCTCATATAACGAAATTGAAAATTTATTTTGGGTATAAAATTAATTTCACACATTGATTGATTGCATGTTTAGCACATTTAGTTAAATTAAATTAAAAGTAATCAATCATCATTTCACCTCTTTATAACACTCCATACCAAACCACTTATCAATCAATACA
Organism: Torreya grandis; assembly: GCA_037957365.1. Classification (NCBI taxonomy): domain Eukaryota; kingdom Viridiplantae; phylum Streptophyta; class Pinopsida; order Cupressales; family Taxaceae; genus Torreya; species Torreya grandis. The sequence continues at coordinate 323,086 of JARHVA010007338.1, read as the reverse complement.
TATTAACACTTGACATAAGGCCTAACTAGAATTTCATCACCTAGCAATAAACCTTCACCCTTTGGATATCTTACTTGGACTTCACTACCAAGAAGAGAAACTAAAACTAAGCTCTCTGGTTGAGTCTAAACTCTAGAATTCAATATATACTAGCTAAGCACCCGACACCCTTATCGCTACGATGTGTGAAGTGAGGGAGTAGGCCCCAATATCAAGTCACATACTAACTTCCAATACAAATTTTGAGAGCCATAACTAACCTAAAACCAACCATAACTTCTCTTTTAGTACCCACTCTACAATCCAAGTCTTCCAACATTATTTTTAACTTAAGGCATAAGCCATATGAGAGATTAAAAGTAACCTTAAGAGGTTACAAACTTTAGTGTGTGTTTTTCTTTTTTAACTTTTTTATTGTCTACTCTTTCTTTTGAGTTATTAGAAACCTACCTTCCACCATCTTGCTTTCATTGCTTTGTCTAATGAGGAACCAACCTATATTCTCTCTTGGAGATCCTAATTTTGCTAGGATCTTGGAGAATAATCATCTCACCTTAGAGTGATACCTTGTATCATGAGCTTCTTATGCTCTTAACCTTACCTAAAACCAACCTAACCTTACCTAAAACCAACCTAACCTCATTAACAACCAACCCAATCTCACCCAATTAATCAAACCTACTTATCACCTATCAAACCTCAACTATAACTAGCCAAAAAACTATCAACTACCAATTGATTTAGTTATAATGTTAATAGACTCAATAATCAAATTAGAATCATCTATTTTTAGTACCCATGACCAATAAACCCTCACCTATAACCAATCAAATCTCAACTACAACCGACTAAGAACCTATCAACTACTATTTAACCATCATCACAACCAATCAATAGCCTATAAATGACTATTTAACCATCATCATACCTAACCAACAACCCATCAAGACCAACTTAACAATTATCATAACCAACCTCAACTTCAACCTCATCAACCATTTGTTCATCAATGCCAACCATCATATCAACTACTCCAACCCGCTTTGAGGTAGTCTTCTTTATCTCAACACTAATATTTGGTCTATCCTCTTTGCTATCTAACCAAAAATTATCAAACCAACTTATCAACCTTACCTTACCTATCAAACCAACCCACCTTATCAACCTTACCCAAATAATCAAACCCACCCTACCTATCAACTCAACCAAACCTATCAAACTAACTAACCTCATCAAACTAATTGATTAGCTCATAAAGTCAAGATCAATCCATCATTAAACCTCTTTTTTTACCCATTATTGTGCACACCACTAACCAAATCCATCAACATAATAAGGTCCATCTATTATATTTGGTTCTTAGCCTACCTATAACTAAGGAAACCATTATCTAACCCTTAACCAAACCACTTATTAACCAAGTGGAACCTTCTTAACTTTATTTTGATATCATAATCAAGGAAACCATCCCACCTTTTCCACTTACCCATGTAAAACTAACCAAGCAACCTCTTCCACTTACCCACATGAGACTAACTAATCGACCTCTTCCACCTACCCATGTGGAACCAACCAATCAACCTTTTTCACTCACCCATGTGGAACTGACCCACTAAACTCTTCCACATACCCATGTGGAACCAACCAATTGACCTCTTCTACTTACCTAGGTGGAACTAAACAACCAAATTATTCCACTTACCCATGTGGAACCAACCTCTTCCACTTACCCATGTGAAACCAACCAATTGACCTCTTCTACTTACCCATGTGGATCCAACTAACCAACCTCTTCCACTTGTCCATGTGGAACCAAACAACTTACCTCTTTCACTTACCAATGTGGAACCAACCTACCAACCTCTTCCACTTACCCATGTGGAACCAACATACCAACCTCTTTACCCATGTGGAGCCAAGCAATCAACTTCTTCCACCTACCCATGTGGAACCAACCTACCAACCTTTTCCACTCACCCATGTGGAGCCAATCAACCTACCTCTTCCACTTACTAATTTTTTGGAGCCTATCATCAACCAAACCAAACCTACTATTAATCAAACCAAACTTACCATAGAACTAACCTTACCTATAATCATCCACCCAACCTTACCTCACCAACCAAACCAAACAATCAAGCCAAGCCAGCCAATAAACCAACTCAACCATTTATCTTACTTATCTTAACCAATTACACCAACCTCTACACCAAATAAATCAATCACAATCAACATACCTTTTAACTCAACCATAACTAACCTATTTAACAACCTAAACCAAGATCAACCCATCAAACCTACCAAACTTACCCTAACCTACCTAAATCAGATCCAAATACATTTTCCTCACCTTCGTGTAATAGTGGAAATCTCACCCAAAACCACTACCTTCAACTTGAACCAACTAACCACTAACCACTAACACCTAATGACTAACAACTAACACACCTTTTTAGAGGTAGATGAAATCATCTTCACCCTTCCTAAACCCTCTTATTAACCAACACCTCACTTTGGGATTATTTTTCCATATTTAACCATCCATGGAAAGAGCATAATGGGTATAACTTTCCTCCTTAAGGCTTTGACCATTTATCAACCCAAACCATACCTTAACAATTAATCAAATTAAACCTTGACATTTTTTGCCTCAAACTATCAACCAACCAACCTTGAACTATTGGAGATTACCTTTCTCCTTCACCCAAACCAAACTTATTGGAGAATCACCTTCTCCCCCTACCTAGTGGAGTCACCTTTTCCACCAACCTACCTGGACTTTGGATATTACCCTTCTCCACTTTACCAACCATTTATGCTTTATTAGGATCACATCCTACCTTGTATATCTGAGAACTCACCAAAAAACCACATTAACCATAAAACCATTGCAGATTACCCTTCTCTGTTAACCAACCAAATGACTTTAACTTTAGTCATTTTGGGCCATCATTTTTCACATTTTTTATGATTACCAACCATTTAGGCATCACCTTCTCCCCCAAAACAATGGATATTACCCTTCTTCACCAACCTATTTGGGAGTCACCTTCTCCCCCAACCATTGGAGATTACCCTTCTCCACCAACCTATTTTGGAGTCCCCTTCTCCCCCCCCCAACCTTTGGAGATTATGCTTCTCCAATAACCTATTTGGGAGTCACATTCTCTCCCCCAACCATTGGAGATTACCCTTCTCCACCAACCTATTTGGGATTCACCTTCTCCCCAAACCTTTTGAGAATACCTTTTCCATTAACCTAACCTAAACCAAGTAGTATACCAAATTGGGGAAACCCATATGGACACCACCTAACCTATTTAGGAGTCATCTTCTCCCCAAACCTTTGGAGAGTACCTTCTCCATCAACCCAAACTGAACCAAGTGGTATACCAAATTGGGGTAACCCATTTGGACACCACCCAACTTATTTGGGAGTCACATTCTCCCCTAACCATTAGAGATTACCCTTCTCTACCAAACTATCACCTAACTAACCTCTCCTTTTTATCAATCCAAATGTTTTCCACATATAATCAAGTGTTAGAAAGTAATTGGGGGACATATAATCTCCTAATTGACATCAACCATTTATCCAAGCATGGATCTAGGGCATATCAGAACCTCAACCTCTTCAAATGCTTTCACATTTGCATGTCTATTATTTGGTTAAACTAAGTTCCTTATCATCTTGTGCCTAACTTAATATCATCCCTTATTTTCAATCACCTTCATATCCTTATCTTTAAGGATGATTGATTAAAAATAGGACCATGTGATTATCCATCACAAACTTAGCCTAATCCTAAGCATGGATACCAAGGCTCTATCGATGACATAATCCTCATGGTAATTTCCAACCTTTTTAGGATGGAATATCATGGTCATTATCACATAAACCACCTATTTTACCCATCATTAACCTTCTTGTGTTATGGATTTTCCTCCATAACGTAAAATATTAGGCCTATATAGATAGTCCATGACTAAACCAACATATAAATCATTTGGGATACCAAACTATCACTTGGGCCAACATCTTTAAAAGGTAAACTACTCCCTTGAAGGAAAACTACCCAACTCAAAACAATCAAATTACTTAAAAAGATAGACTACTCCCTCAAAGGACAACTATAAAACATGAAATAATCTAAACTTAAACCATTCCCTTCAAGAATGGCTACGTCAACCTTTGTCATTTTTTAAAAAAAGTTTCTTACATCGATCAACTTCCTAAACATATTAGACTAAGTAATAATAAACCCTATATCAAGATCAAAACAAGCTTTCCCAAGAAATCTACAATCAACTTTCACAATAGCATTAGTAGACTTCCTACATTGATCAATATACACCTAGCATATGACATGGACTTTTATATCATGTTTCTTAGGTCACTTATAGAAGGGAGCAAGCCATCCCCATAATAAGCTCACCCAATACCTATCACCCACTACCTATTATCCACATCCTATTTTTTCCTCCACAAATCAAGGGATATTTGAGCTTACTTAACACCATGTGATCAAGCTACCTTTTTTAACCATCAAACTAAAAACAAAGTAAAACCATGACAGGTGTTTATGTTTGAAATACTACCCATCTTGGCATCATGGTCTTTGTCAATCAGAGTGTTTATCCTCCTCCTTATACTTTCATGACCACTTAAAAATACATGTTTTCCCCCTTATGAGTCATTCAAACTAACCCATCAAGATATCCTTCTCCACCAACCTATTTGGGATTCACCTTCTCCCCCAACCATTGAATATTACCCTTATCTACCAACCTATTTTGGAGTCACTTTCCCCACTCCAACCATTAGAGATTACCCTTCTCCACCAACCTTATTGAAATTCACCCTCTCCCCTACAACCATTAGAGATTAACCTTCTTCACCAAACCTTTTACCCAACTGAACCAAGTGGTACATCAAATTATGGAAACCAATTTGAATAACACTAACATTTAGAGAACACCCTATTCAACCAACCAACCAATCATCTAACCATGTCCACCCTAATGTTGGCCATTTTTGACCCAAATTATTCACATATTTTGTGATGACCTTTATTTGGTCCTTTTGATTGCACTGATTACCTTTCTATGCTAAACATTTAAATTTGCACCACCTTATGCATAACCAAACACTTTTGTGTCTTCTTGAGAGTACTTCTTACTTTGGATACTTATGATAGACTAACCTTGTCTAGGAGACTTATAGATTAACTCGATCAATTATGCCTAATGATGGGGCCTAGTTACCATATCACTTATCCTTTTATCATCGACCTTATTTTAAATAAATATGGAAATATATTATATGCATGATCTTAACTATCACACTTAATCATATTTTGTGTGCATGTATGTACCTTAATTCCTAACCTCACCTACCAACCTTGTCACCTACCTTCCCATCAACTTAGCCACTTATTAAACCTGAACCTAATTCTATTTCACCTCATCAACTCTTAGCTTAAGGGGGATCACCTCCTCCCATACTTTGGGAAATCAAACCTTTGACCCACAATCTATTTTTGTTTTATAGCTTGTTGATATAAAATCCATAACAAAAAGGGGAAAAATGTAGACACTAAAAACCTACACACTATGGTTCTAAATGTTAAAATACCTTTGGATGCCTAACCTACCATTCACACCCATTTGATCACAAACTTGAGTTGAAACACTATTTGACCAACTCACCTTTTAACTCATCTTAACCAAACTTAACCCTTTGACCTTTGAACCTTCACCCTTTAACCTAAACCATTGATGGTCACTCTGACTACCAATGGTTAGTACTCTGACTATCGATAGTCAATACCTAAACTTATTTACTTGATTAATTTGTAAGTTAATGGATCAAAAATTGAATGTAGGTAACAAGCTATTACATCATGAATATTAACTTCAGGCAACCAAACCTCCTATGGAACCTTCTACCTCCATCTCTCTTAGCCTATAAAATAAGGAGAGTAGGACCAAAAAAGGGATCAATGATCTTTTTGGACAAGGTTTCTTCCTTAGGATTTTATTTTACAGTTCTTCTTTCTAACCAACTAATTAGTATAATAGAGACCTAACACTCTACCAAAATTTCTTTACAACCATAGACACCATTACTCTACCAAAATTCCTCTAGATTTTACCCAGATCTTTAACTAACTTTAATGATCAAGCGAAGTATTTATCTCTTATCAAGATCATTAATTAATTTCTTTATTTTATTCTTTGCTACCTATTGAACACCATCTTCTAACCCCTTTCTACCCTTGACCAAACCTCCACCAACCTATCAATTCATCTATAATTTATCCACAGTCCAACCTTTTACCTTAACTAGAACTATCAATAGTAACCACTGATGATCACCCTAACTATTGATGATCAGCTATCAAATTTATGATAGTCAGTCTAACCATAGATGGTTAGATATCAAAATATCAATAATCACCTACCCATTGATGATTACCTTTAACCAGTAATGGTCACCTTGACCATCAATGGTCACCTTGACCATCAATGGTCACTATGTGAAACCTTTTAACCTAAAACTAGTAAATACAAAATGCCCACCCACCATAATGAAACCCCTATTTTCTAAACCCTTTGTCACCTCATAGACTAAAAATAATAACCTAACCCTACCTAAACTATTCTCTAACCATTTAACATTTACCTTAATGTTATTTTGTTAGAACACTAGCATTCATTTATAAAGTATTTATTTCTTTAGATCTAGTAATTTTATGTTATGCAACATTTCTTTTCAACATTAACTTGTATCAAAAGGTGGATTAATAACCTAATAGATATCTCATAGTTATTAGATCTATCTTGTTAGGCAATCTAATAATTTAATTAATTAACCAACCCTTTTTAAGTTATCTCTTATTGTAGATCATCTTCCCAAGCTAAATAAGAGTGTCTAAAACTATCTAGATTATGAAGCACACACCCATCCAAGTTATACCAATGTTTACCTCTCTTTCAGTTTTACCTTTTTTTATAAATAGATAAAAAATCAAAATTTTCTACAAACAGTGAGTCAAGGTTGAGTTTAGGCTTGGAATAGGTTCAAACTAAACTTATGTGAGTTAAAACTAACTCTAGCAGAGATAATAGTTATCAAGTAATTATGATTTGTAATTACTAGGCATAGCTCTTAAAATTAGATATTTTAGGATATTTTAAAAGAGCTTGACAACTCATAAATTCAATGATGAAATGATACGATATTTTGAATTTTTGAATTTCATTTTTTAGATATTCATTAATTTAAAAAGGATAATTAAACTAGGTATTTAATCTTTAATTATATAACTGATTTTGATTAGCCTTTTAGCTTTTTTAATATTTTATTTAAGTGTGTAAGTGCCCCACTTAATAGGTCCATAGGCCAAAGTAATAGTTTTTATGTCGTAAGGTGATTAGGGATGAATATGTGAGATGTTATTATTGCATATGATAAAATACCCTAATTAGGGATGTCTCAACATGATTTTGAGATTTGATGAATGATGTGATAGAAAATTTGGGATGTTCAATGATTCTTAGGATTAATTTGCAATGGTTGGTAGGAATTGGTTAGAAGTCTAGTCAGAATCTAGTTGTGGCCAATTTTAGGTGTCTATAGTTTGCCCCTATTTGGGAAGGCATTACAAGATATAGACACAATAATATCTTCTCATAGAATTAAAAGGTCCTATATGCCTACTACTTCAATGAAAATATATGTGTTATAGATGCCCCCTTGAGGGAGTTGTCAACAAAAAGGGTCGATGATCAATCCCTTAAAAGAAGGAAATAAGGGGACCAAAAAAGATAAAATTGGTAGAAAAGACTTATTTATCCATAAGCAATTATAATTAGTGGTATATGGAGCTACCCCAATTGGGTAGACAAACAAGATGATTTTCCCATAGGCAATTATAATCATCAATTTATGTAGGATAAAAAGAGATAATCATTTGGTTTCATCCATTTAGTTGACATTATTATTGTTGATGCTAGTATTGTTGTTGTTATATCTATTATTAGTACTATTGTTCTCACCTTTATTACTATTGTTATTGGTTTTAATTATTATGTTGAGGAAAAAGGTTGTGATAAATACCTATATTATGATTGGATGTATAAAGTCTATTATCCAATGTTATGTCCCTATTTTTCTAGAATATTTTGAATGGGATTCTTAATTTGAACACAATGATGTAGATTATGTCCATTAACTCAATGATATTTGCAAAACTTATTTTATTAGTACTAGTTTGGATAAGGAATAGCCTCAGGATAGTTCTTCAAAATTAGCCAACTAATCAGATTAGTGATAGTTAATTTGTGAAACACAGCTTTAATTGGTTCTTCAAGATCACTAAAGATGTGATGAGTAGGCATGGTTATCCTTGGAGGAGGGGTTTATAAAGGTAAAGGTTTCTACATTTGTTGAGCTAGTCTAATCTAATGTGAAGGTAGCACTTGATAGAGAGGTTGTTGATGAGGAGTAATTTTGATTTGCAGTGTGGATTGAGTAGATAGTGTTTTCATCATTTGGACATGTCATGACTTGGTTACCATATTTATATCAACATTCTTATTGCTATTTAACTACTTATATTTTTTCATAATTATTGACTTGGGTTGGTGCCAACTTGTGCTTGGAATTGGTTTTAGTTTTGATTTTGGCCATTTCCTTGGTTTTGATTATGATTTTATTTGATGAGGTAAACTTGATGATCCCTTTATTAATAATGGACTTTTCAAGAAATTTTTTGTCGATGATCTCCTTGAAAGTGTGTGCACACTACAGCTCTAGGTGGTATGATGTCTCAATTTGAAATTTTTTGGTAAATACAATGGATAATTGTCTATCTAGTAAGATATGAGTGAAATGACTAGTAAGTGCTCTCCATCTCTATAGATAACTTATGCAAATTTTACTAGCCTTTTGTTTGTCATGGGTCAAATCTACTAATGAAATCTCATGCTTGATATTATAGGAGAAATACTACATAAATTTATCTGAAGGGTCATCAAAATTAGATACTAAGTTCTTTGGTAATTTCAAAAATCTCTCCAAATCCTATCCTACTATAAGACATTGGTTGACAAGCAATAAAGACTTATATTAAATGGGCTTTAGAGTCTCTTTTACCCTTGTATTTATCAAACTTTAGTGATTCATACCCTGGAGGAAATGGTATCTATAAATACTCTATGTTGATTGAGTAGGAACATATGTCATCCAACCTAAACTTATTAGTCTATTTCTCAACTTGGATGGAGGCAATTACATCCTTCATTTTTTATAGTTCTTATGCTAGGAAACTGGATGGAACATTTGCTTGAGGTGGAGTCTGGGTGGTTAAAGGTGGATTAATTTAACTAAGGTATAATAGAGGTATGGTTTTCCATGGAATGTTGGTTTGGTTAGGGAATTGACCCTTAATATGAATTTGTAGATTAGGATGTAATTATTGGAATTGCATGAGTTAAAGTGAAATATTCTAGTTTGGGTTCAGTATATAGGTCTAGTTTTGGTGGAATGGTGGTTAAGATGGAATGATATGCCTCTGGATGAAGTACTATGCCTAATGTAGTTAAATAAGGACTTGTTGCTAACTAGTCAAACATGGATGAATAAGGGGAACTTGTTGTGAAACAAGGCCCTATCTTTAGATCTATGACACATTTGGAACAAAAGGCAATTTCTACCTAGTCAATACTTATGTAAAATTAGAACCTTGTGGTTGTAAAAACACTTATTGTGAATTAATCACTTGTTTAAGGTTTGGCATTTGTCATTGACCAATAGACACACATTATTGGTTAAACAAAATTTGTGAAGGCATGTTGGTCTATGAATGTTGAGATCTACTTGTCACTACCTGATGAGGTGGAATATTGGTTGCCCCCTATTGAGGTGAAAAAATGTCCTACCTTTATTGCATTGGTATATTATAATGTGCCTATTCTTTTTGGAAAGTTAGTCATCACTTGTTATGGTGGAGTAACATTCAACAGATTTTATTGAGGTAAGGCACATGTTTTTGCTTAACTACTTAACCCTTGTGCTTGAATGCTTGATGAATAATTTTTTTGGGAACTAGAGGTAACTTGTTATGGTTTATTTCCCTATACTATTTCAAAATGATCATGGTGTTAAATAAAGGGACTTATTATGCATTAGTTTTTTGTGTAATTATACCACTTTGGCTTGGATGGATGAAACTTGCATGTTGTCCACTATGTTTGGCACTTTTTTTGTGTAGAAGTAGTAGACACTTGTTCAATAGATAGGGCATTGAACATGTCTCTAAATTAAGTGATTTATGTAAATGGGTCTATACCTAAATTTTCTTAGCCTATCAATTTGATTAAGATTCTTGTTGAAGGAGCTAACTCATTGAGAGGAGCATTTGTCATGGTCATACTATTAAAGTTTTGTGCTAAGTTTAAATATATATGATATGTTATCTGCATCTATATAAAATGGTCCTCCATGAGGCTATTTACTATTACAAACATACATGGGTCTTAGCATGTCATCATCATGAGTACTTGCAGATTACTAGAAGAGGCCTATTCGATGGTTTGATTATAAGGTATGGTGTAAGGCACTCTAACTAGACTTGGTAAGCTTTAATGGGGGAAGTCTACTATAAACTTAGCCCCTACCCATATATATTTGATTAAAAATTCATCCTTATTTGCAATAAAAAAATACGGATCATATGTTGATGACATCATAATGTAGTATATTTGTTTTTGAACTTGGTTTAAAACCAAAGGTACACTAGCTAGGTACTACACTATTTGGTCTTGGTCTTCTTTGAGTATGGAGGTGTGTTGAAAAAATAGTGGGCTAGAGGATATTGACTTTGTTCCCTAAATTGAGATTTATAAGGAGGATAGGGATGCATATCACAAACTACATCATCACCATAAGGGTCTTGAAAAAAGTCATCTTGTGCAACCACATTACCATATCCTGGATTATACATTATTTTGCTATGAGTATAGTGAGACATATTCAAATCAATGATTAAACTTTCATGATAAAGGCCTAGAGTTATATAAACTCTTTAAAAATAATGTACAAAGGATAAATTGTTTAAAATTGGTCTACATTAGTCAAAGGAATGGAGCCATATCTCCAAAATGTCTATGCTAAAACTTGGTATAAAATAGTCTAACATCAAATGTATAAAATCAAATTTCTCACAGAAAATGATCAAGTGGATGAATTAAAACTAGAATGCTAAACTCTAGGTACAAAGTGTTTCAAAGAAGTCTAATCTAAATAAATCAAAATTTTCTAGATCTTTCAAAGAAGGAATAAAATTTAGGCTCAAAATAGGCATGTGTTATATCTTTTGGGAAGGTCACAAAAGCTAAACTTTTAAACAAAAAAAAGGTATGAGATTTAATCTAACAAATTTGAAACACTTTGGCATAAAATAAGCATTCAAATTTTAGACATAGACTTGGTCAATTGGTATAAGTCATGTAACAAAAGGCATATGTAAGATAAGCTACTTCCCCCAAATTTAGGCACAAATAATAATTTTCAAATTGAATAAAGAATTAACTTAAGTTACACAACCCAAAAGAGAAAGATTGATGTCTAGGCAAAAATTACATAAGGCATAGGCAAAAATCAATTAGTGTTTAGATTTAAACTTTTCAAGGTCAATTTTGAACTCAATGTATAAAAATAGTCTTCTTTGAACAAATAACAAGCTAAATAAAATTGAAAAACATAACAACACTAGGTAAAGATCCCAAAAGCACACATGGATTAGTTTCAAAATTAGAATTTGGAGACAAGACAAACACGTCTTAAAAATATTTGAGTAGTGTAATGACATTATTAAACTCTAAATATATGATAAAATGTTTATTTAAAGACTTAAAGGCATAAAAATTGAAGTGAATTGGGTAGCGTAACAACACCCTTTTCAATCAAGTGACACACACAAACAATTTATTATGAATCACCTTGGCCAAGGGGGATATTGAGGCTTGGTAGGTTCATCTTCAAAGGTAAGTATTCCTAACTTTATTCCTCCTTTGTAAGAGTAGATAGATAGTGCATTTGTATTCTTATCTTTCATGTATTAAGATTTTGTATGCATTGAAGTGACATTATCAAACTCTAAATATATGATAAAATGTTTATTTCAAGACTTAAAGGCATAAAAATTGAAGTGAATTGGGCAGCATAACAACACCCTTTTCAATCATGTGACACACATAAACAATTTAGTCAAAATACTAAGGTAAAGGTATGGTGTCAAATAGGTGTCATAAAGCCTCCTCAAACAAAGGTGTGATGAATACACAAAACTTGTTTTGACATGATATGATAAAAAAAAAATAGATAGTTTGACTCAATACCTTGTAAGAAAGGATAAAATGACACAAACACCTAAATGTAGCATCCTAAATCTTAAAAATGACAAGGTTGTATGGTACTGTTGAATTTCATCAATATACTCACTCTTGAAAGTATTTTAATTATTAATCTATAAAGTAAAAGTGCATGAAAATTAGGGTTTTTAAGCTCCCTTTTCTATCAAGAGTTTATATTGTGACATGAAACTTTGGGCTACTCATCCTACATCAAAAATATGTCAACCATAAGTGGGTTTGTTCTAAACTATCAATTTTTCCATATTTATAGATGGTCCAAAATGTGGATAACATAATAGATGATAATTTCAATTGGATCTGCATTAACTAGCTTATTATGAAAAGGTCTTACCCTTTTCACAACCACTACATCCATCACTTGCTTAGTGTAGTGTGATGTCTGAGTTGATCATATGTTTTGAGGGTAGTAGTCACTAATGAAGGTAGTATAACCACTCAAATTATCATCCCAATAATTCAATAGCTTAATTTATATACCCCACCATGGAGTTTGGTTGAAATGATGCTGAGAGATGAATTTTTGGGTTAACACTTCCCTAGAGAACCCATGAGGAGGTGATGAACTCCCACTCACAAGACAAAATAAATGAAAAAAAATACAAGTGAAAATACTTTAGGGTCACATTTAGATCACCCAAACTATACATATTTTGGGAGGGCCTTAACAACATTCCTTTCACAATTTTAAATGAAAGTGACCAAGGCAAAGAATGAGTGATTCTGATCACTCAAGTTCCCTAAAGGGGGAAGGGGAAGAGCATACATGCATCAATAATTTTTATAAAATAAACAAGTTTGAAAGAACAAGGAGAAAACAAATAACTCTTAGGAGTATGTAACTAAGTGTGAAATTTTTTTTAGTGCACCAAAATAATGTATGTTGTGAAATTTGAGCCTCTTGGCATTAGTTAAAAATCTTGCAAAAACTTCACAAACAACTAAGGTATTGAAAAGAAATAAGTTCATTTTAAACACCAAAGATAAAGTGTGCAATATTTAATCATGGTTAAACTTGGCTTTTTACACCTTAGGGCATAAATTTTTTTAGGGTGTTCATCTGATTATAAGACTAAATGTGATTGAGACAACAACATTTTGAAATGAGCTCTTGGGTTTTCTATTTTTCTATCTCAGAGATTGACGTTGATCAATCTATAAAGGGATCGACATTGTTTAATATAGATTGATTTCAGTTCCTTAAAAAAACACAAAATAACATGATATGGATTTCACAAAAATATATTATCAAAACAAACCTAAAAATTAAATCTCTTTGGATCCTATAGGAAAATAGTTAAATAGATAATATGCCAATTTTTAAAAACATAAAAAAAATCAAAAAACTTAAGAGAAACTCACTTGTCATGTTTCTGCCATGCTCTATTTTTCATAGAGGGGTCAATGTTAGTTATATAAGAATTAACATCAGTTTTAGAGAAGTGACATCGGTCTATGTACAACCTGTGTGTTGTTAAAAAAATGAACTACTTGAAAATTGAAATTAAAACTTGAATTTTGAAGATTATTGAGAATCCATTAGCAAAACTAAAAGAAATATATTAATCTCCTTAGTTGTATGGGATGCCTGAGTCCCACCAAGTGTGTCATTTTTGATTAAGTAACCTAATAAGGGAGCTTATTATTATTATGTTAGTTCAAGAAATAAAACTCAAATCAACACACTAACACTTAGACTCCTACCCTAGATACTAGGGAGAGCTTAACAACAAAAAAAAATGAAATCACAACAAAAATATAAAAGACAATAAATATTTTACCTTCCTTGGAAGATCCAAATGGCTTTTTTTAGTGGCTTTTTTGGCTTGTGCATCAAGAAGTTTTTAGAAATGGAGGTTGTGTAGTTCCTTCTCTCCTTGTCACTATGGCTTATGATGTTGCTTGGATTAATATTTTGGCATTACAACACTATTTGCATGAGTCTTATTGTTCAAATCTTGCATAATAAATATACAATATCCAAGATTAGAAATGAAGAGGTATGCCATTGTATATATATCCTTATGAATTAACACTCACCTAAGGTGAGCCAAGGTTGAGTTTAGTCTTAGAATGGGATCAAAAACTTAGGTGAGTTAAAACTAACTCCAGGAGAGTTAATAGTTGTCAAGTAATTATGATTTGTAATTATTAGGCATGGATCTTAAAATTAGATATTTTAGGATGTTTTCAAAGAGTTTGAAAACTCATAAAGGCAATGATGAAAGGCTATGATATTTTGAATTTTTGAATTTCCTTTTTTAGATATTCATTAATTTCAAATGGATAATTCAACTAGGTATTTAATCTTGTTTAATTAGATAATTAATTTTTATTAGCCTTTTAGCTATTTTAATATTTGACTTAAGTGTCAAAGTACCTCACTTAATAGGTCCATAGGCTGAATTGACATTTTTTATGTCTCAAGGTGATTAGGTATAAATCTATGAGAGGTTATTATTGAATATAAAAGAATACCCAAATCAGGGACATCTCAACATGATTATGAGATTTGATGAATGATGCACATTAAAATTTGGGAGGATGTTTAATTTTTCCTAAGCTTAACTTGTAATGGTTGGTAGGAATCAATCTAAAGTCTAGTCAAAATCTAGTTATGGATAGTTTTAGGTGTCTACAAGAGCTATAAAACATTATGTATCCCATGTGTCTATCAAAATGGAAACTAGATATTCAAACAAAATACCTAATAGTTCTATGGGTGAGGATTATAATTTGACTTGCCTATTATCAACTACCACATGAATAATTACTAAAACATTCCTTATTGAGGAGAAAAAACTTTGTTCTTTGACTTAGCTTGGGTACACTCACGAGCAAAATGATCACCTCCATAAATGAAGCAACCTCTAGGTGGTCCCTTCCTGTTAGATTATTAGTTTACCTTGAAACCACCTTTGAAACCATTAAATGGTTTCCTATTACCTACACCACTATTAAATCTATAATTTGTGTTCTTGAATTTAATCTTGTAGTCTCCATTCCTCTGCTTCTAGTTCTTCTTTTTGAAATTTGGCTTAGAACTTCTAAATTTTTTATTAAAGATATATCTAACTTAAGTAAGATATTTTAACTTATGTTCCTTCTTGACTACCTTCTCAAAGACTTGGTGCATGGTAGATGGCCCATGAATGTCTACCTCTCCACCTATATATAGTTTTAATCCCATAATGAAATTCCTAATTCTAAACCTCTCATTATCCTAATATTGAGGTACATATTTTAGAAGTTTATTAAACTATTCTTAGTACTCATTCACCAATAGGTCTCCTTCCTTTAGATTCTAAAAATATGTAAGATTTGATTCAAATTATATATGTGGAAGCCACCATGATCTGAACAGTGTCACAAACTACTCCCAAGTAGTGGTGATCGAGTTAAGATTCATTTTCAACTTTTTGTTGGGCCTGTTGGCCAAAATTATCCTACATAAGGAACTTTTGACTAGATGTAATTTGAATAGTTGATTGTAATATCCCCTGTCTAATAGGGAATATAAAAAATACAAAAGCTCTGATACCACTGTAATATCCCTTGTACAATAGGGAATATAGCAAGACAAAAGCTCTGATACCACTGTAATAACCCCAACCAATAGGGAATATAAAAAGACAAAAGCTCTGAACAAAGATATGATTTTGCAAGGTAAATTCAAATAAACAAATAAACCACAATAAATCTCTTAACTAGAAAATCACTAATCTTATTATTCGTCCAGATGATTACAATAGATGTCCTTAGTCATGCATATAAAGGAATATTCAGATACAGTCTTAAAAACTTGATTATCTTCCAACAATCTGAAAAATACCTTGAATCTTTGCGGCTCAAGTCATTGTGTCAAAAACATAGTCACCGACATCAGTTATATTACCATCATCAGATGATTTACTACCAACATCTATCTCAGTCAGTCGATCTACTCTGCCATCATCGGTATGAAGTCAACTGATGTCAGTCTCTGAGTTGCCTACAGCTCTATACGACTTGATACAAACTTGTACGAAATTGCATAGATCGATATAGATTTTGTACAGGAGAAAGATAATATGCTGAGGCCTGTATTCTAGTCCCTGATCTCAAGATCTCTATCTAGACAAATTATTAAATCAAAACATAAGGAAATAAATACCTAAAATCCCTGTGATAACTTTTGTGTGAAGTTATCTCTCAAAATACCTAAAATACTGTGATAACTTCTGTATGAAGCTATCCCTCAAACTGGCAATAGATCGGCTGGTATCTCATAACCTCTAAATCACACACATTAAAGAGTGGACATTCTCCAATGCAAAATGGAATCCTAGAACCCTTGGCTTAGTCTTCACAGAAGAATTTTTAGCAATAATCAATATCAATAATCAATGGATAATCTTTCATCCCTCTCCCATGAGAAACCCTTATAGCCTCAAAAAGATATGCTTACCCTAATTAGGGTTTCTTAAATTCAAATTAGGGTTTTCTTAATTAAAAATAGACCAAATAATTAATATTTGATTAAATCAATCAAATATTAATATCTCCCTCAATATATGTCTGATCCTCAAACCGACTAAAGCTGGTGAATCAAGGAGTGATTCTGCACATGACCATATCAAAACAAGGGTGATTTGATCCATGTCAAATATCCCTAAATAATAAGAGCTCAGGTAAACATGTTTGAAAGAGCCTAAATGAAATCCAACTATAGAAATTCTACTAATCGAAGCCAAGCCAAGCTCCATCCAGACCCTCTATCCATCCTATCACCCTACGAGGGTCACATAATAGGCTAACCATCAACTCTGATGATCTCCATTAAAAAAGGGGACATGACAATCTGCCCCTCCTAAAATTGCTTGTCCCCCAAGTAATCACAGAACAATAAACCACTTGATCCACTTGGATCCCAAGGAAAAGGTTGTGTAACATCCCTCATGTCACCAATCAACCCCTATGAAGAATTCATTAGCATCAACAACATCAAAAGTACAAAAATCAGCAACTGAAAAACTGCACTCAACACCCAAACAACTGATGTCACTGACAACATTATCTGTAGACCCCTTGTAGATGCCGATAGAAGAACCCACTCTGTGGAACTCAAGCCAACTAAAATATTAACTCTGTCAAAACTCAAGTCCCTGTCTAACTAACACTCACACCCAACTGCACCATGGATATGACAACCATAGGTACTTGAGTCACTGACACCAAATCCAATCTCTGATAAACTGCCCTAGGTGTGCTGATACTACAAGCTATGTAACTTGTAACTACCAATTCCATCTGTAAAAGATGGTGCCAATCCATCCCATAACTGATCCCTTTATAAAGGTGGCATGATCAATTGTACCACACTATCATCGGTGTGAGAAGAATCAATCTGGAGACTCGACTCCACTGGTATGCCAAACTCATCAGGACCATGTACTCCCAAATCCTAAACATGTGTGTTAGCTCCAACAACATGTTCCTCAACAACTATAAGAATGTAATCACCACTAACACTCAGTGTACTAACCTCTAAGTATACCTCCACACTTTGAATGCCAGCATCGAACTCATCCTCATCTAACTCTGAAGAAGCTACTGCTGAAACTACCTCATCATCACAATCTCTAGCTCCCTTGTCCTCTGCAACTAACTAAGAGTCCAAATCCCCATGACTAAGCTCATCCACATGTCTCTCAAACTCCTGGTGAGCCACCTTCATTGCCTCTACCTTAGGCTCTGAAGCCTCTGCCTCTAACTCCTCAAAACTATCCTGTTGTTCAAAATCTTTTGATTTTGAATCCTCATAATACGCCCACATCACACGATTTGCCTTACCCTTAGGCCTCAAATGACAATTGTGATTGGCATCATATGGACCTTTATAGTATAAGCAAAGCTTTTTCCTATGTAGATCGTTAAGAGCCTCTCGATCCAAAGGTGGTGTTGCTGGGTTGGCCTCTAAATCATTCTTAACAAACGTAGGCTATGTAGGTCTATCAGCTATTCTGGAGTAGGTTAACTATGGTCTCTAATTAATAGTAACACTCCTATTATCTCCTTATTCCCCATTCTATCGAATAGTTGTGTTCATCCTCTTTACCAGAGTAGTGAGTGCCTATAGTGCCTGTGTCATCTACTGCTAGCCTGTCATCATAACATGGTAGAATTCTCTGGTGTCTTGATCATCATCATACCTGTGGCCCCTGGGTGGGATACCCTCACATTTTTCACTCATGATGATCGATGGCTGATCTAACACCTGTGTACCTTCAAGCAAGGCTCTACTACATGTGTTATACCTATGTGGTCCCAACTCTTATGGCTGCATAAGATCTATAAACCCTTAGTATGGCAAGATTTAGCTCTGATACCACTGTAATAACCCCAACTAATAGGGAATATAAAAAGACAAAATCTTTGAACAAAGATATTATTTTGCAAGGTAAATTCAAATAAATAAATAAACCACAGTAAATCTCTTAACTCACAAATCAGGGCTCTTATTATTCTTCAGAATGATTACAATAATGTATCTCTGGCATGCATGTAAAGTAATACAAATATCATCTCAAAACAATATCCCCTACCAATAGGGAATATAGAAAGACAAAAGCTCTGAAACCATTGTAATATCCCTTTCTTAGGGTCTCCTATTCTTAACAAAAGCTCTGATACCACTATATTTTACCCTTTGTTTGCTTTTGCATGGAATAAAGATATGATTTTGCAAGATAAATTCAAATAAACAAATAAACGACATTAAATCTCTTAACTCACAAATCAAGGATCTTATTATTCTTCAAAATGATTACAATAATGTATCTCTGGCATGCATGTAAAGTAATACAAATATAATCTCAAAACAATATCCCCTACCAATAGGGAATATAGAAAGACAAAAGCTCTGATACCACTATAATATCCCCTGCCAAATAGGGAATATAAAAAATACAAAAGCTCTGATACCACTGTAATATCCCCTGTACAATAGGGAATATAGCAAGATAAAAGCTCTGATACCACTGTAATAACCCCAACCAATAGGGAATACAAAAAGACAAAAGCTCTGAACAAAGATACAATTTTGCAAGTTAAATTCAAATAAATAAATAAACCATAGTAAATCTCTTAACTAGAAAATCACTAATATTATTATTCATTCAGATGATTACAATAGATGTCCTCAGTCATGCATATAAAGGAATATTTAGATACAGTCTTAAAAACCTAATTATCTTCCAACAATCTAAAAAATACCCTGAATCTATGTGGCTCGAGTTACTGTGTCAAAAACACAGTCACCAATGTCAGTTATATTGCCATCATCAGTCGATTTACTACTGACGTCAGTCTTAGTTAGTCGATCTACCTGCCATCATTGGTATGAAGTCGACTGATGTCGATCTCTTGACTGCTGATGTCAGTCTCTGAGCTGCCTGCGGCTCTGTACGACCTGATGCAAAACTGTATGGAATTGCACAGATTGGTACAGATTCTGTACAAGAGCAAGATAATATGTTGCGGCCTATATTTTGGTCCCTAATCTCAAGATCTCTATCTATACAATTTATTAAATCAAAACACAAGGAAATAAATACCTAAAATCCCTGTGATAACTTTTGTGTGAAGTTATCTCTCAAAATACCTAAAATACTATGATAACTTTTGTATGAAGCTATCCCTCAAACTGGCAATAGATCAACTGGTATCTCACAACGTCTGAATCACACACACTAAAGAGTGGATGTTCTCCAATGCAAAATGGAATCTTGGAACCCTTGGCTCAGTCTTCATAGAAGAATTTTTAGCAACAATCAATATCAATAATCAATGGATAATCTTTCATCCCTCTCCCATGAGAAACCCTTATACCCTCAAAAAGATATGATTGCCCTAATTAGGGTTTCTTAAATTTGAATTAGGGTTTTCTTAATTAAAAATAGGCCAAATAATTAATATTTGATTAAATCAATCAAATATTAATATCTCCCTTAATATATGTTCGATCCTTAAACTGGCTAAAGCTGGTGAATCAGGGAGTGATTCTGCACATGACCATATCAAAACAAGGGTGCTTTGCTACATGTCAAATATCCCTAAATAATAGGAGCTTAGGTAAACATGTTTGAAAGAGCCTGAATGAAAGCCAACTGTAGAAATTCTACTAATTGAAGCCAAGCCAAGCTCCATCCAGACCCTCTATCCATCCTATCAGCCTACAAGGGTTGCATAATAGGCTAACCATCAACTCTGACGATGTCCACTAAAAAAGGGAACATGACATTGATCAAGGTTTATATTTAGAGAGTGATCTAGTTTTAAATAATTAGAAAGACATCTAGGGAAGATCGCTTGTCATTTTCAATATTTTAAAGCACTTTAAGAAAGCTTAAAGTGTGAATTTGGTGATCTTAAGGAGCCAAACCATCATGGCATGTCATGTAGGAATAATAGATTAGTCTAGTTGTTAATTTTAAAAGTGAACTTGTGAAGTTAACCAAGGTTAAAAAATTTACATAAACATGATATATTTTGTGTCAAGATAATTCCCTTCAAATTTTGTACCTTGATGAGTTTTCTATCTCAAAATACAAGACTTCAAAATTGATCTAATAGTGTGGGACATGCGTGGAGATGTCAAGTTAAAGCCATAATACATATTCATTTGAATTCAAAATATTTAAGGGATCCTAAATTTAAACATGGGGCTAACAAGTGTATAAATTGTAGAAGCTCGAATCAAGATTTAATGGAATGCATTAAATCATGAAAATCAAGATCAATGATGAGCTCAAGGTCAACAAGTCATAGAATCCTAAGGTTGAATGGAAGGATTAAAAATTGCATGATCATGATGAATTAATAGATCAATAGTGCATGTTTGATCAAGAAAAAATAAGATCAATGGCACTTATTCAATCATACTAAGGAAATCAATAGTGCACATAAGGTCAAAAGGTCAATGAGATAGACTGTACATGAGGTTGAGATGTGGCATAAGTACATGAATTATATTAAGGCTTGTAGTAGGATATATAGATTAAATGTAGGATTAACAAGTGTCATAATTTGGGAAGATTGAATCAAATATTGATGGATTAAATTCAATCAATTCCTATGAGGCACAAGATGGTAACACATGTCAGAAGAAACAACAATCATATTTTAAAATATGATAAAGGGCATGGTAGGGATACCACATAAGTAGACACATCAGATCAAAGGATTTTTTGGAACAAGGTAGGTAAATTCATAGAGATAAGATACAAATATGATTTAGGTTGAGATAAAATATATATTTTTAAGGCCACCATTAAAGCTCAATTTGGATCTAGTTTGAGGGTTTTTAATTTATAGGCCCTATTTGCTGAGATTATAGTGATGTTATACAACTATGTTCATGGTTATTTTAAAGATATGCACGTGTATAATGTGTTATCAACTTCCATAAATGATCAAAGGAAAAATAGGTCTTTCTAAGACTAATAGAGATCAAAGGTGGGCAACTAGCTATTGAAATGAGACCAATCAACCTAGTGGGTCTTCATTGATATTATAGCTAAATGAAAACCAATAAATGGGATTGGTTTTTATCTATAGTAAACCTATGTTCAGATTTGGAGTAGGGGAAAATTTTTGATTATGAAAGGAATGTCTCATCTTTCAACATAGTCATATCCTTGACAAATAGGTACCTAGAGCTACTTAAAGTAAACATAGTCATGACTCTATCAGGTCTATGGATATGAGGATTTTATCCTTATAATGAAGCCAAGTGGAAGATGGTGTATAATTTATGAGGAAGATATTTGGGGATTGGAGAGTGTTGGTGGAGCATTTAATTCTTTTACAAATCCTTTAAATATTTTCTTATCTTGGTAAGATCATGAATCATCTTCAAAACAAATTATTGTATTCTAGCATATTTTCTCAACCAATGAAAGGGTTTGGAGGCTATTGGGGAAAATAAAAGTTAATTTTTAGATGGATGAATAGTCTTGATTTGATCAAAATGTAGTTGAGAATTCATTAAAAGGTGGTGGTAGCTCATTTATTGTTTCTAATTACGTATTTCTCCTCTCTCTTCCCCTTTCTCCTATATCTCCCATTTTCTTCCCCATTGTAAGTGGCTCTTGAATTATGAGCTATCATAATGACTCTCTAATTTTTTTCAAGAGTAAGAAACTCTCATTTACAAGGATAAACCCTGTTAAATTTTTTAAGAACCACCTCTTGATGAAATAAGTTAAAATTTACCTATCTCTTGCCTTTGATTAGTGTTTAGTAAGCTTGTGCATGATGTCCTTGTAAAGGAGATTATTCCATACCATTTTCCTTCTTTCTTATATCTTTTAAGGTATTTTAAAGATATTTTTAGGTATGAAGTTGTGTTATTTACTATTAATGTATGCTTAGTCTAAGTCTTAGAATTCCTCTCTGCTTCCTTGATTGCTTGGTGAGCCTAGTTCATGAAATACTTGTGCAATTAGCTATTTTTTGAGATTATGTGAGAAAAAATTATCTTATTATGATCTAGTGTGCATTTAAAACATATTTGAGTCTCATTTAAATTTGGTTCATCACCTTTTATCCTTCTTAGTAACTCTTTCCCCCTTTTTAACCCTTTTCCAAGAAGAAACATTAGTTTAGGTGATCTGTCAAGAGAAAGCTAGCCT
Source organism: Torreya grandis (assembly GCA_037957365.1). NCBI lineage: Eukaryota > Viridiplantae > Streptophyta > Pinopsida > Cupressales > Taxaceae > Torreya > Torreya grandis. The sequence goes on along the minus strand of JARHVA010007338.1, from coordinate 299,975 downwards.
TCTCTAGAGGTTCAACCCTAGTATAGGATAACCACATCTTGGGGTTATCCAAATATTATGGCTTAGTCAGAGGGATCATGAATAACTCTCTTTAAGGGTGTAAATTAATGCTATAATATTTTTTGGTATACTTAGTGGGACACACATTTAAAGAATATTGGTCAAGTTTGATGCTAGTTTGATCAATTTGCAATAGTTATATCTTTCGTGTGACAATATATGGTGACTCTCAAGAATAATCAACACTCTGGTGTAGAGTAGTAGCTATATTTCATACCAAAGGTGACTACAAGATTAGCTTCTAGAGGTATTCATTTTGAATTTATTAAATTACCTTTAAACTTAGTAAAAAGGTTAAGATTTGCTAATACATACCCATATAAAGGTAACTTTCCTCCTAGACCAATTTCAAAATCTACCTTTGCAAGAAGATCTTTGTTAGACCCTTTTATTACCATGATAACCCCTAGAGCTTTTCTTTTTGTGGATTTTAATGGATAGATTCCTTTAGTTCTCCTATAGTATGATCATATCCCAATATCAACTCTTAAAAGTGTCTTTTATTTTAATGGAGACCAATCTATAACCGCTTCTGAACACCTTATAGATGTATCCACTTTTTATAATATTCATAATATCAATGAGGAAAATGTGGCTATTAGGTTATTATCCATCTCTTTCAAGGATAAAGACTTAGACTAGTATAGGAAGCCTTAATGATAACTCAATTACATCATGGGATTAGTTAGGAGATGCATTGTGTAAAATATTTGAAGACAAAAGTGACCATTTTTCACTTGTAGAAGAGTTAACCACAATCAAAATTCAATACAAGGTTTCAAAAGACATGCGATAGGATCCTATTATTTTTTAGGCCTACTCCTAACTTTGCCTTCCTTTAATATTTGAAATCCCTTAACAGTGATATTGTGGTAATGATTCAATTTATGATAGGGAACACACTACCAAATGTTTAGAGGTGGCAATCATAGTAGATAATTGTCTAGTAGAAGCTGGTAAGCTTACACCTAGATCACCAATGCATTTGTTACCTAAGATCCTACCACCTCCTATTGTTATTCATCCCCTTGATGCCATTCCTCCTATTCCAATAATTATTTCCATACCTACACTAAAGTAGGAAAAGGCTTCAACTAGTCAATCTAGTGACTCCCAAGAACACAAAAAATTTCAAGATCTTATGAACATGTTTCAATTCATGGGAAATGAAATGGTGAACATCAAGAGGTAGCAAACACAGGTTCATATATTTGATCAAACTCCATATCAGCCTAAAAAAAGTCCTATCAAGGTAATTGGCCACCCTAAAAAGAAAAATTCCAAAGTCAAATCTAATAGTAAGGCCAAGGATAAGGGCAACCTAAATATATTAGGAAAACAACTATAATCCAAATGTTTCAAGTACTTTTAACACTCTAGTCCCTACTTAGAACAACATTGATCAATAATTTAAGGGTACCATGCCTTGGAATTAGACTTTTGGTCAATCTATTATCCCAAACACTGAGCTCAATTAGGCTTTCAATGATCAATGGTAATAGGATACTAATTATGGGTAAAATCAAGCCTTTATAGCTCAGAACATAGACGTACCCATGATGATAAAACTAGAAGATCCTCAAGAAAGACAAGGGTCTAATGAGGGACTAAGTTGGTTGGGTGCCACAATGGTTAATTATGAGAAAGAAGAATGTTATACATCCAATAAACATGGTAGTTCTATCCAAGCATACATTATAGTGGTAGCTAATAAAATGTTCAAAAGAATGAATATGGATGGTAACCAAGAATAATTCAAAGAGATTCCTACAATTACTCAATTAATTTCAAAGCCAAAGGAACCTACTATTTCTTTAAAGGTCCCAATATCTCTAAAGAATTAGAAGCAGGGGAATGCTTGTATTCCCCAAAACACACAAGTTCAAAATATGGTTGTGGCTCCCAAAGCATAACCAAAGATTGGTGGTTTACCCATAAACATTTTGGAACGAATGAAATAGTTTAATGTGAGTTTTCCAATGTGGGACATGCTTTCCATTCCCAGATAGATGGATATCCTTCAAGAAGGATTAGCAAATATTATTGTTTTTGAGAAGCCACCAAGCAAAGAAAATGTGGTTCTCATGAATGCAACTAGAGGACTAAATGAATGGAAATCACATAAAATGGTAAAACCTCATCCCTTCTACATTTTTGTGATCATTGGTGACTCTATGGTACATAATTACCTGATAGATAGTGGGGCTAGTACCTCAGTAATGCATAAATCCATAGTTGATCATCTTGGTCTAAAGTATGAGCCATAATATAAAGGAGTGTCATAGCTTGATAGATCTTAAACCTAGCCATCTAGTATCATTAGAGGCTCAAATTGACCCTGCATGCTTATCTTAGTGTTCTAGTGGCTCAAGCTGTGTTGATTCAAGATGTGCCTCATCATTTTTCTCTATGCTTATGAATTTAAAACAAAAATTAGACATTATCTAGTAGAAAATTGGTCATACAAGGATTTTAAGACAAGGTACAGGACCAAGGTATCCATCAAGGCTGAGCTTATTACACAATTTCACATAGAGCCTTGTGGGCCAAATAACATAAACATCAATTTAACCATCCTTGATGAGGATGAACACCTAGTTGGTCAAGAACTAAACATTCATCCTGAGGAGATACCTAATATGCTATTAGATGAGTTATGGAGTGAAAATTAGTTAGTTGACCCTTTTATAGGTGTTTAGGATAGAGACATGGGTGCCTACTATTTGCATGAAGAAAATTATTCCATGCCATCCCTCACTAGGCCTCAATAGGACTCTAGTGGATTTTGGAAATTATTTTTTGATGGCTCAAAGAGCCAACATGGAGTGGGTATAGGTGAAATGGTAGTTTCCACCTCCAATGATAAGTATTTATCTTCTTATATGTTCCAATTTAGGTTTTCTTGCAATGGAGTAGAGTATGAGGGCCTTATCTATGGCCTTCAATGGGATAGTAAGATAGGGATCAAATAATTAAAAGTATATGGGGATAGTGAGATGATAGTGTATTAGGTTAGTGGCCAAAACATCACCAAGAATCCCTTGATGAAGTCCTACAAACATAGAGTGTGGGACCTAATTAAGGACTTTGGGGCCTTCAACATCCAAGTAGTGCCAAGGAACTAAAATGAACATGTTGATAGGTTGGTAGCCATGGGAGCTCAATTTGATATCCTAAAGTAGTTGAAGAAGTCTAAAGTGAAACTAGATGTCAAAGTGGTGGTAAGACCATCAGTTCTAGATAATGAAGCTCATTGGTAGGCCTTTGATATTGAGAAGCAAATTACTTGTTTCTTATAGTAGGAAGCAAAAATCTCTTTAATAAATTAGGATAGATTTCAACATCAGTATGATAATTAAATTGTTCAACTAAGATCTAACAAGATTCTTAAAGGGTTGGTAACCCTAAAAGGTCTTTTCCTTGAGGGAGATCATATGAGGAAATACAAGGTAGTGATGTCAACTGATGATGAGAGCTATGAAAGAGTTCTCATCCTCAAAGACAAACTCCTCAAGCTTGGAAAGGTAAGCACTAAGGCTGAAAGGCATGATTTCATTGAGTTTTATAGAGAATATATAGACATTTTTACTTTGGAATATATGGACCTAAGATTTTTTGATCCCAAGTTAGCCCAACATACTATAGAACTAGAGGCCAATGACAAACCTATGAGGTAGAAGCAAAGGCCTATCAGCCCTAAAATTGAAGAGCTTATGAGGAAATAATTAACTAAAATAATTAAATCCAAGATTATATTTCCCATTAAGAACTTCTTATGAGTGGCCAATCTAGTACATGTGAGGAAGAAGAATGGGGAGATCCAATTATGTGTTGACTTAAGAGATTTAAATAGAGTCTGTTTGAAACATCACTACCCCTTTCCCTCTATGGAGCAAATATTTTAGATAGTTACTAGATCAGAACACTTCTCTCTTTTGGATGGGTATTCAGGTTATAACCAGGTACTAGTAATAGAAAAATATCAATATAAGACTACCTTCACTAGAAAGTGGGGCACATATGCTTATTAGAAGATGCCTTTTAGGTTTTCAAATATAGGATATACTTTTGAAAGATCCATGGACATGGAATTCTAAGGATTTCTAAACCAAGTGGTACTTGTCTACTTGGATGACATCATATTTCTTTAATAAAGCTAGTGAGTACTTATATCACCTGAGAATAATCTTTGAAAGGTGCAGGGAGTATGAGATCTCCTTGAATCTAAAGAAATGTGTGTTTGATATTCATGAAGGCGATCTTTTAGGATATATTATCTCAAATTAGGGATTAACCATTGACCCTGATAGAATAAGTTCCATCTCAGCATTATCTTTACCCAAGCACAAGAAAGGACTCCATAGTTTCCTTGGGAAAATAAACTTTGTGAGAAGATTTATACCTAGTTTTACAAATCTGATAAAACCCATCACTACAATGTTGAAAAAGAACTAAGTGTTTTCTTGGTCAAAAAAATGTAAATAAAAATTTGAGGCTATCAATCAAGCCATTACTCATGCACCCTCACTCATGAATCCTAACTTCTCAAGGGATTTCATATTGTACACCTTTGACAATATTGATAATATATAAGCTATGATGATGCAGAAGAATGGTGAAGGACTTGAGTATCCAATTAAATTTTTCAATCAAGGGCTTAAGGGATATGAGGTAAGGTACACTTTTGTAAAAAGCTAGGTTCTTGTAGCTTTGAGAAGCCTTTAAAAGTTTAGACCAATGTTTTATAATAGCAAGGTATATCTTATAGTGTCTCATCCTAGAGTGACGGACTTCTTTCTCAATAAATATTTGAATGAAAAGAGATCTAGCTAGATTACCAAGGTCATGGAGTATGGTGTGGATATTAAGGTCACTAAACTAGTAAGAGGTAAAGGCTTATGTGAGCATATGGTTGAAGACCTTCAAGGAGATAAAGAAGTTATTATGGTGACACAAGATAACTCACAAATAGATGCACCTCTACCTCACAATAGCTAACTCTAAGATATAACACATTTTTTGATAATAGGTGACTACCCTCAAGGTATGGACAAAGAAAAAAGAAGGTATTTTAGACTTTATTCCATACCTTATGCATTGGTAAATGGGTTTTTATTTAGGAAAGAACTCAGTAAAGTGACTCTTATGTGCATAGATAATAGTCAAGTGACGAGGATATTGGAATAATTCCATGATGGACCTACAGGGGGGAATTTTACTCTAAGGGAAACAACAACAAAGGTGATGAGAGCTAATTATTATTGGCATAGCCTCTTCAAATAATATTATGCATAGATCATAAAATGTCAGGAGTGTGCTCTATTTATAGGTAAGCAAAGATTGGTATCCCTTCTGCTCAACCCAATTTAGGTGGAACATCCCTTCATATAGTGGGGTTTGGAATTTATAATAATGATCAATCCACTTTCTATTAGAGGATACAAATGGGTACTCACTAATACTAACTACTTCACCAGGTGGGTGGAAGCAATTTCTTTGAAAGAAGCCAATGAAATAGTAGTATTAGACTTCTATGATAGTATGGTAACTAGGTTTGGTGTACCAATAAAAATAATATCAGATAATGCCTTAGCATTTATTAGCATGAGAATAAGTGAATTGGAACTTAAGTTAGGTATCTACCTTAGTACATCCTTAAATTACTACCCCCAAGGTAGTGGACTGGTAGATTTCATAAATAAGAACTTGATAAGGATTATCAAGAGGACCATAGAAGAGAACTAGAGAGAGTGGCATACAAAGTTAAGGACAACCTTATGGGCTAACATAATGACTCCCAAAGTTGCCATTGATAACTCACCATTTGTCCTTGTGTATGAGAGGGAAGCCAAATTGCCCATATCTCTTGAACTACCTACGTTGGAGTTAGCCCATCATCTTGAGTTGATGGAGAGTGAACCTATGAGTGTGAGGATGGTAAATCTCATGGAGCTTGAAGAGACCAGGAACCTTGTAATAAGACACTAGAGTTACATCAAGCTCAAGTTAGGAAAGCCTTTGATAAGAGATGCATAGTAAGGGAGTTCAAAGAAGGGCATCTAGTCCTCAAATGGGATTTAAATAAGGCCAAACCAAATAACCACATCTAGTTTGATATCTTATAGAGTGGCCCTTATTTTATCCATAAATACAAATAGCATAATGCTTTTCAGCTTGCCCAATTGGATGGAGAGGTATTACCTATCCTAGTCAATGGCATTCATTTAAATCCTTGTTATTAAAAGAGTTTAAAACCATTATAATATATTATATTAGTTTTTTATGTTTTACTCTAAGTGCCTTATGCACATTATTTTAAGTCATGTGTTTCCCTTTCATAAGTGCCTTGGGCACATTATTAGTTTATTTATTTTGGGTCCTTGTTACTTCAAGAATAAGATTTCAAGAAATGTGATAGCCTTATGTCAATTTCATGTCATTTGGAAGGAAATCTTGTGACTTTGTATGACCAATGGATCAGATAAGGCAACTAATCTATTGCATAATACGCATGTAATCCCATGAGGTCACTAGAAATGTGGGCCAAAATTAGCCCACATAAAGAACTTTTAACTAGATGTGGTTTGAATAGCTGAGCAGTGTTCTTATTAAGAGAGTGATCTAGTGGTGAAGAAGTAGATAGACTTTAGGGTAAGATCACTTGTCATTTACAAGCTTTTGAAATACTTTAAGCAATATTAAAGTGTGAATTTGGTGATCTTAAGGAGCTAGACTGTCATGGCATGTCATGCAAGACTAATAAGATAGTCTGGTTGTGCATTTCATAAGTGAACATGGGAAGTTGACCAAGGTTGAAGAATTACATGAACGTGATATATTTTGTGTCAAGATCATTCCCTATAAATTTGGTACCTTGATGATTTTTCTATTTCAAGATACAAGCCTTCATAATTGATCTAATAGTGTGGGACATACATGGGGACATCAAGTTAAAGCCACAAGAAATAGCCACTTGAATTTAAAATCTTCATGGGATCCTAAAGTTTAATGTGGGGCTAAAAAGTGTCTAAATAGTGTAAGCTTGAATCAAGATCTAACATCACATGGGAGATCAACAAGTTAATAAGTCCAAATAGATCAATAAAGTGCATTAAATCATGCAAATAAAAAATAATGAGAAGGTCAAGGTCAACAAGTTAAAGGATCCTAAAATTAAATACATGGATGACAAATGGTATGATCATGATGAATTAAAGGATTAATGGTGTGCATTTTATCAATCAAAAATAAGATTGATGGCACATGTTCAATTGTACCAAGGAAATTAATAGTACATGTAAGGTCAAAATGTCAATGAGCTAGATTGCACATGAGGTTGACACATGGCATAAGTGCATGAACTAGATAAAGGCCAGAAGTAGGATCCATAGATTAAAAGTGTGATTTCCAAGTATCACAATTTGGGAAGCCCAAAGTAAATATTGATGGATTATATTCAATAGAGTCCCAAAAGGCACAAGATGGTAACACATGTCAGAAGAAGAAGCATTCATATTTTAAAATATGATAAAAGGTATGGTAGGGATGCCACATAGGTAGACATGTTAGATCAAAGGATTTTTTAGACCAAGGTAGGTAAATACATAAATACAAGATCCATATATGATACAGGTTGAGCTATAACATATATTTCAAAGAGCCACCGTTAAAGCTCAGTTGGATCTAGTTTGAGGGTTTAGAACTTATAAAACCTATTTTTTGATATTTCAATGATGTTTCACAACTATGTTCATGGTTTTTTGAAAGGTATCCATGTGTATAATGAGTACTCAACTTCCATAAATGCTTAGAGGTAAAAATAGGTCTTTTTAGGCTTAATAGAGATCAAAGGTGGGTAGCTAGCTATTAAAATTATATCAAACAACCTAGTGGGTCTTCATCTATATAATAGCTATATGAAAACTAATAATTGGGATTGTTTTTCATCTATAGTAAACCTATGTTTAATTTTGGAGTAGGGGAAGATTTGTAATTATGAAAGGATTGTCTCATTTTTTGACATAGTCATATCCTTGATAAATAGGTATCTACAACAACTTAAGGTAGACAGAGTCATGGATTTTTTAGGTCGATGGATATTAGGATTTTTTCCTTATAATAAATTCAAGTAAAAGATGACATAGAATGTCTAAGGAAGAGATTTTGGGATTGGAGAGTGTAGGTGGAGCATTCAATTATTTTACAAAGCCTTTAAAGATTTTCATTTCTTGGTAAGATCATGAATCATCTTCAAAATATATTCTTGTCTTCTAGTGTATTTTCTCAACCAATGAAAGGGTTTGGAGGCTATTTGGTCAAATAAAAGTTAATTTTTTGATAAAGGACTAGTCTTGATTTGATAAAAATGTAGTTTATAATTCATTAAAAGGTGGTGTTATCTCATTTATTATTTATGATTGTGTACTTCTCCTCTCTCTTCCCCTTTATCATATATCTCTCATTTTCTTCCCCATTGTAAGTGGCTCTTGAATTTTGAACTCTCACAAGGATTATCTAATTTTTATAAAGAATAAGAGACTCTTATTTGACAAGGATAAATCCTGTAAGTTTCTTTAAGAACTACCTCTTGATGCAATAAGATAATTTTTACCTATCTCTTACCTTTGATTAGTGTTTAGTAAGCTTGTGAATTATGGACTTGTGAAAGAGATTATTCCATATCCATTATCCTTCTTTCTTGCCTCTTTTAAGGTGTTTTAAAGATATTTGTGGGTCTAAACTTATGATATTTTATTATTAATGAGTGCTTAGTGTGACTATTAGAATTCATCTCTGCTTCCTTGATTGCTTGGTGAGCCTAGTTCATGAAATACTTATGTAATTAGTTAGTTTTTGAGATTGTGTGAGAAAACATTGTCTTATGTTGATATAGTGTGGGTTTCAAACATATGTGAGTCTCATTCAAATTTGATGCATCACCTTTTATCCCTATTGGTAACTCTTTTCCCCTTTTCTAACCCTTTTCTAAATAAAAGCATTATTTTAGGTGATCCATCTAGAGGAAAACAACATTTTTTGGAGGTTCAACCCTACCAGAGGATATCCACAACTTGGGGTTATCCCAATATTATGGATTAATCAAAGGGAACATGAAGATCTCTCTCCAAAGGTGAAAATTAATGCCATAATAGGGCTACCACATAGCTACTTCATGACCCAATTGGTAATCTACCCAAACTACTTTAGTGATTTTAGAGTAGTTTCATATCTCAAAATACTTGTCCATATTATTAAACCATGATTTAGTTCTGTCTCCCATAAAGGTTCCATAAAACTTAGGTGGATTCATATTTTCATATCTCTAGCTAATTCTATAGCTATATGTGCTCTCCCATACTGAGGCACTTCCTCATGTCTTTGCTCTTGAGGTATTTCCTACTTAGTAAGATACTCTTCAAGAACATCCTAATGGGCTTCCTTTTCATGTCCATGAATTTAATTTTATAGGGATATAATTAGGTCCCTATTCTCATTCATGGTTGCAAGAATTTGATCCAACCTTACTACTTGCTTAGTGGTAAATTGGTTAGGATCAAATTGATGGTTTTTTATTGCTATATGATGGATGCTCACTAGATAATCTATCTCACACCATTATTTTTTCTCGTAAAAAAAGGATACAAAAATGTTAGTGGAATCATTAAGTCCTAGAGTTTGAGACACAACTTTAATACCACATGTAACATCTCTACTAGAATTTACTTAGAATAACATAATAACTTTTTTTATTTAAATCTACCTATTCTTTCATTAGATTTCACCATGAGAATATAATTAGTGACCTAAGTATATCACACTAAGTATGTTAACTTATAATATTAACATGTAACATATACCAATTACTAATCACTATCAACATATGAAACAAATAAGCAAAGCTTAACTCCATTCATTCTATAAAGTAAGTACATAAAATCTACCTATGGTTGGTACAATAATATAAGCACTATTATCAATGCATAGTGAATAAATAATTACATTTCATTAGGAATTATGTTTTAGTAATAATAAATACAATACAATATACAAGGCTCCATAGAGCATGAGTTCCCCAAACTCTAGTATTTATGGTAATCTCAAGTGTAGTCTCCAAATAAGTACTATTGTGGGGATGGAAAATATCATTCGAGCATTTTTTCAAACCAACCATAGACCATCAATCCTCCACACAATATCCCATCAAGGAATGGCTATCCTTTCATAGATGGGTAGAGAGTGACTATGCATGAATCCCAAAAGATAATATAGTTCCCATGTATTGTAATATTTTTAAAATATGATGTGTACCATAAAGAAATATGTTCTGGTATGATATCTCAAAAACATGTAAATAATACATATGAAATGATAATGTCTAACTAAACATTAATTTGGCCAAATTTTTCAATAGTTATTAATCTCTAAGATTAGTTAAATTCATACACACCACTTGATGAGATTACCTTCATCTGGGATTGGTGATGCTAAGTAAGCTAGTGAAGTTCATCTCACTGCTTAGTTAGTACCAACAATGTAAGATTGGGTTAATATAATATATAACTAACATATTCAAATAGATTACTTCCTAGTAGCAGTTATAAAACATTATAAATACAAGAATAATCAATAATACATATATTTAGTCCATAAAATGTATGTAACGAATCTAAAATATATTATTTATAACATAAATAATAAACATAAACAAATACAATCTATACCAACCAAATATAATATATACGTAGGTTTCATGTCACTAATTTCCATAAATAGATTCATATATAGTACATTCTATGACAAATAATAATATCATAGACCATTATTTTTATGCACACACTACTCAATTAAAAAAAAAAATTGTCATAATAATTTTAGAGATCAAATGTCTCATAAAAAATAGTTTCTCACATGATACATAATATTTTATTTATATAACTTATTGTAATTTTTGGAGATTGTATGCATATATTCATAGTGTCATATCCCTCAAGAATCTATGACTCAGTTTTTAATAGTAAATAAAACTATAAATTATAGGCACACATCCCCATACATTAATATATGCTATATATGTATATGATAACCTAAGTCCTCATAGAGGTATATTTCATATATTTATGCACCTTGCCTAATATGTACCACATAATTTATATGTTATAATACGTGAGTACTATTCTATAACACTAACAATAACTTCTATTTTTTATAGAACTTCTTATGATTCAAATAAAACATTTGATTTTTTTATTCACAGAATAACAATCAAGGTCTATCACTAGATTTTAACATTTTTTGAACACTTGTCCCTATTCACTTATTTTCAAGTTATGATCCATTTATGGTAAAATCAAATTAAATACATTACCCTATTTTTTCCTAATTTGGGTCTTAAACTTAAAATACTATCCTCAATTGTTGAAAAGAGAGTACTATAAACAATTGACCATAAAAAATTATATTCTACCTTTGTTGTTTATTGGAGGTTTATGCTTTTACTTGAGTTTTCATAGTATCCATTAAATCAAATTGAAGTCATATATAAATTAATTTTGAACTATATAACATAAAACCCTTACATAGTCTATAAAATAATTTAAACTTCCTATGCTCAGTTATATATTTTTACATAAGTGTCGATCCAAGTTTGACCTTGTCAACTTCTAAACATATTAAAAACTCATATGCTTAAAGAATATAATCACACTACAAGTTTAAATATAAAACTTGCACCTAATATATTTTCACATACATGATATAAAAGCCATACACCATGTATATGTATGTATGTATGTGAAAATCTAGTTATTCTATTTTCCAATTAGACAATGTTAACTATGATATGTGATGAACATTTCATATAGCTCATTATATCTCATATAAGTTATCCATAAGTGTTATCTTTTGGCTATATATTGCATTATATTTAATAGTTAAGGTCTTATCTAAGTAGGAAATTAGGGAAATTATATTTTATTTGTATGTGATACATTGCTGACTCTTTATCTTGTTATTTGTGTCTAACTTGGATGAAATGAGCATAGTTTTGTATACATAAATACATCCCTATGATGAGATCATTTGGAGAAGTCATAAATAATTTTGGTGACCCTTTTTGGCAATATTTTTAAAGATTTAGTGAAAAATACATCAATCTTTGAGGATCTATAGCTATGAATATTCTATGAATATGCTCTAAAAATGCTCTAAAGACTTATCAAGATGTGATATGAAGGTACTCAACTATAACCTACATATTAATATAGAAATACAAAAGATATCTATTATATATATATATACAAACTTTTATTAGTTAGATATCTTCTTTTAGACATTACTATTCATAGTAATGGTCTAAAATAATGTGGATATAAATGTATTTATATTTTGTAAATTTAGACATATTCTCTTCAAATATAAGTTAGTTATATTCCATCTATTATTAATTGAATCAGTTCCAACACTTCTCTAAAAGTTTGGGATTTGATTCCCAGATTTTCTAGTTTAAATAAGTGGATTTGGCTATTTAGATCGCAAAATTTTATATTTTGTGAATAGTTTTTGATATTTGATTTAAATGCATGTCCTTCTCATTATAGATAATCAATAAATAGTGATAAAAATTAAGATGATATAGAATAGATAAGAAGCATTCAAGTGTAATTTTTCATATCTATATACATTCTTTTTGATAATGAAATAAATTTCAGCATTCATTTTAATTACTAAGTAAAAGTTGATCTTGTTCGAGAAAGTAGCAAGGACACACTTATCTCTGAAGATCATGACAAATTTTTATTTTTAATTTATATTTTAAAAGTATATTTCTTTTTATTCAAGTATATTTCGTTTTACTACGAGTGCGATTTTCCTTTCAAAGAAAAGTGTGAATTTCCTTTTAATGCAAGTTTGTTTCCATTAAATGTAAAGGTTGTTTCAATTTAATGCAAATGAGTTTTATTTTTGTAATATTTTCTTTCAATTTCATAAGAATTAAATTTTTTTAACTCATCTCTATCTTTAGAATATGTCAAGAAGCAGTCTAAGTGACAATAGACAATCAACATTCTCACATTCTAAAATATCACACTGTCCTACCCAATTGGGCAAGTCAAGTGAGGATACCATAGTGTTTTATATTCTATATTTTTGGGCTCTAGATGTTGATGGTGTGAATTTAATAATCCTTTTAATAAAAAATGCCATAGAAGATCTTTAGTTAGTCAAACTTTCTAGATTTACTTTTTTATAAACATATAATTAAAGTCTTATTTGTTGTCCTTAGGATTTAGATATCAAAAAATAGAGTAAACACCCCAAAAAATGAAATTTTAACTCAAATATATAATGATCTCATTGCATATAGCCTTGGACACTAGCCCTGGTATAAAATGTCACCAATTAATTGATTGGTTAAATGAGAGGTATAATGATAACATATCATTTTTGGCACCATTATTAGGGACACTTAATTAATAAGTGTTAGTGAGATCCTATATTAGAGTTATATAGGGAAAATTCAAAAACATTCATATACCCCAAAAATACATAAATAATCCAAGAATCCTTAGATTTATGAACTACCCAGGAGATTATCAAGGATCTTATATTTGCTACAAAGAATAGGAATTGAAAGGAAGGAAATTTAAATCCATATAGAAACTTTTTTTTATTCCTCTCTTGAAAAAGGTTCATCCTCACAAACAAATCCTATAAGAAAAATCTTATTTAGGACATCTTCCCCTATAGGGAAAATTGATCTTAAAAATCCCCTTCTAGAATAGTTAGATTTGATCCATAAACTCTAAAATAAAAATATCTAATCACCAATGAAGATTATCTTCCTAAGGCAGACCATAGGTTGAGAATATAAGAAGAGAGCATCAATTAGATTGATAACAAAAGTAAGGAACAAAATATGGGAGATAGATATGCACATGTAGAAAATATTAATTGATAGCCTCAATAGGACATAATGTTTTCATATATAATTAGCTTGGGTCCTAATGATAGAACCTCCATGAAAAATATCTCACCATCTATTTATTTAATTTTAGAGGTGAATACTTAAAGGATCTATACTAGTTCCTCTTTGAATTCTAGGTACTTTGCTAAACATATGACTATGTCACAAACAATCAGAAGTTGAAGTTATTCCCATCTACACTTAAGGATGTAGCCATGAGATGGTTCATGGGCCTTAAGGGTAATTATATAAGCACTTGGGATGAAATGGAAAATGGAATTCTTGACAAATATCAAGATTATTGTACAGTTAGAGAATGATAAGAAATTTTTTTAAAGAACAAACAAAATGAAGATGAAACCTTAGAAGATTACCTCGATAGGTTTATATTTGCCCATAAATGGAGTGGTTACCAACTCATAAAAGCCATATAAGATGTCATCAAGATAGTATTTCTTAAATTCCTAGATGATTATGCATGTGATGATTTGAACTTAATGGGAAATGGTGACATTGACAAGTTAACCTTTCATCATATTTCAACATTATATACTAACTATTCTAGGACAAGACCTAGCATAAAGAAATCAAGGCTAGGAAAATCACTTGAATTTGGTCAATTAATGGAAGAATTTTATAATTTAAAAATAGTTTTTCTATTATAATTGACATCCACATTAGATGATCTTAAAGCAAAAGCCAATGCCACCAATGTTGAACAATTGTCAATATATTATCCTAGATGTAGACTCAAACATGTGGTACAATATTATCTATTAGAAAAAATAGAGGTATGTGGTATTTATGACCTAGATCACAACACCAAGAATTACAATCATCTTCCTACCATAAGAAACAAAGTAAAAAAGTAGTACATGTAGTTTAAGAAGTGAAATTTATCTAAAGATAAGGAAACCAGTCCTTTTAGCCTCAAAATCAATTTGGTCCAAGATTTCCTCCCAACCCATGGATGACACCATGGATTGGACAAGTCACACCACCAATGTGGAGACTACCGCCATAACTAAAACCATGGGGTATTTAAAAATGGATGCCATATATGTTGGAAATGCCTCAAAATCCTTCACAACCTTGGGTACAATAACAAAACCAATAACCACATTGGATATAATAGTCACCATCTCAATGGGAAAATAAATAATATCAAATGCAAATAAGGTTTTCTCAACATTAGGCTTTGATGCCTTCAAAACCTTAGCCACCACTAATTGAATAATAGGCTAGCCAACCACAATTACATTCCCAACCAATGACATATCCTAAGAATAATAAAAATACACTTATTTATAGATTTGATCAAGAAATTAATGTTGTAAGTGGTTAAACTAAGTGTAATAATGTTCAAATCATATTAGGAAAGGTAGTAAGGGATTCACCCATTACCATAACTAAAATTTTCAATGATGAAAACACTCCTGAGTCACTTGTAGTCCAAAAACCAAATGAAGATAAGGTGGAAGCCATAATCACACCAACCACCATTCAAGATCTCCCTATTGTTATATTTCTTGAGAGACTTAAAGAATAAAAACCTAAGGATGATTCTGAATTAATGCACAAATTAAGAGAGATGAAGATGAAATTTCACTTTTAAGAGCCATTAAGGATATTTATAAGTTGAATCAAATCATTAAAGGATTATACATCAAATCGTCAAGAAGAAATAAATAATATCCTATATCAATTCAAGTAAATGGCTAAATTTTTGATTTACTAGAAGGAAACATACTTGTTCTCAAATATAGAGACCCTGGTAGTCCTATAATGACTGTGATAATTCAAAACATGTCTATACAAAATGTGCTTATATATTTAGGTGCTACCATCAACATAATGACTATCAACATAGTAAAATTTGTATTCCTCTTAGGGCTTCAAATTAAAACTACAATATTAAAAATTATAGATCAATTAACTATTGTACGTAAAGGAACCATATAAAACATACCATTCATCATAGAATCCTAGGAATATCCTATTGATTTCATGATCCTTTAACCTAAACCCAAGAGGGTAGGATATCTAATCATTCTTAGAATACCTTGGTTATCTATAGTTGTACAATTAATTGAATGTGGATATAGAAACATGACTATTTCCAATGTAATTCATGCTAAACAAATATCTCTTTATCCTCCTACTAGACCTTCACTAGATCTTTTTAAACAAATATGGGTGGATCAACCTAAATAAAACTAGAATAGTGTGTCTTTCTTAGCCATGTTTACCATAAATTAACATGCCCAAGAGTTTGAGGAATAAATAATAGAATATTTTTATCAAGAATACCTAACTCTAAAGTTTGATAGTGTAGATTCAAAGTTTGATAGCCTAGCTCCAAAGTATAAAAGCCTAGATTTGAAGACTAATAGCTTAGATCCAAAGACTAATAGTTTAGCTTTGAAGAATGAAAAATTAGCTCCAAAGATGAATAATAATGAATGGGAGGAGTTCAAATCCACTACTAAGATTCAAGATAATGTCATAAATTTCCTAAAAATATTATCTAGTCAATAAGATATTCAACAAGCCATAATTGACTGGGCTCAAAATGGGTAAAATTCATTATTAAATGATTTTCATTTTCCATTGACTAATATTCTCTCCAAAAGTGAAACATTTTACAAGGATATATCTATATTTCACATGCTACTACCACACACATGTCCATTAAATTCCTTGATGAATGAATAAAAATAGTTAAATTCCATTATTCTAGGCACTAAACAAATTACAATCCAACTTGGTAAACTATTAAATTTCAATAGCTAGTTAAATAAACAACAAGAAAGTAAAGTGTTTGATGTATTGGTATGATACAAAAAAGTCTTTTCTTGGGATTAAAATGATATGAAAGGAATACATCCTAATATCTGTACTCATCACATCTACATCTAAGGTGTTAGACTAGCCAGACAACCACAATGGAGAGTTAATCCAACCTTGAAAGAGATTGTAAAGATAGACATATAAAAACTATTGAAAGTTGGTTTCATTTACCCCATATTTGATATTCAATGGTTTTCACCTCTATCCATTGTGCCTAAAAATAATACAAAATGGAGAGTTTGTGTAGATAATGGAGAATTGAATAAAGCCACTATGAGATACTACTTTCATTTACCTTTTATTGATCAAGTTTTGGACAACTTGGTAGGGAAGCAATACTTTTCTTTCTTATATGGATTCAAAAAATACAATAAAATCAAAATAGCCCATAAAGATCAATATAAAACTAAATTTACCTACCTCTAAGGAACATTTTCTTATATAGTCCTTCCTTTTATCTTGTGTGATACACCCGTTACCTTACAAAGAGCAGTGTTATCCATCGTTTTTGATCTTAAAAATATTTTTGTGGAAGTGTACATGGATGATTTCACTATCTATGGTACTACATTTGATGAAGCCTTAAACAATTTAGATGAAGTGATTACCAGATGTGATGAACACCAAGTATCTTTGAGTCATGAGAAGTGTATCATAATCACTAATGAAGGGATAGTATTAGGACATCATATGTCTTCTTGAGGAATAAAAGTGGATCCCAAAAAGATTGATGTAATTTATAATCTCCCCAATCCTCAAAAACAAATATATTTCAAAAGTTTTCTTGATCATGCAGGATATTATAGAAGATTTATGGAAGACTTTAGAAATATAGCTACACCTATGTTTTCATTGCCAAAAGAAGATAGTGAATTTGTATGGAATGATAAGTTTCAAGAAGCTTTTAAAACATCAAAGAACAAACTCATGAATTCTCTATTTTTGAAAGGACCTAATTGGAAACAAATTTTTCATATCTATACTAATTTTTCCAGTAATACACAAGGGCTAATTCTAGGATAAAGATATTAGGAAGGAAAAATGTATGCCATTTATTATATCAACAAGAATCTTACTCCCATAGAGAAAAATTACACTACTATAGAAAAGAATTTTATTCTATTATTTATGCCATAAATAAGTTTTAGCATTACATTACTGGTTATTAGGTATTTATCTATACATATCATTCAACTATTATGTAATTAATGAATAAACTAGTAGTAGGTGGGAGAATTATTAGATGGCTATTACTGTTGTAAGAATTTAACATTACCATCATAGACAAACCTAGAAAATATAATTTTGTTTCCAACTTTTTGTCTAGATTGGTCATTATAGGTGAAGAAGAAATTGTGGAGGATTATTTTCTATATGAATGACTTATTTCTAATTCTACATACTCCCCATGGTTTGAAAACATGACAAATTACTTTGAAATAGGGAATTTTCCTCATTCCTTTACTTCTAAAGAAATAAAATGTTTGATTAGAGCTAGTTCTCATTTCAAATGGTTTAAGATCATGTTATTTAAAATTTGCCCTGATCATGTACTTCATAGGTATGTTAGATAAGATGAAGTATTTAACATCATATTAGCATGCCATAGTAAACCAGGAGGAGAATATTATTTAGTAAAAAGGACCATTCATAAGATCATTGGTGTAGATTAGTACTAGCTCTCTCTTTACAATAAGGTAAAAAAATTATATGGAAATGTGATCCTTGCCAAAAGATGGGTAAGCCTACTCTATCCTAAAAAATGCCTTTCCATCCTTAAATAATTTTAAAAGAATTTAAGAAATGAGGTTTGCATTTTATTTGACCAATAAACCCACCATCTTAAGGAAAAGTGTATTTATTATTATGTATTGATTATGTTACTAAGTGGGTTGAAGTGCAGGCACTGACCTTTTCTAGGGAGGAAATGGTTGTTGATTTCCTATATCATAGGATCATGTTAAAATTTGGAGATCCTAGATCTATTATTTCTAATCAAGGGACGCAATACATGTCTAACATGATCAAATTTTTTTAAAAACTATATAAAATAAATCACCAAAAATCTTTACCATATCACCCCTAAGCTAATGGGAAAGTGGAGGTCACCAACCAAGAGCTTGAAAATATTCTGACCAAAATAGTGAATAGTAGCAGTAAAGATTGGATAGATAGAGTACCTCAAGCAGTCTGGGCATATAATATAACATGGAATAATACCACAAGATTCTCTCCATATGAACTTATTTTTTGAAAAAAAACATTGTTACCAATAGATTTTAAACTACAAACATTGAAGACAATAATTGATATGGGAATTGATATTGATGAAGCACATAAGGAAAGAATCTTGCAATTGAATGGGATGGATGAAATGAGAATGGATGCACTCACTGAATTCAATATGATCTAGAATAATATAAATTAGTGGCATGATACTCGCATCAAAGAAAACTAGTTTTAAGAAGGTGATTGGGCACTTCTATTTGATTCTAAATTTTAACATTTCAAAGGTAAGCTCAGGGCATGATAGTTGGGGCCATCTTTGGTCAAAACCATTAAAAATAATGGCTCTGTCCAAGTTTAAATAATTTATGGTAACCAAAGGACACTTTTGGTCTATTATCATAAACTTAAGGTGTGTAAAAGACCTCTCAATAAGGAAGAATTCATTGAATAGAATCAAGACTAGTTTGATCTTGTGGAAGAACCTAGTTCTTCCACTGAGGCCAAATGATTTTGTAGCATATATCCAATAAAGGAGGAGTGTTGAAAATAAATGGTGGTAATGATCCCTGAAAAATGAAAAAATATAAATAAATAAATAAATTAAAAAATTTAAAAAAAAAAAAATACTAAAAAGTGAAAACAAAAAATGACACTTTTTAGAAGAAATTTCTACAATAAACATGAATTGTTGTCTTGTCAGATAACCTATATTCTCAAAATTATTTATCCTTACAAGACACATAAAAACTTTAGTAGATAATCATGGATACATATAATGGAGGTAAAATTTTACTTCTTTCCCAATAGGCTAGACATTTTCTATTTTATGTTCTACATGTATGACCATTAGGCGGACAACACTTTTCAAATGGATACATTATTATGATGTCACGTGGATGTGATTAAAGTTGGTACCATATCTACATTTCAAGATTTGATGTGAAGTAATTCTAAAAATATCTTTTCAAAAATATATGCCTTGATGTGGAAACCTTTGTGAATATTATTTCAAATGCTACTAATTATGATCCCTCATACCATGTCATTTATAGTGACCCTAAAACGTGTTTTCTGATTAAAACTCTTTATGATCTAAAGTGATTGGCCATAATTTCATGATACACATTTATTTTCTATTAATTATTACATCACATCCCCATTTACTTTCCTTCCTCTATACTCTATGCAATTTCAAGCTTAGTTTTTCATCGTGCAAGCAAGATTTCAAAGAGTATTATGAAAAAATCTGAACATGGGAGGCAAAAATTATAAAAATAGACCAAAGTCAGTAGAAGTGTTACTATAAGATGAATCAGCTAGGGTTATTTTTGAGATGGTAGGATGGATAAATTTTTTGAAAACATTTTAGGGTTTTCAAGAAAATACTGTTTAGGAATTTTTAGAAAATTTTGATAAGGATCATTTTGTAGTATGAGGTTAGCTTATTTTAGTGGATTCCTCTATGATCAGTGCACTTTCTAGGATTATTGAAGAGGGTGTGGTTGTCACTAACATATTAAATTTTGTCAATATAATTCAAATTTTCATTAATAAAAATAAATCCTATCTAAATTTGGCAAGAAACCCTCAAAACATGGCCAAAGGAATCATGTGAGATAGTCTTCCACTGCCATGACATAATGTTACATATTGGATTATGAAATATCTTAGCTGTGATGGCTAATTCAGTATGGTTAGTGGAGATACCATGCAAATTCTCATTCATTTGAGGAAAGGAACAACCAAAAGAGAATGCCAAGTAAATCTACCATCCTTTTTTCATCGTGTTATAATTAATGTAGCTCAAAAATTAAAAAGGAAAGTTGGGTTAGTTAGACACCATGGTTTGATTCACCTCTTTTATTGGCATCTTTTTCTGATAAAACCTAAGGGTGAAAAAGCCTATCCTCATTTCTATGAAAAAAATCCCTAATTTTTGGTAAAAGTTCACCACATCCTATTTCTTCTCCTCCCACAACAACATAAATATAATAAGGTCCATCTTCAGTGCCCTCAATTTTGAAGATGTTGTGCTTAAGGTTCAAATGAAAAAATGGGGGTTTCATCAAAAAACCCTACTCTACTAGTCAAACCTTGATGAAGTCATCAATTAATTCTCCAAGAAGAAGAAGAAGGAGATGTATAGGTTTTATACATCCAATTACTAACACCATTTATATTAAAATTTTCAGTCTTACTCAAATTGCACTGAAATGCACATTTTAGGTCAAAATCCATAAATGCCCTAAATGGTTCAAAATTGTCACTTAAATGTGCCAACTTAGGTCAAATTATCCCTAAATAGGGCAATGCATTTTATGGGCCAGCTAACTTTGATCAGATCATTTTGAGTCAAAATGACAATTTCACCATTTAGTACTCTAGATCACTCTTTTCTTCTAATTCATTGGTACACATCACATACCTTTATTATTTGGTGTTGGAAACATCCTAAATGGGAATACAACTCCAACCCATCTAACATCACCTTCTAGTTCCTTTCCAGTCAAATTACAACCTAGTAATATGACTTTTTGACCATTTTGATTAATTAAGGGCCAATTTTCAAATAATTGCACAAATGTTAATTAACCTTGTTTAAGGATAATTAATCTAAATCAAGAGCTTAAGTGGATTTTACATGAGAGTTTTTGAATATTTATTTTTGAAAATTGATTCTTATTAACTACATCATCAGATGACATCATTTCTTGGAAAGACATCCCTAGGCCATAAATGCCACAAATATCAGGATTATGGGTCACCCATGCCTAGTTAATGCCTCCCATGACCCTTATTCCAAGGTCATGATGAAGATAATTATGGATTTAATTTCAAATATTAGGATTATCCATGGCAACACATCTTAATCTTGAGATGGACAGTCATGGTTGATCCTGACCAATCTCAAAAATCTATAAATAGAGAGGCCATGGACATGAATTTTAAGCTTGAATATTGCAAAGTTATAATGTTAAATTGTTTCCACAAGGTTTTACATTTGATCATATATTTTTCTTACAAGATTCATTGATAGGCTAGCTTAGTGATTTGGAATCAAGAGCCTAGGTTTTATGGAGTGTTCTTAAGGAATTAGAGGAGTTTACCACCATTATTGACAAAGATAAGGATGCTTGATCAAGGGAGAACATGTTTTTGAGCCACATGGGTATGGTGAATCCATTTGGTAAGGTAATATGGTGTTTCTTTCTTTCATTTTTTTCTTTCTATCCTTTGTAATTCCCATAGGAATAGATAGGCTTGGTTAGTTAGTTATTTATGCATGTTTCATTATTTATGGACTAATGCTTGAATAACTTACTTTGTAATCCTCTCTACATATTGGCATGCTTGGTGGGACAAGACACATCTCACAGCTAAATAATATCACTTTGTAACTTTAAAATATCCATTTAGACCCTTAAAACTCTTGCAAATTAATTTTCAAACTTTATTTTTCCATTTTTCCATGGTTTTACATAATAACCAATGTCGACAAGTAATACTGACATCAATTACCTAGCTTAACCAATGTTAGTTAGTAAAACTAACATAGATTAGATCTTGGTTAGCCAAAGTAACCATTGTCGACTGTAATAATCAATGTTAATCACTGTGATTTTCCAAAAACATAGACTTGAGAGATATTTTTCCAAAGTTCATTATTTTAATATAAAAAGATCTTCAAAACTAAAGGACATACTGACATTTTTTCTATAGGAACAAGCTTTTGATTTGATAAAAACATGTTTAAATCACATTTTGCATGCTTAAAAATCAATTAGGAACTTTGTTTTAGAGTTTAACAAACAATTTAGATGTTTTGGTGAATGTTTTCAAAATTTACAACTAATACTAAGGGGTCAAATGAACACCATCAAATATTTCATTTTGGGTTTAAAATTGAACACACTTGTCAATTCTTGTTTGTAATAGTTGTTTACTTTGGTTTTGTTTGTTAAAAAGAGGAATGTTGCATGTATACTCTTCATTTTTCCCCTTTAGCGAACCCTTGGAATCAAAAGTGCCATTCCTATTACAAATAACCTAGTCCAAGGCTTAGAAAGAATATCTCCTAAAGCACTTCCCAAAAACTTGCTAAAGTTTGGGTGATCTTAAAAATGACCCTAAAGTCTTTCAATTTTATGCTTTCTTTATTTTCATGAAAACTTGGCTTGTGAGGGGGAAATCATGACCTCCCATGAGTTCTTTAGGGATGTTTTGACCCAGGGGTTCACCTCCTAACATTAATTATATTTGAATCCTTTGGAGTTACACATTGGACATATCTACATTTGGACATTGCACTACACTGAGCGAACAATAAGATGTAGTGGTTATAAAAAGGACTAGACCTTTTTACAACTAGCCAATGTTGTGGCCACCCAATTTCCATGCTTGCCTTTTTCATCATTTGAAATGAAATTCGTTATGCAATTGATTCCCCTATAATGATTGAAACCTTACTAGTTTAGTAGACCCCACTTTCCCATACCTTGTCAGTTTAGACTTAAGACATTTGTTTTTTGTCATTAGCTTACTTGGTCTTGATTTATGTCTAAAACTACTTGTTAACTCAAGGAAATTAATCAAAACACATTTTCCTCAATTTTCTTGAGAAAGGGAGGTGTTACATTGTCCAAATGGAAAATTCATATTTTCCTTTTTCAAATTATTATCAAAATATTTATGTCATGTAATCCACTTTGGCACAGTCATGCTTCCAAATTGAGTCTAGATATTTTACCCAATTTATTTAAATCCTTCATTTATAATCCACATCTAAAATTTAACCTTTCTAAGTTCTAAGGGTTGGTGTGTCAAAGTGGGTTCACCATTTGTGCACTAAGATTATTTTAACTTGGGTTAATTTTTCCATTTGGATTGAAGGTCATTTATTAAGACTCAAAATCACATTATCATCTTGGTGGACTCAAGTCATCTTGCATATCACTCACACTTTGAATCATAGAACATATTTTATCCTACTAGAATCATGTGGTGACGTTATGCTGCCTATTTGGTCCTAGATTTATACTTAGTGATTCACATATATTTTTACATCTTGAGTTTCTTAGTTCATTTTGTCTTCTTTTAAATATAGAGAGTTTTCCTCTAAACTTATAGAGTCAACTTTTCAAGGTTAAAATTAGTTTTTATAGTACAGACGTATCATAAAGATCTAGGCTTTGGTGTACTAGTTTTCACCTTAGGTCTTTAAGTTACCTTACACTCTTCTGATCTATATGATTTGAACTTTATCAAAGGTTGAGTAAACTCATGAACCAAATATTCTATATTATGCATGGTTTAAAACCACCCTCCCTTATAGTCTCATTGGTACCTTGGTTATTTGTTGAAAAGAGAGACAAAGCATACTTTGATTGGTTACCAAACATTGGTTCAAATTTATTCAAACACACATAACGGATTTTTTTAGACATGACTCAAAGGTTCACTCATAGTGGGGCCTCTTATGGTCTTAGTTATAAAGGTGAGAAATTTTATGATGGTCAAGATAACCCTATTATTTTTGATGATATCCTCATAATAATAGGATCTAAAGATGATTACAATGGATATCAACCCCAAGAAGATCAAGATGAAACCCTTCTTAGATTGATAGAATTAGGGGTTAGACTACCTTCTAATTTTCCTATAGAACAATTGCATACCTTAGTTAGAGAAGGAGAACAATGATGACAAGAGTAATGTTTTGCACAAATGAACATACCTTCTTCCTCTAACAAAGGAAAGGAAATACAAATAGAGTCAAAACCCACAAATTTGGATCTTCTAGCTAAGATCAAGATAATAAGTCAACGATATGTAGATCAACTTGTTGTAGACTTAATTGACTACCTAGTTTCCACTTCAATTCACAACAATGATTTGAAAGAACAAGGAAATGTGGTCAAAAGTATACAACAAATATTGGATGAGAACATTACCATAGTAGATCAAGGTAATCTAAATGAATAGTTAAAGTCACGAGAGACCTTACAAAGTGTTCCATTTGATACAAAACATACATTCTTCAATCATCAAGAAACTCTTGTTACTTTACAAACTCATAAACCTAAACATTTAGTTTGAATTGAGGAAATCCCTCAAGACAATTTGGCTAGTTATTTTTAACCAACCCAAAGATTGGTAAATAAACATAGAAATTTCCCAAATCAACAAAGTGCAAAATAGCCTAATTCAGGGAATGTTTTATAATCTAAGAATCAATGGCCTATATTCTCAACTCAACCAATAAATCAAAACTAAATCATGGATCAAAATATATACACTCCCTATAGATCCACACAAAACTAGGGTCACATTCTACCCCAACAATAATAAAACTAGGGGCACATTCCACCCCAATAACAATAAAACTAAGGGCATATTCCACCCCAATAACAATAAAACTAGGGTCACATTCCACCCCAACAATAATAAAACTAGGGGCACATTCCACCCCAACAACAACAAAATTAAGGGCACGTTCCACCCCAACAATATCTTATCCAAACCAAAAATGCACCAAACATGCAGGAATGGAATTCTATGAAGGAAATTATCCAAATATTGGAGATGAATAATAGAGTCAAAAAGTACAAATTTGATGAGATAGGCCCATATCCATTTGAATGATCTATTCTCTAAACCCCCTTTCCACCTCATTTTGAGGCACCTAAATTTGACAAATAGAAAGGGAAAGGAGATCCATGTGAATACATACAAGCATTCTTTATCTTGTGGCAAGAGGTTGATTATAGTAGTGATTACTTACTATGACTATTTTTGTGAAGTTTAATAGGATAAGCTCTTGATTGGATACTTAAACTACCCAAGGGATCAATTACAAATTGGAACAACTTATCAAAAAAGTTTGTTGACCATTTTTCATATAACAGAGAACATGAATTGACCATTGTTGACTTATGCCAAGCTAAATATCATGATGGTGAAAGTTTCACTACATATCTATAAAGGTGGAGAGCATTGGCATGTTGCTTTCAACATAATTTGCTAGACAAATAGTTGGCTGATATCTTTGCATAGAATTTGTATCCTGAAGTTGTGCATAATCTATGGTTAGATTGTGCTAACTTATTTGAAGAAATTATTAACAAAGGAATGCAGATTGAGAAGACTATTATTGTTAGGGGCCTTGTTAAGATCTTTGTGTAAGGTTAAGTGAATAATCAAACTAAATCATTGGCTCCTCAAATAGTTATGTAGGATAAGTCAAAAGGCTTTCATAAAAATAAGAACATGGTTGGAAATGGGGTGATAAAAATAAGACATACAAATGGTATAGGCTATGCCTCCTCCAAATGTATAATTAACTCCCTCAAATCCACTACTTCCTTTGCAAAGACAATCTCCATGAAGGAAATTTCATAATAAATTTAGAGTCTTTAGCAGGGTAGGAGAATCAATTGAAATAGTGTTACAAAAGCTCATTGTAGCTAATTTAATTATACGGCTAGTATCAAGGCCATTTACTCAAGATCAAGAAAAACCATACTAGTACAAAGAGACTAAATGGTGTAACTTTCATCGTGTTACTCATCATGGTGCATATCATTGTGTCTAATTATGATATATTCTTGAGGAATTTATTGAAAGTGGTGAACTAGAAATTAATTTGGCCCCTAATCAGGACACAAATCAGGATATGGGAATCTATAAAGATCCCTTTCCTCGACATGATCCACCACGACCAAGGAATAATAAAAATGGTCACAATCAAGGACAAAAGTAGAATAATAACCAGGAACAAGGTCAAAATCATAATGAGAAAAATTGAGATCATAATGCCCATACTAATAATGTGGCTTATAATAATGTACCTTATGACTACAATAACACTATGGGATGCATCTATGCAACCCACATTACCACTATTACTATGAAGTTTCATGGCCAATATCATGTTATTCATAACATAAGACCCATTATTATAGGGTCAGCACCCTCCCCCCCTAATAATACCATGTTAGGTTCACATCATCATGTTGCTACTCTATTTGCATGGGTTACTAATCCTAAACAATAATACCTTTCTTATAAAGGCTCCTCACTGACCCAAAATTATCATAATAGAGTTAGTCACCCATAAATCACCATCTAAGGCCTTTTGCCTCCCTCTTCTAATTATAATAACTCATTGCCACCTCTAGGTTATGCAGTCACAATTAGATTCCTATAAGTTACCATTTAGGGCCCTTCACCCACTTATTTCCATAAACCTAATGAGAACATTATGCCAATGGTTCCAAAGCTAAATACTATCCCAACAAAGACTAAACTAGTTCAATCCATAGTTTAAAGGCCTTATAGTCTAATGGATCAATTAGATAAAAGCCCTACATAAATTTTCATATTATAACTCTTATAGACATCTAATGTCCATAGAACCATCATCAACAAACTTTTACTAGAGTCTATTATGCCTAATGATATAGACCTTGATCAGTTCTAGAATCTAGTTAGACATTTGTATTCATTTTGTCAAATCATATTTGATCAAAAGGACATGCCCCCCTCAGCCCAAACCACAATAACCCACTATACATTGAGATAATCATTAAAGATCACAACATCAAGTGGGTTCTTATAGATAATGGTTTAGGGATGAACATTAGATCTCTTAAATTAGTATGATGATTAGGTTATATGGATGAAGACATTTAGACAAAAACTATTACAATCAAGGCTTACAATAATGTTGAGAGGGAGTCAGCTGGTACAATTTAGTTACCAATCATCATTGGGTCTATTTCTCATCACACATTATTCCATATTATGGATATTGATCTTCCTTATAACATACTTCTTGGTCATCCTTAGATCCATGAAGTATAATTAGTTCCATCCACTCTTCACCAATGTCTTAAGTTTCCCAATGATGGGGTCAAGGTTACTATTCCCACTGATCTGTCAGGATGCGAAACACCGGAAGCATACAATTGATTACCAAATACCAAGCAACTATAATATGCGGAAATAACCAGAATCAACAAGTAAGTAGAATTCAGAATAACACAGAGTATGAGAGACAATACACCAATTGTATTAATAACTCTTTCAGAAGGAAATACAACAAAGAAGACTGCCACAGTTCTTCTTCCTTACACACCTCTAGGGCTGCCACACCTCTAGGACATAAACAATAAATCTTCCCTCAAATCTCTCTCTACTAGGTCCCAACACCCAACTCAAACACAGAGTTGGTGTTCACCTCTCGTGCTCCACACACACCACAAGTGCTCCACGCACTCCACAAGTACTCCACGTACTCAACAAGTACTCAAGGTACTTCAAGTAGATCTCCCATGAATCTGCAACAACCTGCAATTCAACAGACCATACTTATGGAAGGAACTCCCTTGCCTTCCTCTCTTGCTCTATCTGAGTACACACCTGTACTCCAAGTAGATCCTGCCTGATACTGCTCCCTGTTGTGTTGCTGTCTATATGATCTTGCACACCTACAAATCAAACACGATTCTACACACCTGTGAACCTTGACCTTGCACACACATACACCTACAGATCAATGATCTTACTTACCATGTAGATCACTCTACACACTGAAGAACCCTTGTCCTTGCCTCACCAAGTCCTTATGATTCTCCAACCAGTACCAAGCTTGGCACTGATAGGGAACTAGGAGGAACACCCTTTACTCACTTCACACATAGAAGGAGCAAACTTTGCTCAACTCGAACTAGAACACTTTTCCAATACAACCATGAGTCTATTATATAGATCTCATCCAAGCAATAATTAGACATCTAATTACAATAATTAGATCCACAGCTATGAGTCTAAAATTAGCACTCATCATGCAAACACTTGGTTCGTTAGCTAACTGCCCGTAATTAGCTCGCAGTCAAACCACACAGGCGACTGACGTCGGTCCCTGTCTGCCTGGAGGTGACCGACGTCAGCCGATATATGACCGACGTCAGTTGCTTCTCTCTGCTATCCTGCTGACGTCGGCTGATCAGACCGACCCCAGCTTCTCTGCAACTCAGCAACCTTCAGCAACCTCCTCTCCTGTTTGCATCAGTGAAGCTTTTAGCTCCACAACCTAACATGATCAACAACCAAACCAATAATAAAAACATCTTGAAGTAGAGTTTCATAATTATAACTATTTCCCAAGTTCTCAATTCATTAAAAATAAGAACAAAGCCATCATTTCTCATCCATATCCATCGAATTATATCAACCTTGGTGATATAGCCTCCACTTTGATTGATCCATTTCATATAGCTCTAGCAAAATAAGTGATTATTAAAGATGCTGGCATTTTCACATACCATCTAAAGGACATCCTCCATATTGCAAAATTACCAAAATTACCTAGAACATTTGGTAAGCCTAAAACTTCCTAGACTCTTAATAGACTTGATCAGATTTGGCAACCAATTAAGAAGAAACCAAAACCTCCTATGTTTTTTTTTACTTGTAATTACACCAAAGAAAGATTGAGAGGCTTTTACTGAGGGAGATTGGTTATATTCTAAAGGCCTAGCTGATTTCTTTCAAAATTTAAAGTATCCTATCCCTAACAGGATGATGGATCATCTTGACTATATAGGGAAAGGCCTTAGCCCATAGGCACAAGGAATTTTAGAACACTTATTAGCTAGAGTCATTAATCGGAATCATGGTCTTGGATTTTAACCACTAGAAGATGACCTCATAACATTTGATAGTGACTCTTCTGAAATGAATAGTAATGAGACTCCTAGTAGTGACATAACATCTTATTATAGCCTTTTTGATTAGCTTGTTGATTCAGATTTGTTTAATTCAAATTCCATATTGACCATAACACCTATTATAGCTTCCCATCCTAGTGGTGCTTCCCTTCCTAAAGTAGGACATTATATCTTTACCATTGGTGCTTCCCATCCTAAAATAAACCCTCACTGTAACCTATGCCTTTGCCATCCTAAACTCATATATTAGGATCAACAAAATTTATTCATATGCCTTAATGAATTTCAAAATGAAGAATCAATTACAGAATACATGGGCCTACAAAATGAATTCTGCATTGATGATCATAAGTAGGGTTTTGATTTTTCATTATATTCTTCTACCTACTTTGGAGAGTAGGTAAAATTTCTTGGTCATAATAAAGAACAAACATCAAGATCTTCAGGTGAAAACCTCTTTGAAGAACTTATTGATCATGGAAAAAGTAAAGAAAAAGACAAGCCTTTGAGTGAAAACCTATTTTAGGTGCTCCCAGGTGGGAAATTTTGCTCATCCCCTTAGGACATAGAAAGTACATCTAGCCCAAGTTTCATAGTTAGTACAAGTATCTCTTCAAAATAACATCATATATTTAAGTGTCTTGATCTTGAATTTCCAAAGGTTTTTGCTAATTAGCCTTTACTTGAGGAGGTAGATTATGATTCTTCATATTATCTAGATCTTTGGGAAGAACAATAGGAAGATGAAGTAGATAATCATGACCATACATTGCCTACAATTCTAGAAGATTGATCCACACTCCTTATGGAGAGCACAATAGAAGTGAATTTAGGAACCCATGAGGATCCAAAAATTATTTATCTTTTAGCTTCCCTTACTAAAGTAGAATGTGAACATATTATATCCATTACTAAGGATTATATAGACATCTTTGCATGGGTATACTCTGACATGATAGGCTTGGACCTAGATTTAGTTATGCATCATCTTGTTATTCACCCTGATGCTAAACCAGTCAAGCAAAATTTGAGAAAATTACATCCATACATCACCCTTTTGGTTAATGTGGAGTTATAAAAGTTATTAGGGGCCAATTTTATCAGACCACTGGACTACTCTGAATAGATTTCTAACATAGTGCTAGTAAGTAAAAATACCCTAGGCATACGTGTTTGTACTAATTTTTGTGATATCAACAACGCATTCCCCAAAGATGACTTTCCTCTACCTAACATCAATATGATTATCGACTTAACTACTGGGTACAAGATGATATCCTTAATGGATGTATTTTTTGGTTATATTTAGATCAAAATAGCCCTTAAATATCAGCATAAGACTATGTTCACCACTTCATGGGGGACATTCTATTACCAAGTCATGCCATTTAGTTTGAAGAGTGATGGAGCCACATATTAGAATACAATGATTGTCATCTTCCATGACATGATGCATGACATTGTTAAGGACTATGTTGATGATATACTAGCAAAATCAAGAACAAGAAATAGACAACCTGATATTTTATGAAGAAGATTTGAGAGGCTTCATGCATATAAAGTCTACTTGAATCCTAAGAAATATTTATTTGGAGTCAATAAAGAAAATTTATAACATTCATTTTATAAAAATGAGGGATCAAATTCAACCCTATAAAGGTCAACACTATTATATAAATAACTCCACCAAATAATCTTAAATAGTTGTGAGGTCTACAAGGAAAGGTCTAGTCTATACACAGGTTCATTTCTCAATTGGAAAATAAGTGCCACCCATTTACCCATCTCTTAAAGAAAGGGGTAACATTTTAGTGGGATGAAGATTTTCAAATAGAATTTGCAAAGCTTAAAACATACTTGGCCAATCCACCAGTCTTATGACCTCCAACATAAAGAAAGCCACTACTTATTTATATATCAGCCATGGAACATGCACTGGGGGCACTTTTAGCTCACCATGATGATCATGGTAAGGAACACATGGTTTACTATTTAAACTATACATTGGTATTATATTAACATAATTCTATTCCTATTGAGAAGGCATGTTTAGCTATGGTTTTTGCCACTCATAAATTGTGACATTATATGCTAAATAACAAAACTAGTATTATTGCCAAGGTAGATCCTCTCAAGTTCCTCTTATCTAAAGCAACTCTTCAAGGATTCATGGATAAATGGATTATGATCCTCAGTGAGTTTGATATTGAGTACCAAAATCAAAAGGCAATCAAAGGGTAGGTTCTTGTGGACCAACTTACATAAGCTCCCATTATGGCCACTCAACCTCTCAACTTTGACCTTCTAGATGATTCTATCATGATGATAGAGCAAGAATCACAAGAACCTAAATAGTGGATGCTCTATTTTGATGGATAATTCACATCTTGAGGGTCTAGATTAGGCATATTTTTGATCATGCCATAAGGGGATTTGATCCCCAAAGCATTCCATAACAATTTCAATATATAAACAATATGGCCAAATATGAGGCATTAGTTGTAGGGATCCATCTTCCCATACAATGGGATATTCAAAGCTTAAAGGTCTATGGAGATTCATAGATAATCATAAATCAAAAAAATGATTAGTATCAAACAAGAGAAGTTAAGCTTGTTCCTTACAATCAAATTGTCGATGACCTCAAAACACATTTTAAATATCTATCATTTGAGCAAGTTCTGTGAGTCAACAATAGATCTACTGATGCCATGGTAATAATTGGTTCCATGATTAAAATGCATGATAGTGCTAAAGAGTATCAATTTTTTATTGGAAATATTCTTTAGCTAGTACATATTCTATTATATTTAGAGAGGATATGCACCATTACTAATCTTAATCACTCACCTAAGCTACCATGGTACCAATATTTTTATAACTATTTCCATAGTCATATATTTCCTGCCAACCTTTCTAGTAACCAACAAAAAAATTTCTTTCATCACTTTACATGTTATATCCTCTTTAGAAACATGCATTATCAAAAAGACTATGATGGAATGCTTCTTCATTGTTTATCTTTAGGAGAATCCAAACTAACATTAAAGGAGGTTCATGAAGGAATGTGTGGGGCCCATACCAATGGTGTATTCTTAGCAAAGAAAATTCTTAGAACAAGCTATTATTGGCCCAAAATGGAGATAGATGCTTTTAATTATATAAAGATATGTGTTCCTTGTTAGTAGTATGGAAACTTGATACATTCACCTTCCTTACCATTACAACCAATAATAACACCATGACCATTCTCAACATGGGGTCTCGATCTCATTGGGAAAATTAACTTGACATCTTCAGATGGCCATAATCACATTTTGATTGCAACTGAGTACTTTAACAAGTAGATTGAGGCCATTCCTCTCACTTATATTACTAAGAAACAAATAACCAAATTCATTCATTACCATATCATCTGTCGATATAGCATCCCATCCCATATTATATCCAATAATGGTGGATTCTTTGTGAACCAAAATGAGAAATATCTTTGTGCAAAATTCAACACCAAGCATAAGAAATCCACTCCATATAATCTACAAGGCAATAGACAAGTTGAAGCATCAAATAAAACCATTCTAACCATCTTAAAAAATATTATTAATGATGTTGGCCTTAATTGGCACTTGCAACTCTTTCCTACCTTTTGGGCTTTTATAACTAATCATCACACCCCAACTGGAGCTACTCCATACTCCCTTATTTTTGGAACTGAAGCTATCATCTTGATCAAGATTGAGATCCCATCATTAAAAATATCATTAGATCACATTGAAGATGATGAAGACTATAGAGCCTCATGGCTACAAGAACTATAACTTCTTGATGGTAAGTTTTTGGCTACCTTAGAAAAATTGTAGGCCTATCATAATAGATTGTGGAGAAGCTACAACAAATACATTATACCTCAAGAATTTGAGATTGGTGACTTAGTTTTGAAAGAGAACTAGAAGAACATGAATGTTAAACCCAAAAATAAAGGCAAGTTTTAGCCTAATTGGTTAGGACCATATATTATCACAACAAACTATGGATTAGGAGCATATTGATTAGATAAACCTTATGGTGAATAAATTTTAGAGCCCATGAACATCATACACCTTAAGAGATTATACACATGAACACATTTGAACCATTTACTATAAGACCCCTAACTTAGGGGTAACTTGTGTTATTGTAATTTTATCCCACCCTTTTATCTTACCTTGAACACATTTTATACTGCCCTGGTCTACTTTTCATGAATCTTGACAGTAAAGGCTTTGAACCCTTGGCACTCTGAACACATTCTTTATCCCATTCTTAATTTCTCTCTTTGAGAAGAACATCTTTGTTATGTCTAAGGCATGTTATAAACTTGAAGAATTTTTATCCCTTGACCAATTATGTTCTTGATTATGTCTCATGAACATTATGAACATCTTCAACAATAATTCTATGAAGTAATTCAACCAGGGTAGTCTTGTATAGTTTTAGACAAGTGAACAAATGCATCTTTTTAGTTCTAGTATTTTCTAATCTTTCTTGTTTTATCAAGAACCTCACTCTCACCAATTTTCAAGTATGGGCCATTTCAGCTAGCTTAGCTATCTTATTGGAACCTCTACTCTTAGGATATGCATCTCCTCAACTAGATGGTCCCACCTTATGCATATTTTATCCCAAATACACCAAAAACATTAGAAATACTTTGAAAATACCAAAAACATTTGAACATGATCCAAAAAAGGATAAAAAAATTATCTCACACTTTTATAAATTTGTACATTCTTGTTCCACCATGCTACGGTCTTGTCATTTTACAAGCATAAAAACACTACTTCATTTCATCTTGTCCCATGCACTTACTATTTTTCAAGATCATTATTTCTCATCTCATCAGCTTCTTATTTTCTAGACCATTCTCATTTGTTTGTCATATCTTTAATTTATTCTATAACATTAATCATACTGGTCTGATCATCAATTTTATTCTATCCTATTTATTAGGAGAACTACATTTGGCCTGAAGTTCATGTTTGAAAATGCATCCATGGAACTATGTAGGCAACATCCACTTATCTTATATATCTAGAGTCAGATCAACCAACCCCTTCTTTTTCTTCTCTTCCCCCATTTCTTTTATCATTATTCCTCTTTTATTAGGTAACAATTATCATGTCATTATTCTTTGTTATAATATGGTGGAAAGTAATACCTCTACCACACATGCATGAACATTTATATTTAAACCGCACTAACTTGGTATTTATTTGTGTGTGTTTATTTGAGTGTTCTTGGTGTTTTGTTTTGCTTTCGCACCTCTCCTTTTATTTTTTCTCCTTCTCTCTTTTTATTACTTCTTGTCTCATCTTGGTCGTGTGTTTTTTTATTGTTTTTTGCTTAGCTCTTTCATGTTTCAAAACATCTTGATGATTCACATGAATCTTGATTGTTTATATCTTGATCCTATGTTATTATGTTGTTTTTGGACCCTTTTATTTATTTGATTATTATTGGTATCTTGTTTTTCTATTTGATTTTACTTTTCTCCTTTGTGTTTGAGAATGCCTTAATGGTCTACATGGATCTTGATTATTCATATCTTGGTCTGATGTTGTTAAGACATTCTTGAATTTTATTTTTAAACATTTTTTATTCCTACTTAAGTCTTGATTGATCATATCTTGATTTCAACTTAGGTTTATGTTTATATTTTTCTTTGTCTTTGCTTTTTTGTTTAAATTTAAATCACTGTAACTCTAGTTTTGGTCATTATTTTACTATTATCCTTAGTTATAGATATTCACATTTGAACTAACTCAATGCAATTGGAATATTATGTCATTCTGAGTTATTCATACTTATGATGCCTTATTTATTTTTCTATAGTGATCACTTTGTGCTCATGTCTCAACATCTTAATGTCAACATCAGCTCTGATGAATGATTCTCAATAATAATTTACAAAACCTAGGCTCATGATATGGAATTAGGCATCTAGGTAACATGCATATTAGCACTCAATTTTATGCTTATACATGCATATATTTTCATACATTATGAGTTTAAACAATTCTTGATCATTTTTCATCATTCCTCATTCCATTCTCTCCCAAACTTGGGTGAACTACATTGGCCTAAAGTTCATGTTGGAACATGAGTCCATGGAACTATGTAGGCAATGCTTAATTTCTTTTGAGGTCAACTCAGCTATCTCCATTCTTCTTTTCATCTCTCTCATCACTTTATGCATTCTCATATGTTTGGTTTTAGATGGCTTTCTAAGTCATTACCCCATTTCACATACATTTGTACCTACTCACCTTTAACCTATCTTTTGGGTTATATCCTTGAGCTAGTTTACTTGCCAATTGCCCATGCTAGGGCCCACCATCTAAAAAACATCTAAGTCAAATTAGCTCTACAAGGGAAAATCATTATTTATTCTTTTTCAATGATCAAAATTTGCCTTACCAGGGCAAAAATATTTTATCACGATCAAAGTTGATCTACCAGAGTACTTATTATATTACCTTTGGAGAACTCATTCTAGTGGTGCTTCCCTTCTTGAAGTAGAACATTCTCCCTTTTCCTCTAATTCCAATCTCTCCACATTAAAGCCCATGATGGAAATATTTTAGTGTGTAACTTGTCTTGGGATTGATCAATGTTCTATGTACATAGCTTGTACTCTCAGATTAGGTATGTTTATAGTGTGTCCCTTACATTTATGGATTTATATTTCCCATTCCCCCTATCTCTAGGGCCTATTATATTTCTAATTATATTTTGATCACTAGTGGTAATCACATGTGCAAGCATTAACTTGTCTAGATGTGATCTATTCCATGGGTGAACCTCTCACTTTCTCTATCTTTTTGAGAGTCCATCATTTTCTTCCATCCTAGTATGTCCTCTCGAGGGGGCATCATGGGTCTATTCCAATTTCTTCTTGATAACTCTTTTCTTTCAAAATATGTTTCTTCACCTAAATGTCTTGCTATGCCTTCTCAAATAAGGGAAAAATGTAGACATCCAATTCATATGACCATTTGTGTTAAAATTGTCAATCTTACTCAAATTGCACTCAAATGCACATTTTAGCTCAGAATCAATAAAATTCCTAAATAATTCAAACTTTTCACTTACAAGTTCTAGTTTAGGTCAAAGTATCTCTAAATAGGGCAATGCATTTTATGGGCTAGCTAACTTTGATCATATCATTTCAAGTAAAAATGATAATTTCACCATTTAGTGCTCTAGATCACTCTTTTCTTCTAATTTATTGGTACACATCATGTACCTTTATTATTTTTTATTGGCAACATCCTAAATTGGAATACAACTCCAACACATCTAACATCACTTTCTAGTTCCTCTCCATTCAAATTATAACCTATTAATATGACTTTTTGCTCATTCTAATTAATTGAGGGCCAATTTTCAAATAACTGCACAAATGTTGATTAACCTTGTTTAAGGATAATTAATCTAAATCAAGAGATTTAGTAGATTTTCCATGAGAGTTGTTGAATATTTATTTTTGAAAATCGATTCCTATTAACTACATCATCAGGTGACATCATTTCTTGGGAAGACATCCCTAGGCCATAAATGCCACAAATATCAGGATTATAGGTCACCCATGCCTATTTAATTCCTCCCATACCTATTCAATGCTCCTTCTTACAAGGTTATGATGAAGATAATTATGGATTTAATATCAAATATCAGGATTATCCATGGCCACACATCTCAATCTTGAGATGGATGGTCATGGTTGATCCTGACCAATCTCAAAAATCTATAAATAGAGAGGCCATGGACATGAATTTTAAGCTTGAATATTGCAAAGTTATAATGTTAAATTGTTTCCACAAGGTTTTGCATTTGATCATATATTTTTATTACAAGCTTCATTGATAGGCTAGTTTAGTGATTTGGAATCAAGAGCGTAGGTTTTATGGAGTGTTCTTGAGGCATTAGAGGAGCTTACCACCATTGTTGACAAAGACAAGGATGTTTGATCAAGGGAAAACATGTTTTTGAGCCACATGGGTATGGTGATTCCATTTAGGAAGGTAATATGTTATTGGTTTATTTCATTTGTTTCTTGCTATCCTTTGTAATTCCCATAGGAATATATAGGCTTGGTTAGTTAGTTCTTTATGCATGTTTCATTATTTATGGACTAATGCTTGACTAATTGCTTTATAATCCTATCCACATAGGAAACCAAAATTTTGGGAAGTTTAAGCTCTCCCATACAAGTTATAGATTTTGAACAAATAGTTGAAGAAGAAACCCTTGCATAATAAATTATAGCTACAGAAGAAGAAACCCTTGCACAAGAAATTAAAACTAAATAAAAATAAATACCCTTACCCTCTAAAGTTAACAAGGGTAAATGTTCACTTATAGATTAAGCTTCATCTTCTCCTCAACTTTATCATGAAGATGAAGAGTTACAACATGATATGACCTTGTCATGGTATGAGGAAACCATTCAACAATAACAAGCAGAGTTGGATTTTCTCCAATTA
Source organism: Torreya grandis (assembly GCA_037957365.1). Classification (NCBI taxonomy): domain Eukaryota; kingdom Viridiplantae; phylum Streptophyta; class Pinopsida; order Cupressales; family Taxaceae; genus Torreya; species Torreya grandis. Next base: position 261,618 of record JARHVA010007338.1, on the reverse strand, counting down.
ACATTGGAAGGTAAGAATCAAACTATTTATAGTTTGGAAAGAAGATATGAAGTTTCTATTTATCAAGTGAGATCTCAAGAGGTAATTATTATAGTAGTAAATTTTTAATAGACTATAATACATAATCAATTATTTTCACAGTCTCATGAATTAAAAACCTTATAAAATTCTCTTGTAAATAAGGATTCCCAAATTGTTAGTTTAAAAAATTCTATTACTAGTAAGGATTCTCAAATTAATAATTTACAGCATTCTATTGTTGGTAAAAATTCATTGCTTTCTCAAAAAACTACTCACATATAGAAGCTAATAACTCAAAATGCTAAGTTACAAGCTTCTGCACAAGGTATGAAAAGGGAAACTAGGAAAATAGTTGTACAAAATGAAGGAGCTACAAGGGCTATTCCTTCCTTCCCTCTACCACTTCATGATATGATTTAAGTTTGGAATAAATCTCATCATAAGATTTATAAATTATAAGATTAAAATTCCAAGATCAAATTCAAGTCTTAGTTGCAGCTGCAGAAAGCTCAGACTTCCATTTAGAATATTTGTGAAATTTTTGAAATATTGTTATCTTATAGTCTTAATTTTATGTTTTATTTATTCATGAATAATTTTACAAATGAAAAATTCAATTGATTTCTCTTGGTTTTCCCCATGTTATTTAGAATGACCATATGTTTATGTATGTCTTTCTAAAAGGTACTATAGAAAGATAAGATCAAGTTTGTGAGTTTTATATCTTTAACATGTTGTTGGGTTACCAGTCTAGATTTTTAGTAAATTTATTTTTAGGGGAAACACAATTACATAATTTTCTTTCTACCATGAGAAATTAGACATCTTAGGAGCAAGCACAAAATAAATTTCTTGGAGTGTAGAACACTACAAGTATGTGTATGAGACCTTAGTTTCTAGAGGCTGATAAAATTTTTGCTACTTTTATCCTATGTACCATATTTATATGAAAAATAAATGTAGACACCTAAAACTGGCCACTAATAACCTACAACTAGGATTTTGACCAATTTCTACCCAAAATACATAATTTAGCCTAAAAACACTAAAACATGCTAAATGATGTGAAACTGACATATTCAAATGCTAATTTTGGCTAGGGTATCCCTAAATGGGGTAATGTGATTATGGTCCATCTAACTTTGATTAGTTCATTTTGAGTCAAAATGCCAAATTTGCATCTGCATGCTCTGGACTACTATTTCCTATCAAATATTTTTCACAAGACTTGTGCCTTTGTTATTTATTGTTGACAACATTCTAAATGGGAATATACATCCAACACATCTAATGTAGACTTCTAATTCTAATCCAGTCAAATTTAGGACCAATAACAAGGCATTTTGATCAATTTAGGTAATTTGTGTAGAATGTGCTTAATCATGTTTAAGATCTAATTAACCCAAATTAAGGCATAATCAATAATTACATGGAAGCTTGTTGAATAATTTGTTTTTGAAATGAATATTGAATATCTAAATCATCAAGTTACCTCATTTATTGGGAAGACATCCCTAGGCCATAAATGCCATAAATATTAGGATTCATGGCTCCCATGCCTCATCAATGCCTTCCATGATGCCTTCTATGCCTCTTAATTACCCCTTTTTCTAATGCCATGATGAAGATAATTACAAATTTTAATTGCAAAATTGAATTAATCCTCAACCACACATCTCAATCTTGAGATTCAATCTTGAGATGGATGGTTGAGGTTGATTATGATCAAATCCAAAAATATATAAATAGGAGGCCTCACAACATCATTTCTAAGATTAATTATTGCAAATTTATAATGCAGGATTGGTTCCAAAAAGCTTCAAGCAACTAGTGTTGTAATGCCTAATTGATTCCAAACCAAGCCAAGCCACAAGCCAAAGGTGCCAAGAGAAGATGAAGATAGCCACACTCCATTGAATAAGACCTCTTGAAGTAAAAACTAAACAAGCCACCATTACAAAGGCATTTGGAGCATCCAAGGAAGGTGATAGGAATTCTTGTGTTTTGATTCCTTAATTTTTAGTTGTGCTTATCATTTGCTTTTGTTAACTAAGATTCCCCTAGTGTCTAGGCCTAGAGATGTTATGTTATTAGTATATTTATTTCATTTTGTTTTCATTTTGAAACTAACACCATAATAACCATCCTCTCCTGAGTCCTATTCCTAGATCATACTAAATATTATTAATTTTTAAAGGAAAATGTAGCATATTTTAAAGATTTTATGAGCCAACATTCCACCAAATCCATCAATGCAAGTATGGATAGGTGGAAGATTTTACTTGTTGATTTAAAATGCATGGAAATTATAAGTCCCACCACCATCAAGTGGAGTATTTAGAGAGCTTAGTTTGTTGCTCAAATTATCACTCAACTCTTGGAAGAAGAAGGATTAGATGTGTGGATTGGTGTGAGATTTCATCCACCCATTCTTCTTTGTCATGTGTCTCCCTGGCAAAATTGGCACAATAAAAAAAAAATTCAAGCATGACTACATATAGTGATAAGAGATTTGGGAATTTTTCTTAGAAATCATCATGATTGGGGGTACCACTTTAAAATATATGATCTCAATGAGTGGTTGGAATACAAAAACTTGTATTTAATAATAGTTCTCCCACTGGTTTGTAAGAGGACTTGAAAAAGGTAAAGTGTGAGGAAAAATTGATGAGACTTCCTTATAGTTCATTATATCTCATATAAGTTATCCATAAGTGTTGAATTTTGGTTATATATTGCATTAAATTTTAATAGTTAAGGTATTATCTAAGTAGGAAATGAGTGTAATTGTCTTTTGCTTGTATGTGATACATTGTTGACTCTTTATCTTGTTATTTGTCTAACTTGGATGAAATGAGCATATTTTGTATACAAAAATACATCCATATGTTGGGATAATTTTTGGAAGTCATCATCAATTTTGAAAACCCTTTTTGGTAATAGTTTTGAAGATTTGGTGAAGAACACATCTAGCTCTGAAGATATTTATCTCCAAAGATGCTCCAAAGATGTTTCAAAAATGCTCCCAATATCTATAACTTCTAAGACACTATGAAGACCTATCTAGTTGTGCTCCAAAGATGCCTTGCCATGTCTTGAAGATGCCCAACTATACCCTATAAATTAGTATAATAATGCAAAAGATATTTATTATATATATATATATATATATATATATATATGTATGTATAATTTCCTTATTTATATATCTTCTTTTAGACATTACTATTCATAGTAGTGGTATAAAATGATCTAGCTATAAATGTATTTTTATTTTATAAATATGGACATAATCTCTTCAAATATAAGTTGTTTTTTAATCCATATATTATTAGTTGAATCAGTTCCAATGCTTCCCTATACGCATTGGATCTGATTCCTAGATTTTATATTTTGAATAAGTGGATTTGGCTATTTAGATCACCAAATTTTGTATTTTGTGAATAGTTGTTGAGATGTGCTTTAAATACATGTCTCCTTCTCATTATAGATAATCAATAGATAGTGATAAAAAATAAGATAATAGAGAATAGAGAATTATTCAAGTGTAATTTTGCATATCTATATATATTCTTTTTGATAATGAAATAAAGTTTGGCATTCCTTTTCATTATGGAGTAAAAGTTGATCCTATTATAAGGAAGGAGTACGGGCCCACTTCCCTCCAAAGATTAGGACAAATTGGTATTTTTAGTGTATAATTTAAAATTATATTTCTTTTGATTTAGGTATATTTCATTTTACTACAAGTGTGATTTCCCTTTCAAAGCAAAGTGTGAATTTACTTTTAATGCAAGTGTCTTTCCATTAAATGCGAAGGTTGTTTTAATTCAATGCAAGTGAGTTTTATTTATGCAAGAGTGTATCTTTAAATTTCATAATAAGTAAATTTTATTAACTCATATCTATATTCAAAATCTATTAGGAAGCAATCTAAGTGACAATAGACAATAAACATTCTCACATTTTGAAATATCACACTGTCTTACCTAGCTGAGCAAGTCGAGTGAGGACACCATAGTGTCTTTTGCCAAATGTTTAGGTTTTGGATGTTGGTGGTGTGAACTAAAAAATATTTTTAAGAAGGTATTGCATAGGAGATCTTCAGTTAGTGAAACTTTCTAAATTTAATTTTTTACAAACATAGAATTAGAGTCTTATTTGTTGTCCTTAGGATTTAGATACCAAACAATAGATTAAATGCCCTAAATAATGAATTATTAACTCAAATATCAAACGGTATCATTTCATATAGACTTGAGCACTGGCCTAAGTTGAAAATGACACCAATCCATTGATTGGTTAAATGAGAGGTATATCGATAGCCTATCAATACGTATATGTTATTTATTATCCAAATAGCTTATACCATAACACATAATTACGTACTAAGAATAAAAATTTTGTATATAATTTATCCACTCTATTTCTATTCAAGAATAATTCCATAAATTTTGCTTTGACCCAACCATAACTAATACAGTTCATACTTACATATATTCACTATTTATATGACAAGTATACACATAGTTCACTGTTTTGATTAACAATTTACACACAGTTCATACTTGTATAATCTCACAATTTTGTTTAACAATTACATACATAATCTAGAAATATATTTTCATAGTTTGTAAAACAAAATTTCATAATAAGTATATGTATATGTTCTTAGTTTTTAAGACAAATGACCTTAGTTCATTCATATATATATTCACATTTTTGATTGACAAGTACACATAGTTCACTGATAATATATATATCAAACTCTAAACAAATATATAATTTATATATCAATTCATCTATTCCTCAAATTACTCATAATTCATGTTTATACCCCTAATAATTTAAAATATGCATAGTCCTATGTATTAGATATATATATACTCAAATTTTTTTGATATAAATCTAATTGAGTTTATAAATATCTAATACATTTTTTAAAGAAAACTCAGTTTCATGTATATAAAAACCTTCTATCCAAGGTTCTATATTACATAAGCTAGTGTATTTTACCATCATAACAAATTAAATCCATTCAATCCTAATGGATACACAATAAATTGTTTAAATTCATAGGAATTTATAAGATATAGGTTTAGTGTTATGGATGGTCGAGCCATCCACATGGCTAAATCTGTATCTAATTTAAAATCCTATCTTTTTCAAAAACCCTATGTAATAAATTTACATACAAAATGTTTCTAAGTTAAAATAGTAAAATAACATCACCAACATTTTAATAGCTACCAAATGAAACTAGAAAATCCTTGCCTTTCTCTCTCTACTCTTCTTCCTTCTCTTCTCCATTCCGTGTCATGCCTTTCTCCAACTCCCCTTTTATCATTATTTTTCCATCTATCTATCTCATATAGGTAAAATCTCATAGTTTCCCAAATTTCATCATGCAGAAGGCCATTAGCCACTAATATCTTGGCTTTACTAGGTTAACCATAGTTCAACACAAGCAATAAAGACCAAACATTCTTGAACTTTCCAAAAATTACTTAATCATTATTTTATTCCTTTTATTTCTTTCATGGACTATTGACATCACATGGCTAAATATCAAATTCACATAAGTCCACCATTTTCATAATTACCAATGATAAGTAACACTTTGAACATTACCATAGTCTATGCATCCTATAATGACTAGGTTTAATTCATAGGTTAGCTTAGGATAGTAATGTAATATTTGAAATAACTTAGTAACGATAAACAATATCATGAATTTTAATAATAATGTAACTAATATAAGTTGATGCTATTCTTTCAACCAAAATGGTAAATTTAAAAACTATAATATCAAAACATAATAGTATTACAACAACGTAGTGATTGTTATTACTACTTTATATAGACTATCCAATGTCTTTAATTATCTTTACATATATTAAGACATTAAGATGTATAATGATATTTCCAAAATATCATAATGATAACTAGCTAATATTATTAAAACATTACAAAGACATTTCAATTAGTCTATAGATAGTAGTAATTAGATATTATTCACATAGATTTATTTTTTCATAAAGTTTTAACAATCACGAATACAATAACATGACATAATAATACAGCATTATACACTAAACCTATGTATAAAAACCATAATGAAATCACATAATATTAATTTTACATAAGCATTAAATCAAACTAAATCACTACTAACACACATAATCAATTATCTAAATGCAAATAACATCAAAGACATACTAAAACTAACAATTCAAATAAAGCATATTATGAGTGCCATCTAACATGGTGTGTGCATGGGTTTTAGTCATTCCTCTTTCATCCCCCAACACCTCCATCTACACCACCCTATCTGATTATGCTCTCCCTCTATCATGCTCTTAGGGTAATCTCTCCTACATACAATTCATGATAAGAAGGTAGTTAGTCTATAACATCATGATATATATCATAAAATATCATTGTAATAACAAATCAACATGATCCTAATGTAGATAATATAAAATAAATCTAAATCATAGTAATGTAATAATGTAATCAAAGTAACATACAATTGTCCTATAATAACATATGACTTACAACTAGATTCGTCCATAACATTAGCACACATAATAATGCGATGCCATCTCCTGCGAAGCCGTCTCCAATGCGCGTGCTGCTAAAAAATTTGAATTTGGGGAATGACTGTCTGGTGATTGATGTAGCTACAGACTCTAAAATAGCTATGGTTTCTAAATCAGCATACAAGGGGAGGGATCTAAATGACCCTAAAGAGATTGCTCCTACGGGTGGAGGAAAGGTTTCGACTGGGCGCTTTGCCAACGCGACTGGACCAGGGTTTGAAGCAGGGGGAAGATCTTTTGCGGATGTGGCTGCATTCGAAGTGAATCTACATGAAGTTATGCCTCATCCATTATTTGGGCCATCCTATGCATAGCCAGTAAGTGTTCTAAAACCCACTAGAGTAAATCTAGACTTGGAAATAGTTGACAGAATATTTGAAAGGGTTGAAATTTTTTCCTCTAAAGCTGCTATCTTTCATTTTCAAGGTTTTTGGCCCTCTTTGGCTGATCTACATGGATGGATATCCAAGAACTGGTTGCCACTTATTGAATACTATGTTGAAATCTTCCCCTACATAAAAGGATTCTTTATTGTTGTCTTCCAAAGCCCTGAGGATAGAAGGATAATCTTGAGCAACAGTGATTTTTTATGGCAGGGCAAATACCCTCTCATGGCCAAATGATGGCATAAGGATTTTAATCCTATTATGAAAACCTTTAACAAGTTTCTGATCTGGGTTCGGCTACCAAATCTACCTATACATCTTTGGAATGAAGCGGTTTTTGAAACCATTGGGAATGCAATAGGATATTTTTTGTTTGTGGATAAAAATACTTCGGTTGGTTACCATTCAACCTGTGCTCGCTTTATGGTTGAGATGGATGTTTTAAAGGGTCTACCAGAGGTGATTTGCCTGGACTCCCCAAGGGGAACTTGGACATAAATGTTGGATTATGAGGGTGTACCTTTTCGATGCAAAAGATGTCATCAGACGGGTCATTTGGCTACTCATTGTTTGGCTGGGTTTTCAAAGTCTAGAAGACCACCTTCTTGGTGGGCCGATGCTTCCTCTAAACATTATTTAGTTAAACAACCTATGGAAGATCTGGCAGATTCTGAGAATGAAGATAGCATCCACTCCGAGCCGATGATTGAGGAGGATTCACCGGTGAAAGATCCCATAGATGGTCCTGTGGAGACTGGGATTAAAGATCTTTCAATGACTGTTAATGTGGAGGCTTTGGTTTCTCCCCCTATTTTGGAGGATCCACCTAGGAGCTAGAATTTGGCTAGTGGTCATAAGGATATTCCTGAGTCTTCTGTATCCCTTGGGCTTAATGGATCTCCACATTCTGAGGTATGGATGACAGAGGCAGCTAAGGTAGAGGATGGATGGACTGCTATGAAGAGGAAGAAGTCTAAGCCTTTGGTCCCCTCTCTAGATATGAATCTTCGTTCATGTAAAAGGTAATTTAATTTTTTTTGAAGGTTGTAGGTTGCTGTTCCTATCTTTTGACGGTACATTCTGTGTAATGTCAGCAGATACTTTTGGTCTTTTCTACTGTTTTCAGGTTCCTATTTAACTTGGTTTGGTTTGTACCTGTTTTGGTGTTTTGATCTTCTTTGGGCTTTAAGGCTTATCTTTTTTTGATGTACAGGGTTTTGGGGTCCCTTCAAAACCTACTTTTACCTTAATCTAAAACATATGACTTACAACTTAGTTAAAAAGTAAGTCATCAATTTAAAAACCATAATAACCTATGGATAATCAAGTAAATTATCTTAGTTAGAAATTGGGATGTGATAGAAGGGTTACACACTCTATGAGAGGCTCTACCTAGTGGATCAAATAAAGTGTATAAAAGAATACTAAAAAAGATTAAAGAAAACATTATAATATAGTCTATGCCTAAAATTGAGATTGTAGGAGACTACTAGGGATAGGATCAGACCTCAAAGGTTTTACAACTGCTACGAGACTATCAATATATCTTTTTGATCAAGTTATCAAAAGTAAAAGGTGTAGATCAGTCATTGGAGGAGATGCACATAGAATTGAAAGAGTGGACTAAACCAATTAAAATTTTCATATATAAACTAAAACCTAACATGAAGATAAAATTAAAGACTAAACTAGATCACATGCAAGAAGTTGGGATCATTTATCTAATTGAAAAGATAGATTGGGTGATTCTCATAGTGATACAACCAAATAATTCCAAGCATGTTTATGGGGAATTCCATACACTCAATGAGGCTTACATCAATAATCCATTTCTAATACCATTCATAAATGAAGTCCTTAATTCATTCATAGGTCATGAGGTGTACTTATTCACAGATGGATTCAATAGATACCATTAAATTATGATTATAGAAGAGGACTGAGCTAAAATAACCTTTGCAATAAAATGGAGGTCATTCTCATATAAGGCAATGCCTTTTGGTTTGAATAATGTGCCAATAATTTTATCTAGGGATATAATAATTATATTTAAGGATTTCATTCATGATTTTTAGAATTATTTTTAGATGAATAGGCTATATTCTCCTTGTTTAAAGAGCATCTATCAAAACTATTATTCTAGGCCATGCCATATGTAGTGATGACATCTTGGTTGACCAAGATAAGATTATAGTAATAGTGGAGATGCCACCCCACACTATCTCTATAGAAGTGTGCACCTTTCTAGGTCATACATGATACTATAGAAAATTTATCAAAGGATACATATCCATATCCATGCCAATGAAAAAACTATTGCATAAAGATGTAAAGTTTTAGTGGACATCAGAATGACAAACAAAATTTATTGATATCTAACAAAGGTTACTAACAACACATATTTTAGTTTTTATTGACTAGAAGAATCCATTCTATTGTGTCCAACATGCCCCCATTTCATCAAAATGGAGGACCCCTATGAAAATTTTTGTTAACCAAAAATCCTAGGTCCTTTATTTTATTCTCATCAGTTTTACCTGAACTAAATCCTTGGAATATTGTGTTACCCTAAATTCTCTAAGCAATAATAAGCCTTATTTATTTTAATGACTAAGGTAGAATTATTCTTTTATGGATTTAGGGTGCTAACATTGCAGGTATAGTTTTAAAGGTAGGTCCAATCAGAATGAGCTCTAGGAATACTAATCTAAGTGAATGTACCTAATTTAATATGTTATGTGAGATGCATATTGCACAAAACAATACTGAGCAAACACAAGCACACAACTATAAGAAATAAACAAGAGAAATGAGATAAATGATCCACACAATATTGTATTACATTACATTAAAAGTATGAAATGGGAAAGGTACATATATAGGTTTGAAAGGAAAGGATACAACCCATTCTAATGAATGTGGGATTAATCCCTTACAAGTAAACAATATGAAATTATAGCCCTAAGCAAGCATATGTAATTGTATAGCCAAAACTTTTAGGAAAAAGTCCTACACTAACACCCACCCATAAGCATAGCTTAGGTAGGTGATGATATAAAAAATGCAAAAAATGGGTCCCAATAATAAGATCTGATGAGGTACCCATGTATAATGCAATCTCTCATAAAGTAGAGAAAAAGAGAAAACCTAATGGGAAAAAACTCCCCCCAAAAGAGAGAAATTAAGAAGAGGAGACTAAAATACCCCCTAAAGAAGATACTAAAATAATCAACACTTCAAGTACGTAGCAATAATCCCTAATATCATATAAAACATGAAGGAAGTGCACCTCCACATAGAAGAGAGAGAATGTGAATTTAGAATGTCACATGGTGAATGCTATAGTAGGTCCCTCTAAAACAAATGTTGTCTCTTCCTTTTGAAAGAAATAAACCTTGAGCTTTCAAACTACTAAATTCCCACTCAAGTGGAATGCATGTAGGAATCATGATGTAGATATTTAAAAAATGCTGAAATGTCTCCCTACTAGTACTCAAATGTGCCAAATTTTGATCAGGTATCACAAGCCTAATATTAGAAGATGACAATGAATAAGCATGTAATGAAGGAGATAGAACAACTAGAGAAGAAAATAGACATGGAAAATTCACTAAAAGAATGTCTATGGGAATATGAGAGCAATTCTTAATAACTATCAAAATTGAATATTAGTCTATAAATGAAGTACTCAAATCTGCAAGATAAACATCCTCAAGAACATATGACTCACCGATACTCTCAATGTGTGTACTCATACTAGAAATAGTAGACTCCTCCAATGTTTAAGTTTGTGAAGGCTCTGAAAGAGCAATAATCTACATAAGAATGAATGTAGAATCTATAATAGGACAAATGAGGTCTGGTAGAATCTCATCCTATAGTGGTGGCTAGACACAAGGAAGAACACTATCCACCATGGATGTGTCATCATAGGAAATAAAATCAAGAGGTAAGAGTATAACTATCTCTAAAGAGACAATAGGTAGTGGAGGAGGAGGTGTGATGTCATTCTCAACTGGATCTCTAAAAAAGGACTATAAGATGCTCCAAATAGTGCATGGACACTCTATATGCTTTATATGGTGGTGTAAATCCCATGAAACATGCAACAATAAATGACCATAAACATAGTCACAAGAGTTGGCCTAGTCATTGTATTGACCTGGGTCAATAGGCTCAAGAATATGTCCATATAAGAATGGAATAAGTTCCTGATCCATGAGTAAATATTCCATATAAGCATGCCATGAAGCCTAATTATCCTTTCCAAGAAGGATCTCTAGAGATGAAATAACTCTCCTCAATATGTATCTCTTAAATAGATTTGATATGACCATGACTGAGAGTAAAAGTACATGCTTTGAAGATGGACTTTAGACTATGCCACAAATGAGTCTAGTGAAATGAGAGCAATTAGTGTACAAGTGACAATGAATACTCAAATGGATGTCAGGCTCTATTCATAATGCATCCAAGAATACAAGAGCAATATGTGCAAGTAGTCACAAAATGGGCACATGTAATAGTTACAAAAACTAAATTTGCACATGAAAGAATGTAGAGCCCACAATAACTTCCCAAGATAATCAATCGTGATCTCCCCTATGTTTGTAATTACAACCATGCTCAATCTGAGAACATCAGACTTAACTTATAATATGTATAAAAAAGTACAAGCAAATGATGCAAAAGTGATAATGCATTCTCAAATGGACATTAGGCTTAGATAGAAATTCATCCACAAAAATGAGCAATTAGTGTAACTAACCAAATTAGTACACATGAAAGACAAATAGGTCAAGCAGGAAGATGTTGGACTCTAATAATAATGCATCTATATGAGGAGAAGTTTTTGTGTGAACTAGCTAGGTAACCCCTCCAAATTTTGGAACTTTATAATTTAGTGCATTTTACAACTACCACTTATCAAAGAAGTGGTTTTGATCTTAGTGAATATAGATGCTAAAAAAGGCCACAAAAAATAAAGTATAATTTTTTGATATAAATAGATCAAATAGATCATACCAATGAAAAGTACAATAAAAATCATGCACTTTAAAAAAAATTACACCAAAAAATATTGTTTTATGTCATTGAATGAAGCCCCAGAAGGGTAAAAAAAGAGAATTACTTAGTAATATTTGTGAAAATCTAAAATTTATGGAAAAAATAGACACTAAAAACAAAATAAAATTTCACCAATGTGAAGAGAATAAAATTAAACCCTAAATAAAAAAATTTCTCTGAAAAAGGAGCTCATACGACCAAGATATGGTCCTCTGAAGTTGACTGATCTAGGATAGACTGATCATCCGTGAGGGGGGCAGATTTGAAAAAATGAAACATCTACTAAATCTAGCATGATGTTTCCAAATTTGGAGATGCTGACAAATATGAAGGTCAACTAAAAAAAATCTACCAAATATGGTGAAACTCTAGCCAAATGTAGAACCCCACTAAATCTGACAGAACTACCAAATTTGGTGGCAAAGTTGGTAGAATCTATAGAAAATATTCCAAAAAACTTCAATGGATTAAAATTGATTGTCAAATGGCTGTCACTACTATGATTTGATATTCTCCAACTTCAAACCTTTGCCAAATGTGCCTCAGATATCAAAATTTGACAAAACAAAAGTTGATCTATACAAATTTGGGCCTTCTAAATGCAATGGCATCGTAAGATTTTGTTGAAAGTGGTCTAAAAATGTTGGTACCTCCCAAATCTGATAACCTTTTCCAAACTTCAAACCCTCATAAAAATGCTTCAGATATCCAAATCTAATGAAACAAAAATTGATCTTGACTTTCTCGAGCCTTCTAGACTCAATAGAAAGGTCCTTAATGACTCAAGATGTGGCTAGCTATCTCATATGCCAAAAATCACTCCTTTATATATATAATAGATAAATCTTTGATAAAAGAGGAATTGATAAAAAAACCAAATCTGATTTATACAATTCCATAAAGAAAATTGCTAGTGGTAAATCAAATAAAGCATCAGATTAAATCTAAATGCTAAGAAATATTATGATGCCAAGCTTCTATAATAAAAATAAATCCTATAAAAATTCTAAGCCCAAAACTAAAGAAAAAAAAGAGACAAATTCAATAAAAAATTTGTAGAATATACATGATAATCCTTAGATCTAGATCAACTCTGATACCATATTGGACTGAGTTGTAGGAATACTAATATGAGTGAATGCACCTAATTCAATATGCTATGTGAGATGTGTATTACACAAACCAATACTAAGCAAACACAAGAACACAACTACAAGAAATGAACAAGAGGAATGCGACAAATGATCCACATAATATTGCATTATATTGCATTGTAAATATGACAGGGGAAAGGTACATATATAGGTTTGAAATGAAATGATACAACACATTCTAATGAATGTGGGATTAATCCTTTCCAAGTAACCAACATGACATTATATCCCTAAGTAAGTATATGTAATTGTGTAGCCAAAACCCGTAGGAAAAAGCCTACACCAATAGTCCCCAGAGTCTTGTTCCTTTCTTGGAGAAACAAACTCAACATCCTTCACATTGAATCAAAATATTAATGATAGATGAGTAAGTATTAAATGTATTATGTGTTTTTCCATTTCTTACGTAGAATTCTTGTGGCTTTCATAGGGAAAATGGATAATTCAAAAGGTGCCATGCTACCAATTTATTAGAGTGGCTAGTCCTTAGACAATCAAAGATGTCAAAGCCCAAGAGAGACCAATACACTTAGAAAGTGCCATGTCCCCAAGTTCTCAAAATGGCCAGTTCCCAAACCTATTAGAGATGTTGTATCCTAGGATATCCCTACCCACTCAAAAAGTACCATGTTTCCAAGTTGTTATAAAAGCTAGACCCTAAACCTATTAGAGATGTCAGAGTTGGAGAGAGACTGAATTATTCATAAAGTGCCACATCTCCATCTTGTTAGAGTGGCTAGTGTTTGGATCTATTAGAGATGTCAAAACTCAAGAAAACCCAACCCACTCAAAAAGTGCCACATCACCAAGATATCAAAGTGGATAATCCCCAAACCTATCATAGATGTTAGAGTCTGGGAGAGCCCAACCCAGTTAAAAAATGCCACAATGCCAAATTATCAGAGAGGCCAATCCCCAGACATGTCAGATATGTTAGATCCTAAGATAGCTCAGTCTACTCAAAAGACACCACATTACCAAGCTATCAGAGCAGTCAGTCTCTAGACCTATTATAGATTTTAGGGCCAACATAATGTAGTAAGGTGGATTAATGGGTGACCATCTAAATAACAATAATAGTTAGAATAGAGTACAGATCGAGCCTAACCAGTTAGAGTGCACCATGTATCTTTGAGAGACACCTTACCCTTCCTAGGGGTATGACATAGAGTATAAAGCCATACCTAGGTTTTAACCATTAACAAAAGGGTCAATGAGTACATGAAACATGGCATAAAGGAAGAGTTAACTAGGGAGCCTCTAAGAGATGTGGTTATGTGCCTACCACACATTAAATATTAATAAAATAGAAAATTATACCTGATTTGATATTTTTAAAACATCCCATTTCCATTTCTAAATTTGGTTGGTGGTGAAGGATCATGGGATCTAAATTCAACTCTATATTTATAAATAAGAGAGGGGATCCAACCACTAACTAAATTTTGAATTCATAACAAAATATCCCCCAAACTCCATTAATATAAGATGTTGAGTGTATGTGTTTATAAAATCCTAAGGAAAACACACTAATGGTTACCACTACATACCTTTGAGAGCATTCCAAATCTTAGCTATTTAATTCTCCTAGAGTAATCATGTGTTTGTTGCCTCCTATGCTTAGATCCTTCATATTGCCCCTCTATCTTTCTATAATGTTTGCATCCTCTTTAAACCCAAAGTTTGATTTCAAGTACAAGGATACCTTATTTATAGATAGATTGACCAAGTTTATGCACTATAATGAAATGTTAAAATTAGTTAAGTAGGTAACTAGAGACTTAGGATCTAATAATGATTAATGAGCATAATTTAAAGATTCCCTTCAAGCATACAATAAATATAAACTTCACAGGGTTAAGACCAAGTCAAAGTCATTTCCCTATGTTGACTTGTTTAGCAACCTCCTTTTAACTACCATTTGAGTGAAGGATGGGGTCTACGACTGGGTTTGTTCACTCAAATATTTGCACTAGATCATTAATGTCTTTAAGAATGCCTATAAGGCATATTACTCCCTCTCAAATTTTGCCTTCACTTATGATTTTATAGTGGTGAAGACCTAGATAGAGACTTTATATATATACAACATCTTGAAATATTATGATAATAATGTTAATGATAAATAGGTTGACAAGGAGGACATAAATGCATACATAATCCTTTCCTTATAGGAGGTTTAGGTAGGCATGATTCTATTAAAACAATTATTTAGGGCCCAAGACTACTTACACATTAAGGAATTTTGAGTTCCCATCCTTTATATGATCCTCACACACTATAAAGTTCTTGATATGGGAGAGTTGATCAACTTTATGTTGGTCAATGTTATTACAGATGCTTGAGTTAGAGGTAATTTCTATATGATAAACTACCTTGTGGATGTATTCTATGGTATGTTCTCCATCAAACCTTTGGTTTTTCTGACATGGGTTTTAAAGGGTTCGATGGTCCATGTAGTATTCTAGAAACTATATGGTTACAAGTACTAGAATCACATCTAAGACATCTACA
This sequence comes from Torreya grandis, assembly GCA_037957365.1. Lineage (NCBI taxonomy): Eukaryota > Viridiplantae > Streptophyta > Pinopsida > Cupressales > Taxaceae > Torreya > Torreya grandis. The sequence goes on along the minus strand of JARHVA010007338.1, from coordinate 245,874 downwards.
AATAATTTTATCTAGTGGTCTACAATGTGATCAATAAGGTCCCAATGCTATGTCTATCATAATAAATCCAAGAATCTATCATCACCATCAAGGACTAATATTAATAAAAAGAAGACATCATGATCCAAATTATGGGTATACTCAAGTATCCTATCTACTTATAATATTTCATCTCAGATCATTTGGTAGAGTAAGATATCACCTACCAACTAGTGGAGGGTATCATTGGATTTTTCATAGGCCACTAGTAGAAGGTGTGCCCACCACTCCTAATCTACATTAGGCACCATGTGTATAAGGCATTCCATCCCTTATAGAAAATGGTGGCTAGGTGAGACTCTTTCTCTTTAGAGAGATCCAAGCTCTATAATTAGTACCCCAAGGGAATGATCAGAGCTCACTTGATAAGGTATTCAACCTCACTTAATATAAACTATGAAAATCAAATGAAGGATGATAGTGAGCTATATTGGATTCTAATAACAAAGAGAAGGTATTATCCTAAATCACAATAAAGAAGAATAAGAAAGGGAAGAAGGTCTAGCTAGGCCCATATGCTCCCCTTATGACTCTAGCTCACTCTACAAAGGATCCATATTCAACTTTTCATTATATTTCCAAAAGGATTTTATAGGGCATTCTGCCACCTTCTCCTCCTTATGATCTAGCTCTAGCTTCACATCCTTTAGTTTCCCCTCAAACCTTGGATCATCCTCTACCTCCTCTAAAATATCCAATAGTTTATCCAAAACCAAACTATACCCACGTTACTCAGAGACAAACAAACTAGGTGTAGGAAACTCAATCATTAGCACCTCAATCCCAAGCTACATACACCCTAATCTTAGATGTGACCAACAGTCTAGAGGCAAGATTGGAATAAGGCTCCTAATAGACACTATTATAGGTTCCACCCCTTACACTTCCCATTTCATCTATTTCCATTTTCCCCCTCACTCTCATGACTTTTCATCTACCAATCATATCACCCATAAGTTTCATTCTACTCCCATAATCTCTTTAAGTGGTGCTTCCTCTTTTTACCATTACACCCCCTCTATCATTTACCTAAGTACCTTTAGCCATAGTCCTCTCAAGTATCTTTACCTATTCTTCCCCCTCTTCCCCATCCATTTCATAACCTAGAACCTTCACAAATCTTTCTTTAGGCTTGCCTCTATTCTAAGCAACATCAAGCATATATTCATCGACAAACATGGCTTTAACCATCAAGAGAATACCACCAATGGTGGGAACTATCCTAGTACCTATTAGGTCCCTTATTTTGATAAGTACAAGATTCATGCTAACATGGCATCCACATCAATGTGAGGCATAATTTTCCTTAATGATGACATTTTGGGCATTTTGGCATTAATTGAAGGGTTTAATGCATACCTTTCACCAACTGATAGGTAGAAAACCAATTCTAAGATTTTTAGGGAATATTTGATGATTGGGTGATATGTGGTGACTGTAGTTAGAATATTGAAAGGTGATGGAACTAGTGAGAATGGTCACAAAGGATCTAACTCAGTAGTCAACATGCACATTCCACCCTAATAGAGTTATTCCAAAATGCTATAAAAAGAATCTTGAACTAGTGAAGCAAAAGGGACATAAAAATAGTGCAATAAAGCTTTGATAAATTGGAGTTACCCTGTATACATTACTTGACTACCATTAGACTTAGGAATAGCTCAGACACCATGAAGGATCCATTTATATACACCCAATCTTCCCTATGAGCATCTGGGCCATTAAGTAATATAAACTTGGACATATCTCCTATTTTGAACTCTACATTGTTTAAATATTTGATTAATGGTGATGAATATTGACTCAAATTATACTCTATCTATTATATATACGTCTTAAATTACTATTTGATTCTGAAATGGTTGTAATGTTATGATTTAAATATGTTTATGTTAAATAATGGTCATGATATTTTGGTTCACATCATTAATGGAATCCCTAAAAACATTAGGTGATATCATCATAAACTTGTATAAAGACAAAGTATATAAAACCTACGCTAGGTGTTCCCATCCTTGCTAGAAGTGTGAGCCTATTATGATCACTTGAACTAAATGAATTCCCTTCACCATTCACATGCTGATATGGACCTAGGCTTAATTTTAAAAAATGATTTTTCCCATATAACTATATGAATAGTCCACCTAAAGATTTACACCTATAGACCACTAGGCTTAGCTCATGAAAGGCTTACACCTATAGATCTAATGAATTCATTCTCTTAAATGACCAAGTCAAATAATTGATATCTCACACCATGACAAAAATAACCCAATACTGGCCCTATTGCCTTCTTATTTGTACTTCAATTTAGCACATAAGGCCTATGACATATGTGAATTGATGTCGATACATTCAAGTGTAAAATGTTGAGCATAAAGGGAATATCCCATGCTTATGCCTAGATGTAATAATCTAAGAACTGACTAAGGAAATCTTATGCAACCTTTTTTACAACATTTTGGTTCCATTATCAAGACTTGTGTTAAATTTTATTGTTGAAATGGTGCATAAGAATGATGTACTAGCTTTGCTTCAAAAATATCAAGAAATATCAAGCACTAGCTATAATAAGTGAAAGATATATTTGCATTAAAGAATCCAACCTATAGAGGACAAAAGCTAAGAAAGTGGGTTCAAAAAAACCTATATGATGTTCTATATGAGGTATTTTTCTATGAATTACCTAATCATGTGTATTAGTGGTTAGATGCATATTCAACCCACATAAGAAGGAGATATGGACAATGATAAAAGTGGATAAAATAATTCTTAGAGAGGCTTGAGACCCTAGATGCCACTTAGGCTAGAGTAGTAGATAAATGGTGGCAATGAGTGCTTGAATAGTTACATACTTGAGTTCCCAATCTCAACATACTCATGCCCAAGAGAAGCATAGTACTAATTCTTGTATGAATCTCAAGGCATGTTTGTGAAGGAACTTGGTGTAAAGCTCAAAAATCTAATAGTGGATTATATTTTTGAAATGTTGCAGATGGAAGGATAAAGTCATTTTACATATGAGTAACACAAAGGGGGAAAAGGGGATGTGGATGTGAATCATAATGGAAGGGTATGAGAAAATTGACACCTGAGAACTTAGAAGATAGACTCATAATAAGAGACAATGCAGATTGATGGAAGATTTATAACCTAGAAGTGCCAAGAGAAACCGTAGCAAGTGGGAAGGACATAGGGAAATATATCTTTAAATACAATAGTATGAGGATGAGAGATACAAATAAGTGATGGATCAAGCTCAACACTTGATAGGTTTATAATTCATTAGGTTTATACAAGATTTCATAATTAAAGATATGCTTGACAGACCTACCCCCTTTGAACCTATAATGTATGATCACACACTGCATCCCCCTCTTGAAGAAAGTATAAGATCTTAGACATTTTGTAGACCTAGAGTGTAACTTTATTACTGACCAAATGTTTCTATACAAGGAAGTGAGTGTGACTACCTTTAGACTAGTGGGCGTTAACTTACCAATATAAAACTTGAGAACAAGCATACCATATCAGCTGATGTTAGTCATAGAAAATGGGTGATATCCTATAAGAAGTGGTCCAGTAACATAAGTAGCATAGTGCCATCGACATCAATGATGCTAGTAGTAATGATAGGGCTAGTGCCTAACCTAGTCATTGGAGGTGTTGAAGGACTACCACCAAGATAGACACTAGGGGGACAAGCACCCTAAATACTAGTTTCCCCCATATAGAAAATCTATTATGAAATAGCTAAGAACTTTGCAAAATATCATAGTATGAAGAATGCCATATAGTATGTGTTGAAGTTTAAACTCTAGTGGTATGCATTGGGCATAACCTAATCAAAGTGTAGGTTAACCTAGTTTGTGACCACTCTACTTGAATGCACCAATACCTGGTATATAAAATTTAATCCTAGATAGGGTATGGCTAACTATGATACCCTAAAGGAGGTGTAGACACTGAAATCGTGTCGACTCCCCTCGTCACTCCCCGTCTTATTCTTCTTCGCCTATTTAACCCTTGTCGATCACTTGTTCCACCAACCTTGACCCTGGCAGCATGTAACAATGAGCACAAAGCTAAAGCTGGACTCTATCCACATTGTGCATCTGCCGACGATGGTCTTTACCCGGCCGATGTCGCCGACGTCGGTCACTTATCGGCCGACGTCGGCAATCCTGCCGACGTCGGTCACCTTGCCGTTATCCGTTATCAGTTATCATTCAGTTTCCCGAAACGGTTGACGAACCGTTTCTGGAACCGTCCCCCAACTTCATCAACGTCCGCCCATTCGAGACGAGACCCCAAAAACGCTATCCTAAATGCTATTCGAAACGCTGATCAATCGAACCCCGAGCAATCATCAACCTGCAAACTCTGACATCAACACTCTCAGCATCAACCAATCTGCATTCAATTCGGCAACTCCAACCATAGCTTTCATCGTGTCTTCTGGTAGGTAAGTATTTATTCTATTTATTTTATTTCTTCCTTAGTTATTATTTATCAGTTCTGTTATCTCGACTCTGTTCAGACCCAGCATCCCTCGTTTATATCCCTATCCCTGTCCCAACTCTGTTCAGACCCAGCATCCCTCGTTTACATCCCTGCCCCTGTCCCGACTCTCTCAGACCTGGCCCAGACCCTGTCCCGACTCTCCCAGAACCTGTCCTGAACCTGTTCAGACTTTTCCAGAACCTGCCCCTACCGACGTCGGTCACTACCCCGACTGACGATGGCACCTTAACCGACGTCGGCATCTTCCCTAACTGACGCCGGCACCACAGAGACTGACGCCGGCGACTGTGCAGAACAGTGCTGCATATCAGGTATGCTCTTTTATTTTCTATCATTTATTTCTGTCATTTCATCTTTTATTATCTACTTTCGTCCAACATTACGCTTTTTATCAGTGGGTTGATATCCTTTTAGGGAGTCTTCATACTTCCGGGATCGGGCATTCGCCTGACAACCCAACATATCTTTGACTAACATCTTTCCATGTTTTAGTCTCTTTTTCGCAGGTGTCATTCCTCCACAGCCAAAGAGGAGAATCTTCCAACGTCTGATTTCAGTGCGCTCAACTTTATCAGGTACTTCTAGCCTTAACCTTTTATTTCAGTTTCTTATTTCTTCTTTGAATGTAGAAAGCAATTTTGCATAGAAACATTCTGGCACGCCCGGTGGGACCCTAGGTCCTCCTTGGGTTATTTCTTTCTTTCGTTCATTTAGGCACATTAGGTTTCTTCCTTTTCACCTCCTTTCGTCTCTTCTTAAACGACATCATAAGCAGAACTAAAACGAACATTTCTTTCTTGCACTTCTAGACTAGCTAAACTCATATTCTTCGACTCTTTCTCCATTCGTCTTCATACGAACAAACATTTCGACTTGGACATTAAAACACTTTGCATTCATTTCTGTTTGCCTGCATCTCTTAGACCACACATAGTAATTAAACCGCATATTGAATTAATCTAGATCACTTGATGTTACATGACCAAACCACCTGCACAAAATAAACATTTTAACTTACCTGAGACAAGGCCCAACTGGGATTTCATCCCCCAGCGGATACCTTACCCATCCTGGTGACCCTACTTGGATTTCATCACCAAGGGGGAAGCCCACTCTGTTCTCTGGCAGAGTATAATCTCTAGGCGAGGTATATCTTGGCTAAGCGAAACCAGCTAACCACTGGAATCGTGAAGTGAGGGGAGCTTGCTCCTTAGCACCAGGCCACGTACCAGACCCTAACACAGACTTCTTGAGCACCATAACAAAACCTGAAACCATCCATAGACTGCTTCTTCTAGGACCCGACTCACAAAGCCAACCTCCCCAAACACACATTCTAAGGCATAAGCCACTATAATCCTATAAAATTTTACTTCTAGAATTTTAGGATCTGCTTGTGTCTTCATCTTTTTAGTTCTTATCTGCTTGTTTGAGCGTGTAAGGACGTTCTCTCTTGCCTTTTATGGTTTTGACACACAGTCAAACCAAGGCCCTTTTTGACCATTCTGGCCGTCAACTGCTTTCGTCTACCTCATCTCTAACCCGTCCTATCATGGAGTTCCACTCGGAGACTGAAAGAACTCCTACAGGACCGACCCTAACCCCGACTCAACCTCCCATCATCCCTGAAGGGGACTAGGATTTCAAAAAATTCTTGGACCTCAATACCGTAGCCCTCCATAACTATCTCACGAGAAATCCAACGTGAGACCTCTCGGGTGACATGGCGACGACATCGACACCATTCGTCATCCAACCTTTTTTGACTCAGCCTTTCACCCCAACCGTTAACTCAACCATGGCCAATACAAAAAGTTTGGCCTCTTCGTCTATTTTTAGACCGACCTCCATCGGGGTTTCGTTACCCCCTCAATCATCTACAAATCAACCAAGTTCTACATCGTATCAGAACTTGATTGTCTCGACCCCTTTCACTCTTGCACCCACAAATGTAGGAGTGCCAACCTATCCCTATACCAGTGCCGCTATTCAACCACCTTTGGCGGTGCCTAGTCAACTTATACCTTCGACCTTCATGACGCAACCACCCTTAACCTCTACTTCTGCCCCTGCGACTAGTCATCCGTACGTTGCACCCTTACTGGTACAACCGACTACGTCGTATACCTCCTCTAGCCTCTTTCAAGCGCCTTACAACCTTGGAGGCGCTCCGTCCACCAATCCATCAGCAGATGTCATCAAGATGCTGATGGATAAAATGTCCAGTCTCGAAGCTTCTATTTTTGGTTCAAATAATATCTCTTCATATGACCAGATTTATAACGAGCCCATTCATCCTTCTGTCCCTATTCGACCATACCCTAACCATTGGGATCTTCCTAAATTTACTCGCTTTCAGAGTAAGGAAGACCCACAACAACATCTACGGGCATTCAGACATGCCTGCTATCTTTTTGCCCACAACGATGCGTTACTTTTACGCACGTTTCCTATGTCTCTTTCTGGCCCTGCCCTTGACTGGTATAGCTCCCTTGCCAGACATTCTATCTTTTCCTTCATTCAACTCGCTCAATTATTCGTTGACCATTTCTCAATCAATATCACTAAACAAGTCTCGATCACAGACCTTTACTCCATTAGGCAATTTGATGACGAATCAGTAGTTGATTTTGTCGCCCGTTGGAGAGACTTGATCAACCAGCTCTCCTTCTCCTTGCCTCAACCCGAGCTCATTGAGCTCTTTTCTCGAGCATGTGTCAGTCACATCTCATCCACCTTGCGGGTTCAGACATTACACACTTTCGACGAGGCCTTCACCATGGCCCAAAAACTTGAACTCTGTGCTATTGAAGAAGATAAGGTCAAATTGTGTAACACTAACACAAGAACCAATAACCATTCTTCTTCCAGACCTTCTTCTGCCCACTCTCAATCTAAGGAGTCGGTGAACACTGTCATCTTTAGACCATCATCTTCAACAATAACCAACCAACCAGCATCTTCAACATTAGACTACATCAATAAACATTTTCAACGTCAATCCATACAGCGTCAATTCACTCCAATTGGAGAATCATATGCCTTTATCTTGGATAAACTCATCAAGCAGGGGGTCCTCAATCTCCCTTCAATCCGACCACATCAATTCGACCCCTCAACACCTATCCCTACATGGTACAGGGAGAATCACTTTTGTAACTATCACCATGTCAAAGGCCATGATACGGATCACTGTCAAACTTTTAAAAACCTCATCCAGGACATGCTAGACAAGGGAGATCTTATCTTGGATAACCCGAACGCACCACCCAACCAAAACCTTGACATCTTCAAACAACCTTTTCCTAATCACCCGCCTACTCAAGACAACATCCAAACCATGATCAATGACCCTCAAGACCATGATATACACACTGTCAACACTATCTTACCTCTTGTCCCTGACCAACCTTCTTCACAGGATGAAGAACCCTCTTCTCCTATTAGTCCTCCATCTATTTCTCTTATACTGGAGGACGCCTTGATCACACCTACACCATTAGCCCTACCTTCATCCAATGACCATACCTTGCCTACTCCTCAAGCACAAGCAGAAGGCACGATCATCCCTACCATCTGCCCACTTGAGGAGCCACCCTCTCCTATTTCTTCTCCGCCAAGAGAAGACCCTATCTCTTCGCCCATTTCGATTGAGGAAGACCCAATCACGGTTTCCTCTTGCCCTTTGCCTGAGATTGTTATATCTCACTCACCTCCATCCACATCTAAACCCAAACCCACATCTAACCTTGCCCCACACAATAGTGGCCCTCGACCCAAACTAACGAAGACCATTAGACCACATCGAAGGACTCCTCCCCCACCTTCGTCATTACCTTCAATCCTAGGCCCACATCCATCCACTTTAATTGGAGTGCTTTCTACTCCCATCCTTCACAGAGGCACGTCGCCTCCATTACTCTATCAACCTGTCAAACATATATCTTCTCTAAATCATCAACCAACATCTCTTACACCTCTTAAACCAACGTCATCAACCCTCACTGCAATAAAATATCCAGACCCGTTAGCAGGTTCTTATACCTTGCTGTTACGGCACTTATTGCAGTCATCTCACCTCAACCTTCCGCCTCTCAAACCATATCATTCTCTCGGACCTAAACCACCTTGGTTCGACGACACTCATATTTGTGCATATCATCGCACACCTGGACACTACACGGAGCATTGTTGTGCCCTCAAGGTCGCCATTTGCCAATGTCTGGGGAATGACACCTCTCTTCTTGACCACGTTATCAAGCCTTCAACACCGCCACTCTCATCAACTCTCGGATCAAGACCCTCTTGGTTCGACAACTCTAAATACTGTCACTATCATCATACTCCGGGACATGACACTGAGCGTTGTTGTGCTCTTAAAACTGTCATTCGTCACCAACGGAGAAAGGATTCCCTTCTCATCAAGGATCCTCTAGACCATCCCTCCCATAAATCATCAACACCAACTCATACCTCTCCAACCTCATCACCTAAATCGGGATCTCCACGCCAGGTTCTGGTTCCTTTATCACCTTTAACCCCCTTATTCGACATCAACATAGTCCATCTGACCACTAAACCTCAACCGACCTTAACCAATCCGTCAAACATTCTCCCTAGCCGCTGGGGGAATTCAACCTTCATCCAAACTTCAACCAATTTTTCAACACAGTCTCGACCACATATCAATCACTCTTTCAACTTAGCCTCAACCAGACTAGCAACCAAACATTTAACCCAACCTCAACCAAACATTCGATCCAACCAAAGACCAAATACCAACCAATCAACCTTCGACCAACCATTGACCAACTATCAAACGACCAAATCTCAACCAAACATTAACAAACCTTTTTATCCACACATTCAACTAGTCTCGATCAATCAACAACCATATCAATCAACTTCACGTCCACTCATCAATCAACACGTGACCAATATGGAGTGAAGTAAATGAGGCAAGTTTGCTCCTAATTGGCTCGGACCTTTTATTATCACGCACAAGTATGGATTAGGGACTTATCGTCTGTCTTCTCTTGATGGACGCCCAGGACCTGAGCCTCTTAATGCGTTGCATCTGCGACCGTTTTATTGCTAGTCGAGTACTCATCCACTTGACACTTAACTCGAGCTCGTCCCTTGAGCAATCCCCATCCTCTTAATCCTACCTCCTTTCAACCATATTCCTCTTAACAATTCCTATAACCCTTTTATGCGGTATGGATGCTTTGTCCTCATAAAAGGGAGTCCTTGACCTTCTATAATCTTGTCCATGACTCACATTTCTGTCAAAACAAATCAAGATGTCAAAACATATCCATGGTCACTATATCTATATCAAAATCAAACAAACAGACTGCTCCCTCGAAGGACAGCTGTACTATCATTGCTGTAATAAATAGACTGCTCCCTTGAAGGACAGCTATTCAAAAGCCTTTATATTAAACAAAAATCTAGACCACTCCCTTGAAGGGTGGCTATGACTAATCTGGCAATAAACAACACTATTTTAGAAGCTTCCCGCATTGATCAGCTTCACAACCTGACCACCAAACAAACAACATCTCTATGCAGGCTTCCCGCATTGATCAGTCTACGCAAAAATAAATAAATAAATAAAAAATTGAATGAGTCACGGACTTGACTTATAGTTGTCTCAGGGTCTCCTATAAAAAGGGGCATCATTATCTTTGCTCTTAAAATAGGTTACCCTTCTTCCTCCTCCTATCACCCGCTCAAGGGACTTCGAGCTCACTTTAGTGTCTAAGTGATTCGATTACCGCTCTAACATATCCACGGTCAATGACGTCATGCATGAATGGGGCTCTTGGTTCTCATAACCCCTATCTATGCTATCTTTTTGGTCCTTGTCAATGAAAGAGCAATATGCTTTTCACTTCTTCTACACTTTGGTCACATTCACCTTCATCACTTGTTAATCGACTCAACTCAACTCTCTTTTCAGACCAGCAACATGACCTAGCCTATTCACCCTAGTTTCTATGGACACCAATACACATGGAAACTATCGACCTACCACAATTTATGTTCAGCATAAACCAATACTTGCTGAAGCATAAATAAACCTCAATTCATTTTTAGCATACATCCATCACGAATATGGAATATTGCTAGGGATGAAAAACCCCTCAACTAATGTTGCAGAATACACCATTTGGAAAAGGCTGCAACATCTTTTTTTTTCCTCATCATTTCATCCAATCATCGACCAATCTATCAACCATTTTAACCACCTGTCTACCACTCAAACGCTTGGTTTGAACTACATTGGTCTGAGGCCCTATCACCAGGGCTATGTAGGCAGCACTCAGTTGACATGGGGTCTTCTGAGGTTAGCTCGACCATTCTTGTTTGTTCATCTCTCTGATGGACAAACCTTCTTTCCTTCTTTTAACCATAATCTTGTCCCTGACCATGACCCATTTTATCCCTTTGACCCTCCCTCCCTTCTAGGGAGAACTACATTGGCCTGAGGCCCTATCACCAGGGCTATGTAGGCAGCACTCAGTTGACATGGGGTCTTCTGGGGTTAGCTCGGCCACATCCTTTCGTCCATTCCTCCCCTCGACCACCAACCATTAGAGATCATGCCTATCTCTGCTGACCTCGACTACTTCCAAGAAATTGTTGCCTTGGTTGTTTTTGCATGTATGCTACCTCATGACTGGTTAGCAGAATTGTGCGCAGACCTTTTTGAACCCTCACAAGTATAGGATCGCAAACCGGTTGATCCGAACTACTTGTGGCTTTTTCATGTTTCTAGGAGCACTTCCTGAGCCCGGGATACCTGGAACACGATGACCATTTAGAGCTTCAGCTTAGATTGAGTGACCTGATCAGTAGATGACTAAATGCTGGGGCCCGGTTATTTCAATTTTGGCACTCCTCGACCCTTGACCTGCGACACTTTTGACCTGACCATCTCGTGCAGTGGTATGCATGCAATCACGACTTTTGTAGCATTCACCCTCACCCCTTTTTCATCCACTCTTTGTCAAATCAGCACCTGATTCTCGGTTCCCTTCCCTCGACTCCTGCTTTGAGGGGGAATACCTCATCCATAATCAGGGCAACCTATCCGCTTCCTATTTTTGTCTTGCAGTTCATTCGAACAACCAACAAGATGAAATCAACCTTATCCCTCACCTGGGGCACTCACTCCTATTTTTGTCTTGCAGTTCGTCAGAACAACCAACAAGACAAAAAGGGGCAAATGTAGACACCAAAATCGTGTCGACTCCCCTCGTCACTCCCCGTCTTATTCTTCTTCACCTATTTAACCCTTGTCGATCACTTGTTCCACCAACCTTGACCCTGGTAGCATGTAACAATGAGCACAGAGCTAAAGCTAGACTCTATCCCCATTGTGCATCTGCCGACGATTGTCTTTACCCGGCCGATGTCGCCGACGTCGGTCACTTATCAGTCGACGTTGGCAATCCTGCCAACGTCGATCACCTTGCTGTTATCCGTTATCAGTTATCATTCAGTTTCCCAAAACGGTTGACAAACCATTTCTGGAACCGTCCCCCACCTTCATCAACCTCTGCCAACCATTCGAGACGAGACCCCAAAAATGCTATCCTAAACGCTATTCGAAACGTTGATCAATCGAACCCCGAGCAATCATCAACCTGTGAACTCCGACATCAACACTCTCGGCATCAACCAATCTGCATTCAATCCGGCAACTCCAACCATAGCTTTCATCGTGTCTTCTGGCAGGTAAGTATTTATTCTATTTATTTTATTTCTTCCTTAGTTATTATTTATTAGTTCTGTTATCCCGACTCTGTTCAGACCCAGTATCCCTTGTTTACATCCCTATCCCTATCCCGACTCTGTTCAGACCCAATATCCCTCGTTTACATCCCTGCCCCTGTCCTGACTCTCTCAGACCTGGCCCAGACCCTGTCCCAACTCTCCCATAACCTATCCCAAACCTGTTCAGACTTTTCCAGAACCTGCCCCTACCGACGCCGGTCACTACCCCGACCCACGATGGCACCTTAACCGACGTCGGCATCTTCCCTAACCGACGCTGGCACCACAGAGACCGACGCCGGTGACTGTGCAGAACAGTGCTACATATCAGGTACGCTCTTTTATTTTCTGTCATTTATTTCTGTCATTTCATCTTTTATTATCTACTTTCGTCTAACATTACGCTTTTTATCAGTGGGTTGATATCCTTTTAGGGAGTCTTCGTACTTCTGGGATCGGGCATTTGCCTGACAACCCACCATATCTTTGACTAACATCTTTCCGTGTTTTAGTCTCTTTTTCGCAGGTGTCATTCCTCCACAGCCAAAGAGGAGAATCTTCTAACGTCTGATTTCGGTGCGCTCAACTTTATCAGGTACTTCTAGCCTTAACCTTTTATTTCAGTTTCTTATTTCTTCTTTGAATGTAGAAAGCAATTTTGCATAAAAACAGGAGGCATTCCTGAAGGAATTTGATATACCAAAGTTTGAATAGTATAACATTGCCATGCTCAAAGAGATTACCCAATGACTCTCATAAAGTGTGCACCTGTATGATGTAAGGTTAAAAACTCTCCTATCAAATATCCCATATGATATTGACCCCTCCTAGCATGTGTAGTGGTTCATTGTAGGGTTACTAGTGTTGCTCTGAAGATCACTTTTTGTTTAGACTTTTATAGACCCTCGTGAAGTGCTTGAAGTTGTGCTTAGAACTGAGGTAGTCAGAAGAACTGATACTAGGATAAACCCATTTATAGAAGCACATAGTGCATCCATGGCATCCCAACTCTAAAATCTTACTTCTATCTTATCTCAAGATGCTCAAAGTGGACTATGGTGTACTGACTACAAAGTAGAAGGCCATAATAGGAATAAATACCCATGAAGGAATGTGCACACATTACTTCTAAGTTATGAAGTTTTTCAAGAGGTGCATGATGTTTGCAACTTCCATTTATTGTAATACATTATCCAAGTCAACAAAACCATATATTTTTAGTTGTGTGATCCTTACACCCATACCACTATCTATCATTGGGTGATTGATGAGATTCATGAAAACATGGAAAGAAGTGTAAGGTAGGCCACTACAGTAGTTAGAAGATAAGATAACCAAGGAAATTAAGGCTACAGTCAATAGAATATAGGCTTTGGGGTGTAATGAAGCACCATAGGGTTAGTGGAGAACATGGGGTTAAAAGGTTCCCATCACATTCATGTTATAAGTATGGCTCCATAGGACAATATTAGTGTGACTACCCAACACATCTCACATGTGGGCATTGTCAAGGGTCCCATAAGGTTGAAAAATGTCTTGACTTGCAAAAAATGACATATTTAAGGGTGCATGAATGATAAGGCATGAGCCAAAAATGGAGAAATAAACTTTGAAGGCATAACCAAATTACATAGAGATAGTTAAAGTGTATGCAACCACTTGTAGTGGATTCACCACTCAGTCATTAATTGTACCAATACCTGAGTTATGCTTAGAATATGGGGATAAGGGTCACACTAAGCACATAGCATGGCCTAATCCCAAAGATTCACCTTACCCAGACCCAACATGCCAAAAATAAATATTACAATAGGACATGAGTGTAATCCAAAATCTGCAAGGGGAGCTTTAACTAGTGAAAGATCTCAAAGTATAAATAGTTACCTCTTGAAAAAAGTAGCATAACTAATAATTTGAGATACAAGAATTAACAGAGATCTTATACCTCCTATAAATAAATGGAATGTTTCCCCTATTAAATAAATTACTCTTGGATCATATAGGTTAAAATCTAGTTGAAGTCACTACACCATGCATGGAGAGGGTGTGAGAAGTTCATCATACATAAAATGTAGAGTATGACCAAGAACTCCTAGTAAATTCCACTATTAATAGATGGTCTATCTATTAGGTCCTTATAGAGACATGTACTGAGGTCATCATCTTGACCAAAAATATTTGGAATAAAATGGGTTGGCTAGTCTTGAGGCCTTCCCCTCATGTACTTTTCATGGCCAATACAAATTGAGTGCAACTGATCAAAATTATGAAGAGCAAAGTTATAGATATCATGGGCACTAAATTATATGTTGACTTCAAATTGATCAAGTTAGTAGAATAGGAAAAATATTTGATGCTTCTAGGAAGGCCATAGTGTTATGTGAACAATACAGATATACACTTCAAGAGGTACTACATGAAATTTGAGAATGGAAAGGAAAGGGTAGTTATACCCCTCTCACAGGACTAATAACTCTCCTATGTTGAGAGTGTGGACCTCAAGGATAAGATCAACCACATATATAACATTACAATGTAGGGAGCTGAGATGTTAGACCCTAATGATCAAGGAGTGTATTTTTGGGAAGATAGGAAAGCAACCTTAGACACCACTAATGTTGCTTATGACTATTGGGTTAAGGAATAATATGAGAATACTAGTCTAAGATGCTACTTGGTGCATGTAAAGGCACCAAAACCAATAAGGATAGGCTGGGTCTAGATTGATCTTGCTTTTAAAAGGTGGGTCCCTTACACCAAGAAGAAGGGAAAGAGAGTGTTTTGCCTAAATAAAGGTAAAATTTTGGTATTCCTGAGATATGAAGGGATTAATCTAGTGGAATACTCTATCTATGACCTTGAATCATGCAACCCAAAAGAGGTAGATAAAATGGGCACATTAATGTATACATTGAAGAGTAATGTTTCTCATTAGTGGGAAGTGCAAAGGCCTAACTTGCCAACTTGGTAAGATGTGAAGGTAGTCATTTGCACTAGATTTAGAAAGAGTAATGAGGACCTAGAAATTTTAGCCTACTTTGGAGACTTTGACCCTATAGCACATGTGCATCTTCGCAAATAAACATGGACTATCTATGGAAAAAATGCCCTAAAGAATCTATGAATGCATACCTTATATAGGACCTTGAAGACTTTGGCATGGGCATGGTACGTTGTCAGTGAGACACATCAAGAGATAAACAACTAAGATGACCTTAAAGAGTGGTTTTTTCACACCTTCTCTTTTTATTCATAAAACCTTGAATTGATTGAGCCACTACAGGTAGTTTAATTTTCAATGTTTGAATACACTACAATATTGGATGAGAACCTAAAAGATATGTTTGATGAAAAAAGGTTGGTGCTCCTAACTTTATTTGAATAACAAGATATTAATAGTGACTCTAGTGATGAAGATAATGAAACATGGAAGGCACAACTAGAAGCATTTGATAGGAAAGAAAAAGTTAGTGCATCAAGTTGATTATAGTACCCTAGAAGAAGACCATAACCATATTTAGATATAAAAAATTGAAAGTAGTAGACAAGTTGAGGATTCACATCATGAGAAGAATGAAGCCTACTATGCACTGCTAAAAACTAAAAAGGTAGATATCCACTCAAAAAGGGAACCAAAGATTACTAATCTGAGTGCCTATTGTTCTACCACAAAGCTAGCATGTATTATCAATATCTTAAAGGAATTATAAGACTTTTTCCCTTAGAATTATAGACACATGAAAGGCACACACCCATCCCTTAGGAAGATGATCATCAAGCTAGTTGATGGCATAAGACCTATCAAGAAGTGACCTTACAGGATGAACCCAAATATTCATACCAAGGTCAAAACAAAGATTGATGTTACGCTAGACACAATCATAATATACCCTATGCAATAATATAAATGTTTTATGCCCATGATCATTATAATCAATAAGGATGGGTGCATCCATATTTGTGTTGACTATAGATTTTTGAATACCGCCTACATAACCAACCCCTTTCTAACTTTGTTCACTGATGAAGTCTTGCATATAATCATAGGTTGTGAGATATACCCCTTTATTGATGGGTTCTTAGGATAATGTCAAGTGATAATCAAGGATGAGGACAAGCCCAAAATTACCTTTGTAATATAATTAGTCATTTCACGTACAATGTGATGCTCTTTGGACTGAAGAATGAGCCAACTGTATTCTCTTAAGTGGTGATCACCACTTTCAAGGACTTCATTCAAAAATTCCTCCAAGTATACTTAGATGTCTAGATTGTGTATGGGTTAGTGAAGGATAATTATGACAACCTACACCTTATGTTTTAGAGGTATAGGCAATTACAAATTTATTTGAACCTTAATAGTGTGTTTTGCAACACCATTTAACACTTTACTTGGGCACATCATCTACAAGGATGGTCTACTCATTGATCTAACAAAGATTGAAATCATCCTTCATATCTAACCCCATTAACTTATAAAGATTTTCACTCTTTTATTTGACACTATGGGTACTATAAGAAGTTCATAAGTAACTATGACAAGATTGTAGTGTCACTAGAAAAGCTCTTGTGAAAGGATGAACCATTTTATTGGGGCACAACACAATAAGATTCATTTGAGACCTTGAATCTCAAACTAGAACGCACATTGATATATCAATTTCCCAACTAGATGACTCCATTCCATGTCCATGTTGATGTATCTAGTACTGTGATTGATACCATTCTGGTGAAACTAGGTGAAGGAAAAATGGATCATTCCATTTCTTTCACAAGAAAAAAGTTAACCAAGGAAAAACATAATTACACCATAACTAAATACGAGGTTTTTTCTATGGTCTATGCATTACAAAAAAAATTGAAATAAATGTTGGTGACCTCTTTCATCTTCTTCATTGATTATGAGGTGCTTAAGTGCCTAGTGAACAAGCCCATTCTCCATGGGTGCATTTGTTAATGGATAGTTTTGTTTCAAGAATTCTAGTTCTTTATTTTAATTAATCCTATAAAATATAACTTAGGCCTAGACCATTTGTCCCACATCAACTTTGGTGATGTGTTAGTGCCTATTGAAGATGATATTCTTGATGTGCAACTTTATATGGTTTAGTACATCCCAGAAGACTTGGCAGAGATCACCAAATTCTTGGCATCTAGGCCTACACCTGAGACTATGATAACCATAATTTGCACTAGCCTTTTCCAACTCATTGATAGGGAACTATACTAGTTAATTTAAGACAAGGTATTACAATGATATGTCCTAAAGCATAAATGGGACTCAATATTACAAGTCAAACATAAGGGTATTATAGTAGTCCATTACACTAGAGATGTTATGGCATGTAAGGTGCTAAAATCAGTCTTATGGTGTCCAAGCCTATTCTAGGACATAAAATATTATGTCAAATCATGTGACATCTATTAGTGGATAAGAAAAACAAACTAATAGGATGAGATGCCTCTCATCCCCATCCTTGCCTAAGTACCATTTGAAAAATGGGTCATTGAATTTGTTGGGCCTATTACTCCCACTATAAAGTGCACAAGTGCATGATACATTCAGGTGGCCACAAATTACTTCACTAAGTGGACCAAGGTATCACCAACCAAATATTGCATAACCATCGCTATAACAAGACTCATTTGAGAGAACATCATTAGTTACTCTAGATGCTCACTTAGTTTGACTAATGACTAATGAATGCATTTCATCAATGAAACCAATTAGATCCTACTGACTGAATACATAAGTGGTGCACTATAATACACCACCTTATCATCCCTAAGTGAATGACATCATAAAGTCATTCAATAAGATATTCAGGATGTGCCTCATAAAGATATTTGATGTGGGTCACAAATATTGGAATGATCATGTATCATCAATATTATGGACCTATCACATTATGTACAAGCACCTAAGAAAGGCTATAGTATTTCAATTGGTGTTTAGTTTAGAGGTCATTTTACTTATGGAAGGTTTAGTTCCCTCATTACACATTATGTGTATTGGTCATTTGGATGACCAAGAGTATTTGAGCACATGACTAGAAGAATTAGAGTGCTTGGGTGCGACATGAACTTGTGCAAGATAGATCTAATAAATAGAAAAGATGTACCAAAATCTATGGCATGACAATCACATCAAGTATAAGGTACTTATTTAAGGAGCACTAGTCTTTCTATATGACTCAAAGTACCTCAAACACATAGGCAAATTGTAGATTAGGTGGATGGAAACTTATATCATCTATAGTATATTAGAGATTGATGCATGAAAACTACACACATTGATGGGTAAAATTCTCCCTAAGCATTTCAATAGTAATATATTGAAGCCCTATAATTAATAGGATGGTGTTTATACCATCAGATATCAACTTCCTGGTCATAAGTCGGATTGTGTTATTTTGACTAGATTAAAATTTGGTGTAAGCTAAATATTTCTTTAAGTAAATAAGAATGGCACTTTAAGGCCCATAAGAGAACTCTTTTGATAATTTCATGAATAAATATAGTCAAGTGAGTTGATCACATTCACTTTCTAAGTGTTTGAGGCCAGACACCTAAGTTTCTAGGTACATGAAGTTATTAAATTTAAAAATACGTGAACGCAAGTTGACAAAGGGAGGTGCACAATATGCTAGTATTCAATAAACCAAGTAGAGAGAATGAAACACTAAAGGACTAGTGTAAGGATTTGTATGGGGTAGGGAAGGCCAAAGCAAGACATGGAAGCACAAGAGAAAGATCATCAAGATAGTTATCACCCACCCAATAGTCAGTAGAAAGTGAACATTTGAATCACCTATCACTTCACTAAATAAAATATTAAGTTAATGATATGATGGTGGAGGCATAAATATTTTCAATAAATGAGAATGTAGTAGTGGGTTTTCATATATTTCATGAGTTTAGTAGATTCCAAGAAATACACACATTACCATGCCATTAATCATTAGCTATTAATGAGGTAATTGAAAATAAGGTATAAAAAGGTGAATGATAAACCAGAATAGGTTACAAACCTTAAGAAAATTTAAACCTGAGCATAAAGATGAACATAGATCCAAACCAAAGCCAAACCAAAAAAATGATACCATAGTAAAAACTAGAGCATACATAGCCCCCAAGTGAGAATGATTGAACTATGATAGAATTGAATTCCACTTCAAATTGGAAAGGATTTGAGTGGAGAAGAATTGAGAGAGAAACCAGGTAGTATAAATTCTATAAAACATCAAGGCTATCATTAACAGTGCATGAAGCTCGAGAGCTAAATACATAGTTACAATTCCCATGATTATGAAGGATCTCAAAGTATGATTAAGGGATTTGGGAAGATCAACCAACTTCACTTTAATATTAGCCAATATAGAATGGGGAAAAGAGGTTAAGTATAGGTTTGTCATAGGTACAAAAGGATGCTAAGAAGGCATAGATGGTAAAAGAAGCAACCACAATGAAATGAGAGGTACAACTAGTAGATGGTGTCAAAATCATAGTGGCAGACCTAAAATCAAGTGAAAAGCTTACTTATAGAGAGATTTAGTTCCCTTAGATTATAGTGGGGTCAAAATGGGAATCTTTCAAACACATGTGCAAATTGAAGGATTATAACCATCATAAGGGGAGAAACATGTAGGAACTCAACCAAGATTGGATGGTTAATATAGGGAAGAAGTTTAAGGTAGGTGAAACACTTTTCAATGTCTCCATTTGAGACAAATTGGTGACCACCAATGTCACCTAATTATTTGAGCCACTAATTTTTAGCAAGATGGAGAAATTGGTGAAATTCCTTCTCTTATGCATCCATGGTGATTACTTCTATTTCATAAGGAGGTGCATGCATATCTGTATATGCCTCATCAATAGGATCATGGGGATTCCAAATGTATGGGTATACATCCACAAGATGATGGAATATGATGTAGAGATAGGGAGGGTGATGAAGTTTTTTGGATAAAATTAGGATTTATGTTCCCTATTAAGGATATTCAAGACCATTAAATGAGGGAAGCAACATACTTGGTTAGTTTCAAACTATGCCCTGGTGGTTGATGGAATGACATTAACAAGACCTAATTGTGCATCTCCCAACACATGTCACAAGGGTTGAAGTTTAACATCTCCAAATTTATTGTCAAGGAGATGATTAAGAATGATCTGGAGTGCCACAAAGCACATAAGACCTTCAAATAGGGATATATGTTGATCTTGATTATAATGGAAGAGATTGGTGTGCTAGATGGGGATGATGATAACTTTTGAGTGTTCACACCCTATAATTAGTCCCCTACATTAAAGTATCAAGAACACATCTACCCACCCATATTTTAGCAAAAATACAAAATGAGGGTGTAAGGGTGGTGTGACCAATATATCAAGGTCTTTGGGATTAAATAGTTCATCCCTCAAGAGCTCCCCAACAAATGGTAGGAATGGTGACCTTAAATTTAATGTAAAATATATATTTATTACACCTAACACTCATAGATGGGAACCAATTTTTGATGGTTGAAGTTAGTTTATGCATTTTTTGCCAAGTATTTCATGATAGTGCTAAGAAGGATTCCCAATACACTTTAGCTAGATATCCTGATGAAAATCATGGATTAAGTAGGAGTAGATTGAGGTGTTAGTATGTACACCCAAGAGCAAATACCACTAAGGACAAATAATATGACTATGATATAACAAACCTCCATCCCCTTTAGAGGGAGATAATAACTGGGTGCATCTTCAAACTCTATTATGAGTTGAAGTCATACAAGAAGGGCACTGACCCTAAAAAATAGGATGATCACCCCCTTTTGATTTATGATTAAGGGAAGTTAGTTCCAAAGATGCAAGAGAAGACCCTATAGAAGAAGTGGGGAGAGAAATTATAAGAGATCATGGAGTGCATCAAGTTGAAGATTGCCTCTAGAGAATAAACTACACCTCCATCTCCCAAGAATCACAAAACCTTCATGCTAGAGAGTACCTCATATAGCAATAAGCAAAAGAAAAAGAAGACAAAGGGACCAATTATGATCCCAACTATAACTCTTGTGGAAATGGAGAAAGAGGAGACCCTCATATTTGGGATGGAGGAAGAGACTAAGGAAGAAAGAGAAGGGACCTATATCATGTATATCAAAGAAGAAGATGAGCCAAGTGCCAAATATGTACATGAGGCCCTCCAAAGAAACATGACCACCATGATTGATAAATAAGAGGAGATAATGAGATCTTCATTTAGTGAAGAATCCTTCACACTACCCCTAAAAATGGAAGATGAGAAAGGAAGGACATGGAAGAAAATGGGCCTGAGCGAGGTGGATGTTAAGAAGGCACTAGCACTTGAATAAAAGTGTAGACTAGCCTAGGAAAAATTAGAGGCCAAGGAAGAGAAAAAGGCCAAGAATATTCTCATAAGCATGGGACCAACCATCAAAGTAGCCAATAAATCACTCAATGCCCCTAATAGGAAGGTAGAAGAAGCTACACAAGAGGTACACCCAAGTAATTAAGGGGAACTTGAAGAAAAATAAGGTAACATTAGTACCTTAAAATAACAAATGGAAATAGCCAAGGAAACCTAGAAATAACAAGGTGATGATGGAATTGAGTGAATTAACCTAGAGTTGAATATTAAGAAACCCTAGGAGGAATAAGCAGATGAAGGGGAAAAGTCCAAAGAGAAAACCCCTAAGGATCAAATAGGTGATTCTTATAAAGAAAGTGCTAAAGAAAGTGGTGGCACCAGTAAAGAGGAGGAAGAGAAAATGAAGATGGTCATCATCGAGAAGGATAGTGCAGATCTAAGCATAAGGGAAAAGGCACATAAGGGGTGGGAAGATGAATACCTTTACATATATGACATCATGTTACCCTATAATACCATAACTAGGATGCCCAAACAACTAACATTTGCCTTTGATCATTATATGTATTAGACTCACTTTGAGGTGCCTACGGTGAGCACTGCAAGCATGGAAGAGCCTAAAGAAAGGTAGGACTCCCTATCTATAAACCTTTATGCCATGAACCATTTGTATTTGTGAATGTGATAATTAGGAAGATCACTGAGGTTGTGCATTGAAACATAATTAATGATGTCAAGGAAAGAAAATAGAAATAATTCCATAAATAATCCTAAGAGGAAGTGTAGGACACTAAGTTCAAGTTATAGCAGCTCTATGAGTGCATAAATATGGTTGAGTTGTCCCTTCTAGTTTATATTGATACTTTGGACATCTTTGAGGTTGATAAACTCTATGTACTAGTGGAGTAGATTTTCTCAAGGTTGAAACCCAAGCCAATGCAAGAAGAAGAAGTGTAGACACCAAAATCGTGTCTACTCCCCTGGTCCTCCCTCATTTTATTCTTCCATGCATATTTTTCCCCTGTCGACCATTTCCCTACGATCCTTAACCCTAGCAGCATGTAAAAATGAGCAGAAAGCTAAAGCTAGCCTCTGTCCCCATTCTGCATCTGTCGACAACGGTCTCTACCTGGCCAATGTCGCCAATGTCAGTCACTTATCGGCTGATGTCGGCAATTCTGTCAACGTCGGTCATCCTTAACACTGCGTTCTCAAATCGTTACTCATTATTCGTTACCCATTTAGTTCCCAATCAGTTTCCCGATCGGTTATCGAACCGTCCCTCACCTTCATCAGCAAAACCATTCAAATAGACTCTGGCAATCATTCAACAGACTCTTGCAATCATTCAAAAACTCTGACAGTCATCCCAAACTATTATGATCAATCAACTCTGGCATTCAACCAATCTGCATTCACTTCAATCAACTTTTGGCAGCACATCGACGACTTCAATCATGTCTTTTATCATACTTGCAGTGTGTAACAGGTAAGTATCTCCCTCTGTGTTTTTGTTTCTCTCTGGTTATTGTTTGTTTATTATTGCTATCACCCCAGATCTTCAGACTGTAGACCCGAGACTTGACTTCCTCCTTTAAACCTCTACCCACTATCCCTTGACTACACAGTCTGTAACTCTATTCAGACTTTCTGCACAAACCCCAAACAAAACAACATACCTTTTGCAAAAGCCCAAGAAACTCAACCAGACCCGACCAAACCCACCCAGACCCACCCAGAATCTATCCAGAACTATTGCCCCAACTGACGCCAATCATTACCCTGACCGATGCCAGCACTTTAACTGATGTCGGCACCATTCCCTGACCGACGCCGGCACAGAGACTGACACCGGTGACTGTGCAGAACAGTGCTGCATATCAGGTATGCATTCTGCTTTTCATCTTTTATTTCTTTCATTCTATCTTTTCATTATTTTTGCTTTCATCATATATTCTGATTTTTATTAGTGGGTTGATATACCTTAAATAAGTCTTTGTACTTCAGGGATCAAGCATTTTGCTTGACAACCCACCGTCTCCTTATCTAACGTTTTTTTTGTGTTTAGTTTCTTTTTGTTCACAGGTGTCATTCCTCCACAGCCAAAGAGGAGTACCTTCCAACGTCTGATTTCATGCGCATGACTATATCCAGGTATCTTCTAACCCTAGACCATCCCTTAGTTTCTCATTTCTATCTTTTGAATGTAGAAAGTGATTTAGCATAGAAACATTCTGGCACGTCCGGTGGGACCCTAGGGCCTTCCTTGGGTTCTTTCTTTCTTTCGTTCATATAAGGTGCATTAGGTTCCTTCCTCTTTTGCCTCTTTCATCTCTTCTAAATGACATCATAAGTAGGACTAAAAAGAACTTTTCTTTTCTTTCTTGCATTTCTAGACTAGCCAAAACTCATATTCTTCGACTCTTTCTCCATTCATCTTCATACGAACAAACATTTTGACTTGGACTTAAAACATGTTGCACTTTCATTTCGGCTTGTGCTTGCATTCTTAGATCACACTTAGTAATTAACAAACGCATATTGAATTAATCTAGATCACTTGATGTTACACGACTAAACCACTTGCACAAAATAAACATTTTAACTTACCTGAGACAAGGCCCGACTGGGATTTCATCCCCTAGCAGATACCTTACCCATCCCAGCGATCTTACTTGGATTTAATCACCAAGGAGAAAGCCCACTCTATTCTCTGGCAGAGTCTAAACTATAGGGGAAGTATATTTTGGCTAAGCGGGCCCAATTTATCACTGGACTCGTGAAGTGAGGGGAGCTTGCTCCTTAGCACCAAGCCTTGTACGAAACCTAACACAGACTTCTTGAGTACCATAACTGACCTGAAACCATCCATACACTGCTTCTTCTAGGACCCGACTCAAAAACCAATCTTCCTCTACACACATTCTAAGGCATAAGCCACTATAATCCTAAATATTTACTCCTAGGGTTTTAGGATTTGCTTGTGTTCTTCATCCTTTTATTTCTTATCTGCTTGTTTGAGCTTGTGAGGATGTTCTTTTTTGCCTTGAATGGTTATGACTCGTAGTCAATCCAAGGCTCTAGTTGATCACACGAGGCATCACCCACTTCTATCTACCCCGTCCATAACCAGCCCTATAATGGAATTCCACTCGGAAACTGAAAGAACTCCTACTCACCCATCCCCGACCCAGATGCCTATCATCCCAGAAGGGGACCAAGATTTTGCACGATTCTTGGACCTCAATGTCAAAGCTTTACAACACTATCTCGCGAATAGCCGAATGCGAGACCCCTTGGGCAATCCAATCTATGGAATGCCGACCTCTCTTCTCGAAACTACGGTCATATCAACAACGTCCGTAATTCAACCTTTAGACGCCTAGGTTATTGCCTCGACCAATGACCAGCCTTTGACCAACCATCCGAGTGTCGCCTCTCCTTCTATCATGGGGCCCACTTCCACTGGGGTTTTGGCCCCCCATCAACCTCAGTCCACTCAACCACTTTCTACCCCCTTTCAAAATCTGGTCATCTCTATTCTGCCTACCCTTACTCCTATCAACACTAGGGTGGCTACCTATCCATTGGCCCATGTTACCAATAACCAGCCTCCCATCACAACATCGAACCTAGCCGTGCCTTCTACCCAACCATCTTTAGTCTCCTCTTCTATCCCTATGACTAGTCATCCATACGTGGTGCCCTTATTTGTACAACTGACTACATCGTACGCCTCTTCTAGCCTCATTCAAGTGCCTTACAATCTAGGGGGTGCTCCACCTGCCAATCTGTCAGTAGATATCATCAAAATGCTGATGGATAAGATGTCTAGCCTAGAGACCTCTATTTTTGGCTCACGCAATACTCTATCATATGAACAAATTTGCAATGAGCCTATCCATCCTTTCATCTCAATTTGACCATATCCCAGCTAGTGGGAACTTCTTAAGTTTTCTCATTTTCAAAGCAAGACCCACAGCAGCACTTATGGGCATTCAGACATGCCTGTTACCTTATTGTCCATGATGATGCATTGCTTTTATGCACATTCCCTATGTCTCTTTCAGGTGCTATGCTTGACTGGTATAGCTCCCTTGCCAGCCATTCCCTCTTCACATTCACTCAGCTGGCCTAGCTCTTCCTCGACCATTTCTCCATCAACATCACTAAGAAGGTCTCAGTCACAGACCTCTATTCTATCTGCCAATTTGAGGACGAATCCATTGCTAATTTCATTGTTCGCTGGAGGGGCCTTATCAATCAACTTTCCTTTTCTTTACCCCAACCTGAACTTATTGAACTATTCTCCCAAGCCTGCGCCAGACATATTTCTTCCACCTTGAGGGTTCAAACCTTTCGCACTTTTGACGAAGCCTTCACGATGGCTCATAAACTTGAGTTACGTGCCGTCGAGGAGAATAAAGTCAAGTTGCAGAGCAAGAATCCCAACTCTAAGACCAATGACCCCTCTTCTAAGCCTTCATCATCCAATCCTAAATCTAAAGCTTCAGCAAATGCGATGGTCGTTAGATCTTCCTCCTCTTTGCCTTCAACTAACTAGCCTGAGCCATCCACATCTCAGAGCACCACCCACCTATTCCAGCAAAGATACGTATAGTGATAGTATACTCCACTTGGAGAATCATACGCGTCTATGCTAGAAAAACTCATCAAATAAGGGGTCCTTAATCTCCCTTAGATCCAACCACCACCACAATTTGATCCCTCACGCACCATCCCTGCGTGGTATAGGGAAAATGACTTTTGTAACTACCACCGTGTTAAGGGACATGACACGAGCAACTATAAAACCCTTAAAAACATCATCCAAGATATGCTTGAAAAGGGTGACCTCATCCTCGACAATCCTAATGTGCCACCTAACTAGGGCATCAATATCTTCAAACAACCATTCCCCAATCATCCACCAACTCAAAACAATGTCCAGACCTTGACTAACAACATTCACGAACATAATATATGAATAGTCAATACGGTCTCGCCCTTCATCTCTGACCAACCTCAAGAGGTGAATCCACCTATTAGTCCATCACATGTGGACAAACCTCTTTCCCCGGTTAGTTCTCCGTCAACCTCTCTCATCTTGGAAGATGCCTCGACCTTACCAGCACAGCCGGTTTCACCAACCTCCTTTTTGCTGCCCATGGAGGACCTAACCCTTCCTACTCCTCGACCACAAGTGGAGGGCACCATCATCCCCACTCTTTACCTGCTTGAGGAGCCTCATTCTCCAGTTTCTTCTCCACCTAGGGAAGAACCTGCCTCTCCATCTCTAACCATAGACAAACCTGTCGTAACTCCATCATGCCTTGGGTTTCAAATCGCTACACCAGTCTCATCTTCAACCTCACAACCATCCACATCTTCTCAAGATCCCAAACCTCATCCCACATCTTTTCAGCCATTTTCTTGACTAGTGGAGAAACTCAAACTTCTCCCTTCAAGGAAAGTGGAGCATCAGGTATTGTGGGAGCGTCTCACAGCTCTTCAACATGCCCGTGCCCTCTCATCTCATGCAGCCAATCCTCCTATGGCAAAATCTCTCAAGACCCTTAACAAAAACTAGACCCCCATTTCTAAACGTCAACTGACCCCATCAAAAAAAAAATTGCATGTACCCCATCTAAACCTATCAAGTCACTTGGCATTCGCCCTGTCTCCAACCTCACTCATCCGCAAGTGAAGGTGGACCTAGACTAGACCTCGACCAATAGTAGTCTTCAACACAAGTCACAGAAGATTGCTAAACCACAAAGGTGAACACCTCCTCCTCCGTCACCATTTCCCTCCATTCTGGGCCCCCATCCTTTGACCTTGACCAAAATCCTTCCCACTCTGACCTTTAATCAAAACTAGTTGCCTCCTTGCTTCTTTTGCCTATCACCAGCCTACCCTCTCCCAAAAAGGTGGTACCTCTCATGAAGAAAGTACCATCTCTGCTTGTCGCCACACCATCAACCCAAAAGGTGGTATGGAAGCCTCCTCTGACTCTACCCAAGCAAAAGTCACCAGTATCGCATACATCGATGAGCACAGACCCTTTAGTGGGCTCATACTCTTTGATCTTGCATCAAATTTTGTAGACTTCTAGCATAACCCTTCCACCCATTAGGCATTTCCAACCTCTCGAGTCTAAGCCCTCCTGGTTCGATGACATGAAGATCTACTTATATCATCATATGCCAAGACATGATACCGAGGCTTGTTGTGCTCTCAAAACCATCATTCACTGTTATCTGGAGAAAGACACTCTTCTCTTTGAGGACACTCTTGATCACCCCCTGACTCCTTCTCGTAACCCTCCAACCTATTCAAACCCATCAACATCTCATCAGCAGACTACAATCCCTTCATCTCCTTCACCCCCTATCTTTGAAATCAATGCCATTCACATAACCACCAGGTCACAAAAGGACAAGGCGAAGGAAAAAGCTGCCATTCCTTGGACCTACCCTTTTGTCCAGCCACCTCAACCACCCAAGCCTAAGATTTCTATCCTTGGTGCACCTCAACTCTCATCTTCTTCTTCTTCTAGACAAATCCATGACTCCATGTTGAAACAACTTCACCAGATGCCTATGAAGATGTCCCTTTATGACCTCATCCAAACCTCACCCCAACATCGTCAAGCCCTCATCAGAGCCTTGCAGGCAGTGGAGGTCTAACTCGAAGACCCCCAACCACTTGTTGCCCTCGTCCATTCTTTATCTCCTATTGCCTCCATCACATTCAACGATTCTGAGATTCCCACATCCAACACAAAAGATCAGGATGCTGCCCTCTTCATCACTACCTATGTTGATCGGACACGTATTAAATGCGTTATGATCGATGGAGGCACTAGCATTAACATTATCTCCACCCATGCCTTTGAATAGCTGGCCCTTCCCAAGAATTACATCTCCAAAATTGACACAATCTTGTGCTCCTTTAATGACACCACTACCATGACCATTGGCATAGTCATCCTTCACATTCGCGTTGGTCCATGCACAGTCCTGGAGCTCTTCTATATCATCAAAGGAGAGTTTCAATACAACATCTTGCTAGGCTGACCCTGGATTTGTGCCATGGCTTGTGTCCCTTCCACCCTGCACTGTTGTGTAAAATTTGAACATGATGGGCAAGTCCATATCATTCCCGCTGACCCTTCACCCTTCAAAACCTGTAACACCACCTACCATCCTAATGACGTCCTCATCCCTATCAAGCCATCAATCCCGACACCACCTCCATCTGCAGAAGCTTCGACCAGTTCGCAACAGGCAGTCGCCCTCACACCTCCCCTTCAAGCGATGACCAAAGACCCCATAGAAGACATCTTCCAAAGACTTTCATTGGGGGAATATCACTTGTTGGCCTTAGATATGTTCCAAACTCCACAAGAGTATGGATGCCTTCATCACAGCCCTAGCTATGACCATCGGATCAGGATGATCATGCCTTATGGTCCCCCTCACCTCCAAACCAACCTTGTATATGGGGGGCTCAATCAAGCTCCTACTAATTACAATCCTCTTCCTTCACCTCAACCTTTCACATTAGACTTCTCATTTCTTGGCAACCCTGCCTTTACACATACTTACCTTTATAGGTGTGCATGAAAGGGTTTTGGTTTCAGACGTTATGAGCAGGGCTCCCATCAGCCCATCAAACCACTCAACGATGACGATGCCAAGAAATGGTATGGCCTGGGATATCACGACCCCACTCAGACCCCTGCAGACCTTTGTCCCAAACCAACCCTTGACCAATCTCTTCCAGACTCACCCATCCCTCCTCCTTCACCTATGGAGTCAGTGGTTTCCATCCCTCCTAGTTTTTTTTTCCATAAACACCATCTGCCTGGAACCCCTAACTTATTAGCTCAATGGGGTGTCCAAATCTCTCCCTCTCATTTTTCCCAGCATGGTAGAAGATGAGTCGGTGACCATTCACACTGTCCATTGTGTTGACGATGATGCCATTATTTCCTACATGGGTGCCGATGACTCTTTCATCCAGCGCTCTCTTCCTTCTGAGACCCAAGTTATATTAAATGAATCAACCATTGACATCAACCTCCCTTCTTCTGATGTTCCCCATGTCTTATAGATTAGTCAATCTTTAGATGCTTAGGAGCAGCTTGACTATACCCAGTTCCTCTCAGACCATAGCAAGGCCTTTGCCTAGACCTACCGTGACATGCCTGGCATCGACCCCACCATCACTACCCATAACATTGTCACCAAACCAGAGGCTAAGCTTGTTAGGCAAAAGCTTCAAAAGATGCATCCTCGCATTGCCCTCCTTGTCAAAGAGGAGCTTTAGCGCCTCCTTTCTGTCTCCTTCATCCAGCCCATCGACTATCCGCAGTGGGTCTCTAACATCATCCCTATCACCAAGGCAACTGAAGGGAACTGGATCTGCACAGACTATCACAACCTTAACCTAGCCTATCCTAAAGATGACTTTCCCCTTCCTAACATTGACCAGCTTATTGATCTCACGGCCGACCATGAGATGCTATCTCTCATGGATGGGTTTTCAGGATACAATCAAATCCTGATTGCTCTGGAAGATCAGCACAAAACCACTTTCATTACCCCATGGGGGACTTTCTGCTATCGAGTCATGCCATTCAGCTTGAAGAATGTAGGTGCCACTTATTAGTGTGCCATGACCTACATTTTCCATGATCTCCTCCATAAAATCATGGAGGACTATGTGGATGACCTGCTCGACAAGTCCAAGCTTTGCCATGACCATTTGACCATTCTCAAAATCATCTTCTCTCACCTTTTTCAATACAATGTCCACCTTAACCCCAAGAAACGTGTCTTTGGGGTCCTCTCTGGTAAGCTTCTCGGCTTTATCATTTCTTTTTGTGGCATCGAGATAGATCCTGCCAAGATCTGTGCTATCCTCAAAATGCCACCCCTAACCAATCTCAAGCAGCTTCACAGTCTACAAGGGAAGCTCCAGTGCATTCGCCATTTCATCTCGCAGCTTTCTGATTGCTGCCAACCTTTTCATCATCTCCTTAAGAAGGACATCTCTTTTACATGGGATAAGGACTATCAAGAGGCTTTTGAAGCCCTTAAATGCTATCTGGTCTCTCCACCAATTCTCATTCCACCTAAAGATGATCAACCCTTCTACCTTTACATCTCTATCACCAGCCATTCATTAAGTGCCATGATCGCGCACTGAGATAAGCACCACCGTGAGCAAGCGGTCTACTATATCAGCTGAACATTGGTTGACTATGAAACTCAATATACTCATACTGAGAAACTCTATTTGGCATTAGTCTTTGCCGCTACCAAGCTCCACCACTATCTCCTTAATCACAAAACCTTTGTCATCACTCACATCGACCCTCTTAAGTTTATGCACTCCAAGCCATATCAACATCAACGTATGGCTCGGTGGCTCATGCTGCTTGCTGAGTTTGACCTCAAATTCATCCAGCAAAAATCTATCAAGGGGTAAACCATTGCTGATCAACTGGCAAATGCCCCTCTTCCCAACAATCAACCTTCACAGTGCGAGTTCCCTGACGAGTCTATTTCTGCACTTTCCACCGATGACACTATCTACCAAATGACCATGTTTTTTGATGGCTCCAAATGTCAACTTGGTGGGGGTGCAGGAGTCATTCTCATCCCACTCGATGGCAAACCCATGCCTTTGTCTTTCAAGCTCAACTTTAATTGTACCAATAATATGGCTGAATACGAGGCCTTAATTTTGGGACTTTAGACCACCTCTCTCAGCATCAAGTCCATCAACATCTTCGGTGACTCACAGCTTGTCATCAATTAGGTCAATGGTTCATACCTCTATAAAAATGAAATTTTGCAAAGGTATAAAAACTATGTTGACATCCTCCTTGCATCTTTCGACCATTACCTCCTGCAGACTATTCCTCGATCCATGAATAAGTTTGCTGACACCATGGCTTCTCTCACTTCCCATATCCCATCTTCCTCATCTGCATCCAAACTTTTTGTCACGGTGCATCATGTGCCATTGCCTTCCTATATCTCTCCTAACATTAATCATGTCAACACCATAAACTCTAGCCCATGAGATGTTTGGTATAAGCAACTTGTGGACTTCTTGTCTTTGTCTGTCATTCCTCCCAACCTCTCTAACAATGTGCGGTGAGCTTTTATCAAGTGCACTGCTTGCTATACCATGATAGGGGGTCTTCTCCATAAGTGAGGCTTCGACGGCCTCCTTCTTCGCTGTCTCACCTCCACTGAAGCATCTCAGGCCATTAAGCAAGTCCACGATGGGATTTGTGGTAGACATTTCAGTGGGAATTCGGTTGCCAAGCGCATCCTTCATCTGGGCTATTATTGGCCCACCCTTCATCAAGACTGTAGCGATTATGTTTGATGTTGCATCAAGTGTCAGCAGCACTCTAACTTGCTTCATCTTCCTAGTCACGCATTACAAGTCACTCAAGATTTTTGGCCTTTTTCTCAGTGGGGCTTAGATCTCATCGGTGAGATTAACCCTCATTTGTCTCTTCATCATCAATCCATCATCACCGCCATCAAGTATTTCACCAAGTGGGTGGAAGCTATTCCTCTCATCTCCACAAAAGCTGATAAGATTATCAATTTCATCAGCACCCACATCATCTGTCGCTTCGGTGTCCCTCACAAAATCATCACTGATAATGGCAAGTCCTTAAAAAACAAGAATGTCCAAAAACTCTATGACTCACTTAGCATCAAGCTCAGTTTCTCTTCGCCTTACTACCCACAAGCAAATGGGCAAGCCGAGGCTTCCAACAAAATTTTGACTAAAATTCTCATGAAGGTGGTCAGCGACACTGGAAGGGATTGGCATATTCACATTCCCTTCACTTTGTGGGCCTACCACACTAGCATTCAAACCTCTATGGGTGCTACCCCTTTCTCTCTCGTATACAGAACAGAGGCTGTCCTACCTCTCGAAGTATAGATTCCATCTCTCCGCATCTCTCTGCATGACATTCTTTCTAATGATGACTTTCATCAAGATCACTTAGCTCAACTTGAGTTACTTGATGAGTGTCGTCTTGCTGCCCTCAACCATCTCCATGTCTATCAACATTGCATCAAGCGAGCCTATGACAAAAATTTATGAGAACGAGATTTCAATATCAGAGAGAATCAACACATGACCAATATGGAGTGAAGTAAGCGAGGCAAGTTTGCCCCTAATTAGCTTAGACCTTTCATTATCATGCACAAGTATGGATCAGGGACGTATCATTTGTCTTCTCTTGACGGATGACCAGAACCTGAGCCTCTTAATGCATTGCATCTGTGACCATTCTTCTGTTAGTCGAGTACTCATCCACTTGACATTTACCTTGAGCTCGTACCTTGAGCAATGACCGTCCTCTTAGTCCTCATTCCTTTTAACCTTACTACCCTTAGCAAATCCTATATACCCCTTTTATACAGTATGGATGCTTTTGTCCTAATAAAAGGGAGTCCTTGACCTTCTATAGTCTTGTCCATGACTCACATTTTTGTCAAAACAAATCAAGATGTCAAAATATCCAGGTCACCTAACTAGAATCAAAAGGTAAACTGCTCCCTTGAAGGATAGCTGTACTATCATTGCTGTAGCTAATAGACTACTCCCTCAAAGGACAGCTATTCAAAGCCCTTATATATAAAGCAAATATAGACCACTCCCTAAAAGGATGGCTATGACTAATTCTTGCTACAAACAACAATATTTCTTAGAAGCTTCCCGCATTGATCAGCTTCGCCAATGACCACCAAGCAAATGACATCTCTATGTAGACTTCCCACATTGATCAGTCTGCACAAAAAAAAAAAAATGGGTCATGGACTTGGCTTGTAGTTGTCTCAGAGTCTCTTATAAAAAGGGGCAAAGTTATCTTTGCTCTTAAAACGGGTTACCCTATCCTCCTCCTATCACCTACTCAAGGGACTTTGAGCTCACTTTAATGTCAAAGTGATTCGATTACCTCTCTAACACTACATATGGTTGATGATGTCATGCATGAACAGGGCTCTTGGTTCTAATAACCCCTATCTATGTTGTTTTCCTAGTCCTTGTCAATGAAAGAGCAATATGCCTTTCACTTTTTCTTCACTTTGGTCACATTCAACTTCATCACTTGTCAAACTCAACTAAACTCAACCCAACATTTTCAAACCTGTCACATCATCATACCTCTTCGCACTAGTTTCTATGAACACCAATTCACATGGAAACTATCGACCAGACACAATTTATGTTAAGCATAAACCAATACTTGCTAAAGCATAAATAGACCTCAATTCATTTTTAGCATACATCCATCATGACTATGGAAAATTGCTAAGGATGAAAGACCACATCACCATTGTTATAGACTACACCATTTAGAAAAGGCTGTAACATCTTTTTTCTCCTCATCATTTCAACCTTGACCAAGACCAGTCTATCGACCACTTTCACCACCTATCTACCACTCAAAATCTTTGTTCGTACTGTTCGAACTACATTGGTCTGAGGCCCTAAGACCGGGGCTATGTAGGCAGCACTCAGAGGATACGATATCTTCTGGGGTTAGCTCGACCACCCTCATTTGTTCATCTCTCTAATGGACAAACCTTCTTTCCTCCTTTTGACCATGACCTTACCCTCAACCACGACCAATTCCATCCCTTCGACCCTTCCTCCCTTTTAGGGAGAACTACATTGGCCTGAAGCCCTTCACACAGGGGCTATGTAGGCAGCACTCAGATTACATAACATCTTCTGAGGTTAGCTCAGCCATATCCTTTCGTCCATCCATCCACCTTGACCAATGACCATTGGAGATCATGCCTATCTCCTCTGACTTTGACCACTTCCAAGACAATGTTGCCTTGGTTGTTTTTGCCTATATGCTACCCCATGACTGGTTAACAAAGTGTGCACAAACTATTTTTGGACCCTCACAAGTATCGGATCGTAAGCCAGTTGATCCACACTACTTGTGACTTTTTTGTGTTTCTAGGAGCACTTCCTGAGCCTGAGATACCTAGAACATGATGACCATTTGGAGCTATAGCTACGATTGAATAACCTGATCAGTAGATGACTAAATGCTGGGGCCCAGTTACTTCAATTTTGGCACTCCTTGACCCTTGACCTGCAACAATCTGACCTGACCATCTCGTGAAGTGGTACGCATGCAATCATGACTTTTACAACATTCACCCTCACCCCCTTTTTCATCCACTCTTTGTCAAATCAGCACCTAATTCTCAGTTCCCTTCCCTCGACTCCTGCTTTGAGGGGGAATACCTCATCCACAATCGGGGCAATTCACCTTTTGTTTTTGTCTTGCAGTTCATTCGAACAACCAACAAGATGAAATTGAACTTATCCACACCTAGGGAAATCAACTCCTATTTTTGTCTTGCAGTTCATTCGAACAACCAACAAGATGAAATCGACCTTATCCACACCTGGGGCAATTAACTCCTATTTTTGTCTTGCAGTTCATCCAGAACAACCAACAAGACAAAAAGGGGCAAATGTAGACACTGAAATCATGTCTACTCCCCTGGTCCTCCCTCATTTTATTCTTCCATGCATATTTTGCCCCTGTCGACCATTTCCCTATGAGCCTTGACCCTGGCAGCATGTAAAAATGAGCAGAAAGCTAAAGCTAGCCTCTGTCCCCATTCTGCATCTACCAACGACGGTCTTTACCCGGCTGATGTCATCGACGTCGATCACTTATCGGCCGACGTCAGCAATCCTACCGATGTCGATCATCCTTAACACTGTGTTCTCAAACTGTTACCCATTATTTGTTACCCATTCGTTTCCCAATCAGTTTCCCGATCGGTTATCGAACTGTCCCTCGCCTTCATCAGCAAAACCATTCAAACAGACTCTGGCAATCATTCAACAGACTCTTGCAATCATTCAAAAACTCTGACAATCATCCCAAACTATTATGATCAATCAACTCCGGCATTCAACCAATCTGCATTTGCTTCAATCAACTTTTGGCAGCGCATCGAGGACTTCAATAATGTCTTTTATCATACTTGTAGTGTGTAACAGGTAAGTATCTCCCTCTGTGTTTTTGTTTCTCTCTAGTTATTGTTTGTTTATTATTTCTATCACCCCAGATCTTCAGACTGTAGACTCGAAACTTGACTTCCTCCTTTAAACCTTTGCCCACTATCCCTTGACTACATAGTCTGTAACTCTGTTCAGACTTTCTGCACAAACCCCAAACAAAACAACAAACCTTCTACAAAAGCCCAAGAAACTCAACCAGACCTGACCAGACCCGCCTAGACTCTATCCAAAACTATTGCCCCGATTGACGCTAGTCATTACCCCTAGTGACGCCAACACTTTAACCGATGTCAGCACCATTCCCTGACTGACGCCGGCACAGAGACCGACACCGACAACTATGCAAAACAGTGCTGCATATCAAGTATGCATTCTACTTTTCATCTTTTATTTCTTTCATTCTATCTTTTCATTATTTCTACTTTCATCATATATTTTGATTTTTATTAGTGGGTTGATATCCCTTAAGGAAGTCTTTGTACTTCAGGGATCAAGCGTTTTGCTTGACAACCCACTGTCTCCTTTTCTAACATTTTTTTTGTGTTTAGTTTCTTTTTCTTCACAGATGTCATTCCTCCATAGCCAAAGAGGAGTACCTTCCAACATCTGATTTCATGTGCATGACTATATCCGGGTATCTTCTAACCCTAGACCATCCCTTAGTTTCTCATTTCTATCTTTTGAATGTAGAAAGTGATTTAGCATAGAAACAAGAAGATCTATGTGCCATGATATAAAAGGATCTAAATACTAAGATTAAAGAGGTAGAATACCTCTTCATGAAACTACATTAGGGAAAAAACATAGTTAATTCCATCTTATTGAGATTTGCTAACCAATAATCGATCATAAATGTGTACCTTAAGCAAGCAAAGGAGGAGAAAGAGAAGTTGATGGAAAAGATGTAATTAAAAAGTAGGTTAGAGCATGTACAGATCATGGGGAGCATCAATGTGCTAAAAACAAATAAAAGAGCAAGATAAAAACTTGAAATCGCTCCTTTTCAATCTACAAACTTAGGCCTGTGAGCAAGGATCAATCTTAGATGGGAGTGTGGACAAGGCTAACACAAATATAGAGGCCTTACAAAAGGAGATACAAAATACTAATGTGATTATGCTTAGTGTTACCTCCACTAGAATAGATAGTGCCACTAAATAAATCAATCTTTCCATTAAAGGCTTTGAAGATTTCAATTCTGAGCTTAAAGAGAGTGTGGTCAAGTTCTACACCACCAAAACCTTAACAACCTAGTTCAAGGATGGACTAAATATTTTATATGGGGTAATGTTGGGCCTGTTATTTTATTAAGTATAAGATTCTCACTAGCACAACATACACATCATCATAAGGAATCATTTTCCTTAATGATGACATTTTGGGAATTTTGGCACTATCTAAAGGGTTTTGTGCATAATTTATACTAGCTAGCCAATGGCTAACCGGTTCCAAGATTTTGGGGGCATCTTAAATTATTGGGTGATACATGGATACCATAACATGAAGCTCATAATGTGATTTATTTGGTGGGAATGATCATAAAGGCTCTATCTTGGCAAATGGTGTGTGCATTCCACGCTCATGGAGCTACTCCATAAGACTATAAAAAGGAGCTCAAACTAGTGAAGCAAAAGGGATACAAAAATAGTGAAACAAAGCTCTGGTAAATTAGAGTTACGTTGTAAAAATTTCTTGACCTCCATTAGACTTAATAAAAACTCAAATTTCATGAAGGATCCATTTGTATATGTCCAATCTCACTTATGAGCCTTTAGGTTATTAAGTAGTATAAACATGGACATATCTCCTGTTATGAACTCTATATTATTTAAAGCTTAATGGTGATGAATGTTGATTCAAATTATACTCTGTCTAGTTTATATATGTCTTGAAATATTATTTTATTATGAAATGGTTGTAATTTTTTGATTTCAATATGTTTATGTTAAATAATGGTTATGATATTATGGTTTACATTTGTTATGGTGTCCCTAAAAACATTAGATGGCATAATCATAAACTTGTATAAAAACTAAATATATATAACTTGTGCTAGGTGTTCCCATACTTGCTAAAAGTGTGAGCCTAGTATGATCACTTAACTAAAATCAGCCCCTTTAGCCTTCATGCACTAGCATGGACCTAGGCTCAAGTTTAATAAAGTCTTGTGCCCAAATGACTCTAGGACTAGTCCACCTAAATACTTATGCCTTTAGACCACTAAGATTAGTCCATAAAAGTATTGCACCTATAGATATACTAAAATCCTTCTCTCAAATGGCCAAGTCCCATAATTGATGCCTTACACCATGGCACAACTAGCCCAACATGGGCCAAAATTCCTTCTCATCTACACTTTGAGTGAGAACGTAAGGAATATGCCTTATTTGAATTAATGTTGACATAATCATTTTTAGAATGTTGAGCAAAAAGGGAATATCCAATGTTTGTGTATGGTTATAGTAATCCAAGAGCCAATCTAGGTAACCTTGTGCACCCTTTTCTATAATAGTACCCATTTCAATCATCTCAATTTCTTCTGTAGTATTTTTAGTTCCTCCACCATCAACCCCTGTAACTCCTGTTATTCTATCTAGTTCCACTATAGCATCTGAAGATGACCTGACTAAGAGACCTAATAATAATTAAAAGTAATATCAAACTCTATCTTTAGTTTAGGGGCCTTATGATTGAATCCAACCTTCTCCATTAGCCTCAAAGCTTCCTTCAGCCCTAGCCACAACACCTCATCACATTATTGCTTGATCCCTTTTTTCCATTACCTCATATGCCTTAAGATTTGGATTCAACCATCTAATCTTTTCCATTTTGTTAAATGTTTATTTCTCAAGAGTCATTTCCCATCAAATGGGTATGACCCAAGAGAAATGGTAAGAATAAATATTCCCATGATACTCCCATTTTGTCCTAGCTCCTTTCACTCTCATTCCCCCTCCTCCATTACTTTCCTCTTTCATCCCTTCAAGTTCTTCCATTTACCCTCTGCCTCATCATCCCCCTTCACCACCATCTTGAACACTCTTTCTATACCTATTATAACCTAAGGAATACTTCAAAGGTTGTAGGCACTGGACATGACTAGCTAGGATGACCTAGATGTATAGTGGAGCTTATACTGAGCTTTAGGGAGCATAAAGAGGACATTAACATAAAGGTTTGTTTAAGAGGGGAAGTCAATGGCTTGGTAGACCCATCAAGATTTTTCTGACCTCACTAAGTTTAGTACTTCCATTGGGGAAGAAAGTATGGCTGAGGATCCACTCTTCATTTTATGATAAACTCATGATATGTTAGAGAAACTCCTCAAGGACATGCAAAGCCATGTTTAAACCTTAGAGGCCTAGGTTAAGATTTCCTTCTCCATAAAGATAATTAGATAGGTCAAGGATGCCCTCTTACTACTTTTATTAGTTCTTGAGAAGGTAGTGGAGACTCTATCTGAGACCAATGTGCTTATCTAATGAACTTAGGCTTATTTGGATAGAATTGTGGAGATAGATGAAAATATAAGAAGATGTTGGTGGTGATTAACAAAGGCATATTCACAAAATTAAAAATAATGCAAACCTCAGACTTAGGGTTGCGTCAGATATATGTCAGGAACATGAAGGTGACTATAGATGAATTTTTGGCTATGGATCATACTATATCTAGACCCTTAGAAGAGGGAAGGAATAAGATATTGCCCTAATTCAAAGAGGTTAATATCTTTATGTTATTATACTCATATTTCACCTATTAGACAAGGGAGAATTTAGATTCCACCTAGGTCAATTTAACTAGGTCATGAGGGAGAAGGTCTCCAAAGAAAATAAGGAAGGGGCTTCGGCAGTTCTAGAGCTATCAACCCAATCCACAACAAGCATCAACTAGGTCTCTAGATTGTAGGTGTTAATGGAAGCACCCTTCTTGGTTTATCAAAGGCTAGTGACTCAAGTTGAGGTTAAATTCAGGGAGCCCTAGATGAACCTTGCTAAGTTGGATAAGGAATTTGTCCTCATGGTAACTACATTGGAAGCTAGGCATGTGATATCAAAGAAATTAGGAGTCATACCTTTTAATCCACCTCCATGTATTAAATAGTTATCCCCCACAAATATTTTTGTGGGTTTAAGGGGATTCTATTTGTTTTAAAATTTTAAATTATGATTTTAACTATAATGGGTATCCATAATGGCCTACAATGGGAATCTCATGTTATTTGGAGGTGAATCATGTAAACATAGGAATATAATATAAGGGAGATTAGTATAGTGTTATTCCAATAAAACCAAATCAAAATAACACACTAAACACTAACACCTCTAGCCTAGACACTAGGGAGAGCATAGGTAACAAGCATACAAATGAAAACACAAGTAGAAAACAAAACAAATCATATTTTTACCTTCTTTATAGATCCAAAATGTCTTTTTGAAGTGTATTTCTCAATTTTTTGTATCAATAAGTCTTTATCAATGAATCTCCATTTTCTCCTTCTCTCCTTGGCACCTTGGCTTGG
This sequence comes from Torreya grandis, assembly GCA_037957365.1. Lineage (NCBI taxonomy): Eukaryota > Viridiplantae > Streptophyta > Pinopsida > Cupressales > Taxaceae > Torreya > Torreya grandis. The sequence goes on along the minus strand of JARHVA010007338.1, from coordinate 205,519 downwards.
ATGGTTGGCTTATGAATTTGACATGGTAACACTAATTTAAAAATTTCTTTGCATAAATTTGAGAATAATAAATTTACACCAAAATATATTATTGGAGGTATTTTAGCATAATAAACTTTCACAAAAAAACTTGTTGATCAATAGGTATGGCCTTGTACATATAGCCTCCAAAGTTAACTCTCACCCAAGGTGAGTTAAAGTTGAGATTAAACATGGAATGAGTTTAGAATAACCCTAAGAGACTTGAGGATACATTTAATTGAGTTTAAAAGGTGTCACTTAATTATTATTTTTAATTAATATTCATGGCTCTCAAACTAGATATTTTGGGAGAGCTTGACAACTCATAAAGGCAATGATGAAAAGGCTTGATATTCTGAATTTTGGAATTTCTATTTTAAGATATTTATTAATTAAAAATAAAGGATTTGGATAATTATGTAATATAGTTTAATTAATTAATTAATTTTTATTATAATTTTATCTCTTTTAATAATTGTTCAAGTGCCTCACTTAATGGGTCTATGGGCCAAACTTCCAATTATTAGGTCACAAGGTGACTAGAGATGAATATGTGAGAGGTTATTATTATGTATGGTATAATACCTAAAATATGGATGCCTCAACATGATTTTTATTAGTAATAAATTATTCATGGATGAAATTGGGATGTTTAGTGATTTTTAGGCTTAATTTGTAATGTTTGGTAGAAATTAGTCTGAAGTCTAGTCAAAAGCTAGTTGTGGCCAAAATGGGGTGTCTATAGTTTGATATTATTTGAGAAAGAATTTCAAACTATAGGCATAATAACATCTTCTCAAATAATGAAAATGTCTTTTATACCTAATGCCCCAATAAATGATGGATGAGCCATGGATTTCCCCTTGAGGGAGTAATCAACAAAGAATGTCAGTGATCAATCCCTCAAAAGAAGGAAAATGATGAGACCTAAAAGGTAAATGGGGGTGAAAAATAATTATTTTCCCAAAGGTGGTTATAATCAGTAGCACAATGAGATTCCCTAGTTGGGTGGATAAAAATGATTATTTACCCAAAGGTGGTTATAACCATTAGCTAAATGAAAACATGCCCCAGTTTGGTGGATAAAGATAATGATTTTCCCAAAGTCAATTATAATAATTAGCATAATGAAAACATTCCCTAATAGGGAAAGATAAGGATAATAATTTTCTCAAATGTGGTTATAATCATTAACATCCAAATAGATTGAAATATAATGATTTGCCCAAAGGTAATTATAATCATTAGCATGATAGCTCAAAACAATATGGAAAATTGGACAAGGGGGCTTAGATATTGAATCTTGTCTCATGGAGCATGAAAAAGTCAGTTTATAAGAGAAAGATAAATTTGGAAAACCTGCTAGTATGGAGATGCACATCTTAACTATCAAGGATTAAAATTATTTCATGATTTAATTTCTTTGTATTTAGGAAATTATTTGGATAGATCAAGAATTTTATCAGATGACCAAGGAGAATTAATTTGACATCATTACTTGTAACATTTCTTGATCTAATTTTTGCTATATCACATGATAGTATGTACCATGATAAATTAGATAAAATATATATAAATATTGACACCTGATCCAATAGGCAATATAAAATAATGTAAAAATGATAAAAACCATGATGACAATGTTAATGTATGAATATGGATGGACTTAAGTATAGTGCACAAAGATCACCTAGTGAACACATGTATACTAAGTCAAGGCACAATAATGAAATCAAACAAATAGGTAAATAATAAAAAAAACAAAAATAAAAAACACTAATAAACAAAAATCAAAACACCAATAAATAATAAGTGAACAAAATAATCAACATGAAACAAATGCAAATAATGCTTAATCATAATGCTAGTCCAAACAAAAGACAAATTATTCATGCATGTATAATAAATGTGTTACTCTTGGTGAGAGGGTGACCCCTAAGATACATAATAATGACATAAGTATCATAACACAATAACTATGACACAAGGTTATCCCTATGATATAGGTCAATAATAATACCAATAATATCATAAACATTGTTCCTAGGATATAGGAGACAATGAAATAAATAAACAAAATGGGGGAGAAGAAGAAAAGGAATGGGTAGCTGAGCTAACTCTAGAGACAATAGGAAAGTGGATGCTACCTATATAGTTCCATGGACACAAAATCAAACATATATTTCATGTCATATGTAGTTATTGTTAACACTCCAAACTACACCCTTAAGAGAACATGGTTTAGTTCTCTCCATGTTTAGGGTAACATAATATTATTCTAAATGTTTTTGTTCACCTATAGGAGGACCAACCCTCTAGTTTATAAGGCTATCTCTCTTGGTAAATAAACTTGAGCTCACTTACTAAGACCTACTAATTTTTTGGGTGAAAAGAGATAGATAAATGCATGAAAGAAAACTTAGCCTTATGAGGTGATGCACTAATACTAATCTATCCACTCTAGCTGATCTTCAACCAAAACATCATGAATAAAGTAAAGAACTATGACTAAAACAAGATTCTTAATGAAATCCTAAACATAAGTATTTAATTTGAAGGCTATGCTAGATGCCTGTAACTTGAAGGTAATGGAAAAGAGGTCTACTTAAGGCACTATCAACCAACTTACTCTTCAACATAATTACCAAAACTCTAACACATCACATGACCTACATAGGATGGAATTCCAATAACTAGGTGAAGGAAAAGACCTAAAAAGGAGGATAAACATCACACTTTATATAAACCAACAAACCATAAAACACTAATTCTATAAAAGAAATATGTAAATAGTCCTTCTATATTGATTCAAAGAGGTTCTTGTAGACATTCAAAAACAACACATGATAACTTTTGATGTCAAACTACCTTTTGACCTTCATCAAACCTCACGTCTAGTGGAACACATAGTAAAACCATTTAATAACTTGAACCTATCAAACCCTTAACTTAAAAAACTTGAATAAACCCTTTAATTCACCCATTTTAACTTGCTTTAACCCATTTTATTTTAGCCCCTTCACTACCAATATTCAGTCTAACCATCAACGGTTGGCCTAACCATCAACAATTAGGTCTCCAACCCTGATTAAATTATTAAAGCATTGATAACTTTGTGTGAGATAATTATCTCCCTAAATGGCAACTTGAATTTAAAACTAGATTTAAAACATCATGAATTGGAAAATTTATCCCCTATCAAATTAGTAACTTCCTCCATGCCAATTAGAAAATTCATCCTATAAAAGGAGAAGAGGAGGAAGTGAAATGGATCCACAATCCACAATATTGCATTCAATCTCTCTTGCATATAGGTATCCAACATCCTTCTAGTAAGCAAGCAACATCATCAAAGACCTAAAGCATTTTTGGAATCAATTTTGAAATCCAACGTATTTTCACTCTAGCTAAATTAATCTAGCCTTCCACCATCAATTTTCATGTATCTTTCACTTGTATTCATTGATTTATCTTATTTATAACCTTATTGCCCTATTAGACCCATCAATATCTTATTTTCCACCCCTCAGCCCTGTAATAGACCTCTATTTTCCCAAATACCCAATCTACTCCTTTGTTGATCATTTTTGGATTTACAAAGGTAACCACTGATGGTTAACACAAGCACCAATGGTCACATCAACCATTGAGGGTTACCCAACCACTGATAATTCACCTGACCACTGACAATCACTATGGCATAAAAATATAACAAGTGATTTTTATCCTTGTAACCCTAGTCAAACCTAACATTCTCTATTTTTGCTTGATTATATTACCTTCTCTAATTTTTTAAACTAGACCTTGACCATTTTAGCATAAGTATTGATCAAATTTGTTAGTCTTTATCATTTATCTATTAGCTATGATTGTAATTTCTTGGTATTGCCTTTCATTTATCTGATGCAAGTATATATTTACTTTATCATTTTCAACTTAATTATTATAAGAATAGATTGATGACCTCCTGGCAAGTAGTATGCTTCTTAGATCTAGCTCACACTAGGTATTCCACTCATCTATTTTATAAACCCCCCCTTTTCTAGTGTCTTTCTTATCTACAAATTATTTCTTCCTAACCAAAGAGGAGTTCTCATCATCATTAGTATTAACATGCACACTTTACCAGGTATTCTTCTTCACACCCTATTAATAGTTTCATTATTTACTTTCAAAATTAAGAAATGAGTGGAAATTAACTGAAACACAAGTATTCTTTCTTTTTATCTATATCAGCTTAATTTTTACCAATAGTGTATTCATAACCTCGTGAAAAGCATATGCTTCTTGGATCTAGTTCATGCTAGGCAATCCACTCAACTATTTTTCTAACAACATGTTTTCTAGTGTCTTTCTTATCTACAAGTTATTCCTTTAAAGCCAAAGAGGATTTCCCATCATCATCTAGATCATGTGTGCACTTTTATTAGTTATTCCTTTACACACCCCTTTTACTAGTTTCTTACTTGATTTAAAATTAAGAAATGAGAAAAAATTAAGAGAAACATTTTGGCACAACCGATGGGATGAACATCACTTTTTAATTCCTTTGTTCTATGCTCATCCAACAAAATTCGAATTTCTTTTGGGATTAAAATAAATCTTTTGCATACATAGATTTATTGTTTATTTTAGTTCATTTAATATCTTGAAATCACAATAATTACTCATAGCTTCCACTCTTGTTATCACATATTTTTTTCAAATCACATAACTAATCAACACATCAAAATAAAATGAGGCAAGGCCCGATTAGGATCTCATCACTTAGCGGTAAACCTTACTCTTTCCTGATAGTTCTACTTGGAGGTCATTACTAAGGGGAGAACCAATTTATCCCTTTAGTTGAGTATAAACTCTAAAATTAAGTATATTTTGGCTAAGCACATAATACCCTTATTACTATGGTATGTGGAGTGAGGGGGTGGGCCCCAATACCTTGCCATGTGCTGAAGATCAATACATATTTTCTCTCTTGAGCACATAAACACAACCTAAAACCAACCTTAGATGTCATCTTTAGTAGCTGATCTACAAAACAAATTTATTCTTTGTAACTTATAGGGCATAAGCCAAAATCAATTTAAAAAAGAATCCTAAGTTGTTAAATACACTCTAGTGTATGTTTGATTTCCTTGAGATCTTTTCCTTTTGCTTGCTTTGTGTTTGAGTTGTGAGTTTCATTATTTCTTTTCTATTCCTCTCATGGTATTTACTAGGCAACAATTGAAGAATCAGAACAACCAAAAACCGAATTCTCCTTCTTCCTCCATGGAGTATACTTCTGATGTTGAGGGTTCCCCTGATTTTCTCCCCCTCCTACTAGGCCTTGGATTGTTTTTGAGGGTGATGTGTATTTCACTACCTTCCTCAATAACAACCTTTCATCTCTTCAACATTACTTTAACACCTTATCTAACCATACCTCTCTTGCTTTGGTTCCTTCTATGGATCCACCTTATGGTATGCTTCCCCACCTTCTACTGGGTACCACCTTAACCCAACCAATGCTCACCCAAGCCTATTATTATTCTAATATACCACCTAATACCACTTTTCAAACTCCATCCAACATCCCAAATAGTAAATAAACACTTACTACCCCAACCAATACCTCCAACATTGGATTAACTTTACCCCTTGTCACCTATACTCCTTCTACCATGGGGTTATATTATACCCCTATTTATAGCATTCCCCTTAGTTCAACTAACCCATTAATTTTTACCCCACGTCAGATTTTTGTGCGTCATGTCCCCTTTTTCAGGGACATTGACAGTCTTAATGATTAGCCTATTATGCAACCTTCGTAGGCTAATAGGATGGATAGAGGGTCATAATGGAGCTTGGATTGACTTTGATTCGCAGAATTTCTACATTTGGTTTTCATTCAGGGTCTTTCAGACATGTTTGATTGATGCTCCTACTTTTTAGGGATATTTGATATGCAGCGGAGCACCTTTATTATGGTATGGTTATATGCGGAATCACTCCCTGATTCACTAGCTTCGATCGGTTCGTCGATCTGACATGTATTGAGGGAGATATTAATATTTGATTGATTTAATCAAATATTAATTATTTAGCCTATTTTTAATTAGAAACCCTAATTCTAATTTAAGAAACCCTAATTAGGGTAAGCATATCTTTTTGAGGGTATAAGGGTTTCTCATGGAGGCCATTGTTCATTATGTATGCTATTGATTATTGATATTGATTTTGAGAATTTCTTCTGTGAAGACTGAGCCTAGGGTTCAAGGATTCCATTTGCATTGGAGAATGTTCCCTCTTTAGTGTGTGCAATTAAGAGGCTGTGGAATATCAGCTGATCTATTGCCAAAGTGTGAGATAGCTTCATCCAGAAGTTATCACAGAATTTCAGGTTTGAGAGATAACTTCACACAGAAGTTATTACAGATATTCCAGGTATTTCTTTATTCTTGTTTTGGATTCAATAAATTATACAGCTAGAGATCTTCTGTGCTAGAAAAGTATATTTCAGATCAGGGGTGAAACAGGGAAGTCATGCTTAATTGGCGACCGTACAGAGTCCGTACAGGTCCGTACAGATCAGCTCAGGAACCGACCTCGGCAGATAGAGGGTTTCCAGTGACCGACATCGGTCAACTGAAGACCGACGTCGGCAGAAAGTCGACCCAGAGTGATCGACGTCGGTAGTTTATCGACCGATGCCAGCGACTGTGTGTTGGACACAGCAGGCCGAGACCGTTCAGAATCCGATTTTCACTTCCAGTTTTGCTAAGACAGGGTTTTTAAGTCTGTATTTCACATTTATATGCATAAGAAAGGACTACAATTGTAATGGTTTATAAGGACAAGTGATACAATCTGTAATTTGTTATTTAGAGACTATATTATTGTGATCATTCTGAATTTATTCAACATAAGTTATATCTTGTTCAGAGTTTTTTTGTGTTGCTATATTTCCTGTTTGAAGGGGATATCACAGTGGTATCAGAGCATTTGTAGGAGAAAAAGAGCCCCTAAGTAAGGGACATTACAGTGGTATCAGAGCTTTGGTCTTTGGTATCATAGGTTTGTGTCTTTCATATATCCCTATTGGTAGGGGATATCACAGTGGTATCAGAGCTAAATTCCTGCCATCCTGTTGGGCACATCAGAGCTAATGTCTTGCCATCCTATTGGGTAGTTTGGGTAGATTGAATCAGCAAAGTATCATGATGCCTTCATATACTCAGAAACAGTGGGACAATGATATGAAGAAGCTGGAACACAGTTTGAAGCAGTTGGAAGCAACTCAGAGGAGGATGAAGGAAATTCTTTCATATCCTACATCCAAAAACAAACCCACAAGGTATAAGACAACGAATGATGAGTGGGACTTATTACCTCCTCATGTTCAAGAGAGGATGACCTTTGATCATTTTGTCAAGTTGAGGAGAGAGCACTACAAATCACTTAGACGAGAGAGCAGCATGTCCCATAATTATTATGATTATGAGATAGGATATAGTGAAGATGATGATGAGTTAGATGCTTGCACTCAGAGTGTACAGGTGGGCTTAGATGTTAGTGCACTGAGGGTTGATGATCTCTCAATTATGACAGAGATTGTAGCAGAGTCCCAGGATCCTATTATTACAGATGATACTCAGGAGAATGCAGTGGACAGTTTTGAGGACTTAGTTTCACCGGTTGTTTCTTTCTGTATGGAAGAGTTAGACAGTGATGCTATAGTTGTTGATACTCTGTCTGTTGATATGAGCTTTGACGTTGATCATTTGTATATTGAGGTGGTTGGTGATGAGTACATTCTTGCAGTTGTTGCTGAGGAGCATATCGTTGAGGCTGATACACATATACAAAATTTGGATCTTGTTGATTCTGATGAGTTTGAGATACCAGTGGAGTCATGTCTCCAGATTGATTATTCTCACACGGATGACAGTGTGGTACAGTTGGTTGTGCCTCCTGTACAGAGAGATCAGTTGGAGTGTGTGGGGGAGTATGTTGATGCTTCCATATATAATTTCTACTGCACTGAACCATTCATGGAGTATTTGCTGGATAGTGCAGGTGTTCGTCTGGACTCACATAAGATGACAGAAGGTGTTTTTGTCTGAGGTTCTAGTGCTATTAGCAGATTGGGTGAGGAGATTTTACGAACCCTTTCTACTATGTTACCTTACAGGGATGTTGAGGTGATGTTTGTTGAGCCGAGATTGGATCCATCCATTGAGTCCTAGTTTGGCAATAGTGTGCCAATAACAGAGTTTGGGGGTTCTTACTAGCATCATACGGTGAGGTATGCTCCTTATTTTTCTTTGCATCTAGAGATTAGTTTTGGTGTCAGTGATTCAGATACCAACAATTGTCATATCCATGGTCCAGTTGGATGTGAGTATCAGTTAGATAGGGACTTGAATTTTGATAGAGTTGATATTATAGTTGGCTTGAGTCCCTCAGAGTGGTTTCTTCTACCGGCATCTACATTTGGTCTTTAGATAGTTGTTTGGGTGTCGAGCACAGTTTTTCAGTTGCTGATTTTGATGCTGTTGATGTTGATGATTTATTCACATGGGTTGATTGGTGACATGATGGATGTTACACAACTTTTTCCTTGGGATCCAGGTGGATCGAGTAGTTCATTGTTCCGAGATTGCTTGGGGATAAGCAATTTTTGGAGGGGCGGATTGTCATGTCCCCTTTTTCAGGGACATTGACAGTCTTAATGATTAGCCTATTATGCGACCTTCGTAGGCTAATAGGATGGATAGAGGGTCATAATGGAGCTTGGATTGACTTTGATTCATAGAATTTCTACATTTGGTTTTCATTCAGGGTCTTTCAGACATGTTTGATTGATGCTCCTACTTTTTAGGGATATTTGATATGCAGCGGAGCGCCTTTATTATGGTATGGTTATATGCGGAATCACTCCCTGATTCACTAGCTTCGATCGGTTCGTCGATCTGACATGTATTGAGGGAGATATTAATATTTGATTGATTTAATCAAATATTAATTATTTAGCCTATTTTTAATTAGAAACCCTAATTCTAATTTAAGAAACCCTAATTAGGGTAAGCATATCTTTTTGAGGGTATAAGGGTTTCTCATGGAGGCCATTGTTCATTATGTATGCTATTGATTATTGATATTGATTTTGAGAATTTCTTCTGTGAAGACTGAGCCTAGGGTTCAAGGATTCCATTTGCATTGGAGAACGTTCCCTCTTCAGTGTGTGCAATTAAGAGGCTGTGGAATATCAGCTGATCTATTGCCAAAGTGTGAGATAGCTTCATCCAGAAGTTATCACAGAATTTCAGGTTTGAGAGATAACTTCACACAGAAGTTATTACAGATATTCCAGGTATTTCTTTATTCTTGTTTTGGATTCAATAAATTATACAGCTAGAGATCTTCTGTGCTAGAAAAGTATATTTCTAGATCAGGGGTGAAACAGGGAAGTCGTGCTTAATTGGCGGCCGTACAGAGTCCGTATAGGTCCGTACAGATCAGCTCAGGAACCGACCTCGGCAGATAGAGGGTTTCTAGTGACCGACATCGATCGACTGAAGACTGACGTCGGCAGAAAGTCAACCCAGAGTGACCGACGTCGGCAGTTTATCGACCGACGCCGGCGACTGTGTGTTGGACACAGCAGGCCGAGACCGTCTGAAATCCGATTTTCACTTCCAGTTTTGCTAAGATAGGGTTTTTAAGTCTGTATTTCACATTTATATGCATAAGAAAGGACTATAATTGTAATGGTTTATAAGGACAAGTGATACAATCTATAATTTGTTATTTAGAGACTATATTATTGTGATCATTCTGAATTTATTCAACATAAGTTATATCTTGTTCAGAGTTTTTTTGTGTTGCTATATTTCCTATTTGAAGGGGATATCACAGTGGTATCAGAGCATTTGTAGGAGAAAAAGAGCCCCTAAGTAAGGGACATCACAGCACCATCCCAACCTCATATGAATACTTACCAATATGTGGATTATTTAGCACCATCTACCACTTATTCATACATTGTTTCCACCCAACCCTACCAAAGCTTACCACCTAATTATGTAGCTTCCCAACCTCAAATAGATTTGGTCAAGGTGTTAATGGACAAAATGACCAACCTAGAGTCATCTATCTCTAGGTCTCATAACCTATTGTCCTATGATCAAATTTGTAATGAATCCATCCATCAATATATTCCTATACATTCTTATCCTCCTCAATGGTAATTACCCAAGTTTTATAAGTTCTAAAGTAAGAATATGATCTACCTATTCTTCTTATAGTAAACCATCCTCCTTTTCTCTACCTATGCCTACACCCATCAAACCATCTAGTTCTCCATAATTTTTAACTAACCTATCTACTTCTACTTTCTCAACTATATCCAACCTTTAATCATCCAAATCTTCCACTTTCAAATAATTTACCCCAAAACAAACCATAACTAAGAAATCCCAAATACCAACTAAAAGTATTCCACCACCTATAACTTCTCAGGTGAAAACTACTTCTAAAAAGGCTCCTATCCCTAAAACTATAAACCCATCACCTCCAACACCTTTAAATGAATATTAGTAAACCATCCTATAAGGACTGTTTCAAGCTTTTTCCATTATCTTACCACCTATCAAACCATTTTATAATTCTAATACCAAACCCTCTTGGTTCAATGATAACTTGATTTGTGCATACCATAGGGCACCTAGACACAAAATAGAGAACTGTGAAGCTCTTCAAGCACTTTTTCATAGCATATACGATGAGGATGATCTATTATTAGATTAAAATCTCTTACCATAATTACCAATCCAACCATAAACTCAACCTATCCAACATTTATCTACTCCCCCACTCTCCCCTAAGAGTGAGGAGAAGGAACTGAAGAAACCATCAAACCCAATAAATCCCCTCATCCACACTATTCATATGGTTACCTAATATCAATCCCAATAGAATGATATAGGAAAATCAAAAGTGTCCATTTCATGGACATACCCTTCAAGCCCTCAACCCACCACCTAAACCTAAACACCTTTAACCTCATTTATGACACTACTAAAAGCCAAAGTGTCTATTTTGGGACCCTCACCCTCTAACCTTTTTGAATCTATCTAGTGGATAGTCTTGAAACAAATTCACCAAAAACTAGTGAAGATGAGCCTATATTAACTAATCAACACCTTGCCATGCCATAACTAGACACTAATAAAGGTTTTGTAATCTATAGAGGTTCAACTAGATGATCCATAACCTCTTATACCCTTTGTTAGATCCCTCCATATTTCTACCTTTGTCACCTTTCAAGATTCTAAAATAACTCATGTTCATACTGAGGATCCCAATTCTCCTCTCTTCATCACTACATACATCAATTAAACCTACATCAAAAGGGTGATGATCAATGGAGGAACTATTATCAACAGTATTTCCTCCCAAGCTTATGACCAGCTTTAACTGCCCAAGAACATCATGTTAGAAAGTATAGCAGTCCTTTACTCCTTTAATGATATAATGGAAACTACCTTAGGGATAGTTGTCCTTGATATTCACTTGGGACCTCATACCATTCCTAAACTATTTGATGTTATAAAAGGTGAATTCTAATACAATATTTTACTCAAATTCCCTTAAATCCATGTCATTAGTTATGTCCCTTTTACCTTACACCAATGTGTCAAATTTGAGTACAAAGGTCAAGTTTTTACCATCAAATGTTACCCTAGTCCTTTTGCCTCTTGTAATATGACATATTTTCCTAATGATGTTCTTATTCCTCCCCCATCCACCTCACCATCAACTAATAACAACTCTACCTCACCAATAGCCAAAACCTATAGCACTCCCACCCACAAGAGTGATGAAGATTCAACTAGCTCCTCTATCCCTTCTTCCTAGATTCCTATAAAGGACCCCTTGGAACCAACGTTCCAATGTCTCTCCCTTGGAGATAATATCCTTTTAGCCTTGGATGATTTCCCTACTTTGTAAGAGTATGTAAACCTTAAACATGACCCTTCTTATGATCTTAACATTAGAACCATCATCTCCTTTAGGCTCCCTAACCATCAAATGAACTTTATTTATGGGGGACTTGATTATCCACTTCTCACTTCTACTACTACCTCATCCATCTGAGCATTCACCTCTGTCTTTTCTTATCTCAACAAACCAACCATTATCAAAGCTTACCTATACAAGTGTGCTTGGAAGGGTTTTGACATTGGCCTTTATGAACAGGGACCTTATGATTTACCCATAATCAAAACTCAAAAAACTTGTGAGTTATTTGACTTTGGGTTCATACCAAAAGAAGAACCCACCTCACCAAAACCCATCACCACCATCGATGAAGAATTTTCATCCTCACTAACCCCATATCCCTCTAAATATAAGGACTCTGATATCATCCCATCTAATTTTTTTATCATTACCTTTAATTTAGGCCACCTAACCTATCAAAAGTATGGTTGAACTAAATTCTTTCCTCTCATCCATCTTGAAATGATTGAATGTGATTCTCCTACCATCAACACCATCTAAAATTAGGATGATGATTCCATTCTCACCTACCTCAATGTTGGGGATTCTTCAATTCATAAATCTCTCCCTCATAAGAATCCAACTATGTTTAATTAATCCACTATTAATGTCAACTTGGGTACTTAGGATAACCCTCATATTATCAAAATTGACAAATCTTTAAATTCCATATAGCAACAAGATTACCCTTTTTTCCTTTGAGATTATAGCATAGTGTTTTCTTGGTCTTATTAGGATATGGATGGAATTGACCCTTCTATTTCCCTCCACAACATTGTTACCCATCTTGAGGTTAAGTTGGCTCAATAAAAGCTTCATAGGATACATCCTTGCATAATCCTTCTTGTCAAAGAAGAGCTTTAGTGTTTCTTATCTATCAACTTCATTCATCCCATTGACTATCTACAATGGTTTTTTAACATCATTCTTATCACCAAGCCCATATGGGGCCTTCACCCTTGCATGTAATTTCATGACCTCAACCGTGCTTGCCCAAATGATGACTTTCCTTTGCTAAACATCAACCAACTTGTTGATCCTATAGCCAGCCATGAAATGTTATCTTTCATGAATGGTTTCTTGAGATATAATCATATTTTAATCACCCCTAAAGATTATAATAAAACTTCCTTTATTACCCCATGAGGAACCTTCTATTAGAAGGTCATGCCCTTTGGATTAAATAATGTTGGATCAACCTGTCAGTGGGCCATGGCCTATATCTTTCATGATCTCATCCATAAAATTATAAAAGACTATTTGGATGATCTCCTTGGGAAATAAAAACACTATAAGGATCACCTAGCCATTCTTACAATCATTTTCGACTGACTAATCCATTGTCATGTCAAGTTTAACCCCTAAAAATTCATCTTTGGGGTCTTATCTAGAAAGTTTATTGGATTTATCATCTCTCTTCAAGGAATTGAAGTGGATCCAACAAAATTAGAGATTCATTCTCCTACCAACCTTACACAACTTCACAGCCTATAAGATAAACTTGAATCCATTCATCACTTCATATCCCAATTATTAGATAGATGTTAACCCTTTCACCATCTCCTAAAGAAAGACACTTATTTTAAGTGGACCAAGAACTATCAACAAGAATTTTATTCAATTAAGGAGTAATTTCTCTCTCCACCTATCCTCACCCCTCTTAAATAAAATCATACCTTCTACTTTTATATATCCACCATAGACCATTCCAGAGCGGCCGTGCTCACTCACCAAGATGAACAAAACAAGGATAAATTTATCTACTAATTTAGCTACACACATATAAAATACGAGACTCGATATACTCATCCCAAGAAACTTTGCCACACCTTAGTCTTTGTGGATTCCAAGCTTCATCACTACCTTCTTAACCAAAAAACATATGTCATCATCAACATTGACCCCCTCAAGTATATTCACTCTAATACATACCAAAACAAACATATGGTGAAGTGGCTCATGCTCTTAGCTGAGTTTGATCTTGAGTTATTTTTGTAAAATTCTATTAAAATATAAGTCATTGATGATCAATTGGCTGAAGCTTCTCTACTAGATAATCAACCACTTCCTCTTGCCTTTCCAGATGACTCCATTATAACTATCTCTCAAGAAGAACCCACCTACCAAATGACCATGTTCTTCAATGGATCCAAATGCCAATATGGTGGGAATGACAAGGTTATTCTCATTCCTCTTAATGGTGAACCTCTTCCCATTTATTTTAAAATTTACATTGAATTCACGAACAACATATCAAAATAGGAATCCCTAGTCACAGGTCTCCAAACTTACCTAACCTTGGGATTTAAAATAATTAGTGTCTTTGGTGACTCCTAACTAGTCATCAACCAGGTCAATGGACCTTATAAATTTGAAAATTATGTCCTCCTAAAATATAAACAATTTGTGGATGTGCTCTTAACATCATTCAATCATCACCTTATTTAATTAGTTCCTTGATCTACTAACAAATTTATAGATATGATGGCCTCCCTTATTTCCCAAATTCCATCTCAACCTGCCAAATCTAAACTATTTATCACCATCCATAATTTTGTCACAACCTCATATATAAGTTCTAATATTTCTACCATTTTTAGTGTGGAAACATCTCCTTTTGACATTTGGTATGACCAAACTTTTGACTACCTTAACCTTAGAATTATTCCTTCTAACCTTTATAAGAATGCTCGAAGAGATTTTGTTTAGGGTACCTCTAATTACACAATACTAGGGGAATACTTTACAAATGTGGTTTTGATGGTCTCCTTATCTATTACCTTTATAGTCATGATGCTTCCCACACTATCAAGCAAATGCATGACAAAATCTATGGGGGAAATTTTAGTGGCCTAGCTATTACTAAACATATCCTATGCCTTGGCTACTATTGGCCCACCCTCAATCAATATTGTTGTGATTATTTAAATAAGTTTGTCTAATGTCAACAACATGTTAGCTTAAATCATGCACCTCCCTATGGGATTCAAGTATCTAAATATAATTGGCCCTTCTCATAATGGGGACTTAATCTTATTGGAGAAATTAATCCCCATTCTTCATAATGACATCGATATATCATTACTACTACTGAATGTTTCACAAAATGGGTAGAGGCCATCCTTGTATCTCAACCAAATCCAAAAAATTATTAACTTCATTAATCACCATATCATCTACCGCTTCAATGTTCCTCATAAGATCATCACTAATAATGGAAAATATTTTAAAAAC
Organism: Torreya grandis; assembly: GCA_037957365.1. Lineage (NCBI taxonomy): Eukaryota > Viridiplantae > Streptophyta > Pinopsida > Cupressales > Taxaceae > Torreya > Torreya grandis. The sequence goes on along the minus strand of JARHVA010007338.1, from coordinate 190,219 downwards.
AAGAAAGCCTAAGGTTTTTGTGATGATTTTAGCATCAAGTTAAGCTTTTCCTTTCCCTATCATCCATAAAATAATGGATAGGTAGAAGCCTTTAATAAAACTCTCATTAAAATTTTAACCATGTTAGTAAGTGATTCAGGTCAAGATTGGCACATGCACATCCCTTTCACTTTATGGGCCTATCATACTAGCATTCAAACTTCTATGGGTTATACCCCCTTCTCTCGCATATTTGGAGCTGAGGCAATCTTACCTCTTAAAGTCAAAATTACCTCTGTTCACATATCATTGCATTAAATCCTTTCTAAGGGCAACTATCACCAATAACATCTCACACATCTTGAAATCCTTGATGAACATCCTCTCACTGTGCTTAGTCATCTTCATGTCTATCAAGAATGAATCAAGCATGCTTATAAAAATTACCTAAAAGAGTGATAATTCAATATTAGAGACCTCATCCTTAAGTAAAACCAACTTGTGACTAATATGGAAAAAAGTAAAAAGGGTAATTTTTTTCAATTAGCTTGGACCCTACATTATAACCTATAAGTATGGATTAGGAGCTTATCATTTATCTTCTCTTGAATGTAAACTAGAACCTAAGCCTCTCAATGATTCATATTTATGTCATTCTATTATTAAAACAAGGATCACACTCCCCCTTTGTGTCTAACTTAAGCTTATCCCTTGGTTTACGAGATTTTCATTCACCTACCTATCCCTATTTCTCTTCGGGATAATTGATTACAACATAGAACCATGTGATCATCTTTCATAGTTATAGCCTAATCCTAAGCATGGATACCATATCCCTACCCATGGCATGGTTATCATGAATACTTTTCATCTCTAATAAGATGGAATCCCATAATTAGTTGTCTTTCAAACCACTTTCCGTCATCTATCATTAACCTTTTGTGTTATAGTTATGCCTCCATAAAGGTAAAACTTTAAGTCTAAATAGACAATTCCATGTCCAAACTATCATTCAAGATCATTTGGGATACCAAAATATTAGTTAGGTCTATATTTCTAGCATTGCAAACTATTCCCTTGAAGGATAACTACCCAACACCTAAAAGTTGCTTAAAACTAGACTGCTCTCTTGAAGGATAGCTATAAAAATCCAATTTTAGACTAATCACTTTAAGGATGGCTAATAAATAATCATTTGAAGCTTCTCACATTGATAAACTTCAACAAATTATTAAAATAACAAAATAAATAAACAATCCTATGTACAAAATAATGTAAGCTATAATCAGCTCTTATAAAGTGCCATTTGTATACTTCCCACATCGATTAGTCTATGCATCAAACAAGACATAAATGGATCTTATATATGGCATTAGTAGACTTATTTCATTGATATGTCTACACATTATCCTAATAGACCACAATCAACTCCTATATATGGCATTGGTAGACTTACCATAGTCCTCAGTCTATATATCATATTAAGGCATGAAATTGTTTATTATGGTTCTTAGGTTACCTATATTAGGGGCAAGCTAACCCACATCAAGTTACCATTTCACCCATTTCACATTCAAATATCTACTTATCACCTACTTTCCATTCACACCTTTTCTCAAATCAAGGGACTATGAGCTTACTTGGTGCAAAGTGATCAAGATGCTTTCTTTCTCAATCAAAAAATTCTCTTGTGAATCATTTGATAGTCTTAGGTTCACTAAGTCAATCCAACTATGTTTTCTCTTGTTTAGGTCCTTACCAACCAAAAACATCATTCATTTTATTTTCCCTCTATTAGTTTATATGGACGTATGTCTCATAAATATTATCTCTTTATCACATTTAGTTTGTTACCTACACTTACTTTATGTTCTTTCATTATATCCATGTCATAAGCATTCACATTATATCATTGTCACCATTTTATCAACATTTATACATCAAATAATCTATCACAAACATGAATCCACCATGATCTTATATACCTAAAAACATTTATCTCATATCCATCAATAAACTTATGAACAAAATTATTTTATCACTACACTCAATATCCATCTTTGATCACATATATATCATATCTATCCATTGAACAAAGCATATAAATCTATGAATGAAATCACAAGTAGTATAATTCAATCAATCATCTACATATCTACACTCATACATCACTAAGCTCATGTCATCATTTATAAACATCATCATTATAACATCATGAAAATACAATCATCCATGAAATCCATCATCATAATACACCATATCCATCACATGGATAAAACATACACAACAATCAATATACATACCCTCTCATGAGAAAAAGTCCTCATAATCATGACACATCAATACATAATCAATAAACATCATCAACATCATAATATAATCATCATGTCATTAATATAATAAACATGTCATCATTATAATCAAATGTCAACATGTCATCAATATAATCAAATGTTATCAATATAATCAACATATAACCATCACATATATAAATAAGAAAATACATGACATAATGTACCCATGTCTCTCTCACTCATATAAATCTCACATCTTCAACACATAGGCCATTATGCAAATCAAAATCATATATATCATAAAATCTCCTCTATCAAACCCATATGACACTAACACTACTACCACTTGTACCACTACCATAGGCTCCATATGCACCTACACCAATACCTACACTACCATTTGGAGGTGGTCCCCCTAATATCCTTGCCTACCCTATTATAGAGGCCTAATGTCCTAGAGTAACTATTGATGGACAACCTACTAAACTAGCCCTATACTCTTTATATCAGATCTCTAATGGTAATTATGTTAGTATTATCACCTTGTAATATCTCAATTTCTCCAAGGTGGATAGGTACCATGTCCTCAAAACTATGTCAAGTGGTCCTCCTACTGTTACTACTATGGCTTCTCCTACTCTCTATCTCAATGAATCTCTTTCTTGAGTCACTAATCCAAGAGAGATCCTTGCCTGATCCCACTCACTAGTCACTATAGTAACCTACCCTTATAAGGTGATAATCTGTGCTTGTAAAGTGACCACCTATCCCTATAACATAGTAATATGGGCCTATGATGCTACTAGTATCATTGTTTCCTATCCATCATATGCTAGTGCCCCTAAAGGGTCCACATCCATTGACTATTACCCCCCATCACCCCATCTAAATCAGCCACTACATACCTAGCTTGGTACCATGCTAAATAACCATCTATATTTTATGTATCATTTATGGTATCTCTCATTGGTAGCTCCTTATGGTCCAAAACAATCTCTTGTGCCTACATATCTAATAATAAGAACGCAACATCCTCTCTCCTATATCATAGAAAATCTAGAGGGATCCCCTACACCAATCCAAACTATCTCTACACTTATTCAAATAGGATAAGCTTAATCCTTCCATCCCATCTCCCATAAATCTAGTGCGAGCTCTATAGTGATAATGTGTGGTATCTATAACTTGCCCATCTAGGCCAACTCACATATGACCTCCACACCACATCACCCACTACCAAACCATCTAACATATCTTGAAACTAGCCAATGTCCCTAACACCACCATCAATCCCTATCAGTGCATAATCTCCTCTCCATCTCATGACACCCACTCTATAGTCTATTACTGTATATCCATCCCATGTAAATCCTAAAGGTCTCAACACTCATACATACTCATATGCCCAATAATAAAGAATAAAACCTATGCTTATCCCATAATGCCTATGTTCTCTAAAGTCCCAAATCTCTTTGTAGATTTAAACCTATAAAATTAGGGCCCACCCAAACACAATCCTCCCTAGAAGCATCTCAACTAATACCCCTAGTAATAGGTAGAGAAATTATTCACTACCTAAATCAAACAATGTGAAGTAGGACACTCCTATCATCACCATAATGAGTAAACATCTATCTTCCAAATCCCTTTGATATAGTAGCCCATATAAAATACCACCTATATGATGCCTAGCCTAGACCTGATCTACTCCATATATCAAATCCATGTGGTAGTCTAACTCCTCACTCTCTATTGATAAATTGGCTCCCCTCAAATGGGTAGATATGTGATATTTACCACATCCTCTAAGAGAATCATCATCTACCTTGTTCGTAGCAAAAGGTGTTTGTGGCAAGATCCCATCTCTCTATGAGTACCATAATCATTATTTCATCTCATGGTAGGTGTTGATAATGTCTCATGGCCCTTAGGTTAACTTCCTCTATGTGTCTCCACTCATACACTGTCATCCCATCATTAACCTTGGAAAATATCTTAGGGACCTAGTCCCTCATCTGGATCTGCTCATAAGATTGTAATCATAATATAATTAGCATGCCTACTTAATTGTTAAAGATAAGATCACTACCAATCTCTACTTATCTATTTCAATCTCTTTCCAACTCACCCCCTTATGTCTACCCTATTTCCATTTCAAAATTACCACCAACCTCTACCTTTTTAAACTCTTATATGCCTAAAGTACCCCTCTCACCAACCACTACCCTAATTCACATAATTTTCACTAAAATTATTCAAACTATAACACTTTGTTTCTCTACCTTTAAAATATCTCTCATCTCACTCTCTTTACTTACATTTTTAACCATCTATTCCTCTCTACACTTGCTATTTTAAACCCTAAACACATCTATTCATTTGACTTTCACACTTTTTGTAGCTTACTAAACACCTTTCAAAACTGTTAGGAATTAAAAAAATTAAATCAAATTTAATATAACCATAAAATCTAACTTATGCAATAACATGCATCACATAAACATTCCTCAAATCATAGATATTATGAAAGAATAAAAATGGAGAGAACAATAATCAAACACACATGACACAAATCTAACATGGTTCATCTAATGTGGGCTACATCCACCAAGAAAGTTCTCAATATAAACTATAATCAAAACACAAGACTACAATGAACTCTCATAGAGATAGAAAAATATCTTGTAGAAAATGCTACACAAATAAATTTTGCACTTTAACTTGTACCTACACAATGCTATATCTCATAAGCTACTAAACCACACCCTACAATAAACACCTTCATTTTTCAAAAATATCTACACTTTGACTCTGATCCTCAAAGCCACACCTTGCAAACAAACCATCTATATAAAGCAACACATCAACCTCTAAAGGCCACACCACACCCTATATATATAGAAAATGAAGTAAAATCCATAAAAGGAGGAGAAATATGTAATGCTTATCCAAGATAAGCATTATCCAACATGTGACAACCCTCCTCCACCTAAGAAAACTCATCTAAAATCCTACACAAAAGGAAACTCACCAAGATTGAGTCTCCACCTTTCAAGGGCACATTTATCAACACCATGTGATCACAACCAATTCCTTGTAACAAGTAAGGCATCCCCTTTTCAAAAAAATAACCGTCTCCCTAAGATCAAGGAATTCAACATGGGAAAATGCATCTAACAACTAACTTCATAAAGTATGGAAACAAATAAGAAATATGCTAGGAATATGCCACTCACATGTGGACCAAGGTTCCATAAAAGGTGGAGTGGTGAAAAATGTGCTCCCACATTTGTGGATCTCTCTAGGCCCCCAAATTATTCCCATAAGGTCATGGGATCTCCCCAAAGGGCTCCACACTCAACAATCTCCCCCTTAGAGACCATTTCTCCTAAACAGAATCTATCAATGTTCCATAACCATTAAGGCTAACTAAATATGAACATAGTCTCAACTTTTCCAATGTTACCACCTCAGTCATAATATTTATAGGAGTATGGATATTATGAATCTTCTCTAGCTTCACCAATTTCTCCTCCAAAACTATCCTAATGAAGTGATAATATAACTGAATGTGTTTTATCCTTGAGTGCAAAATGGATTTTTTTTCCCATTAAATAACACTCTGACTATCACTATGTAGTCTCCCAAATTATTGTTCATGCCCCAACTCTCAAAACAACTCTTATAATCAAATCATCTCCTTGCTATCCTTTTTGGAAGTAATACACTCTACCTCTATTGTTGACAAAGTCACAACCGTTTGCATCCTAAAAATCTAACTAACCATTGTATCTCTAATAGTAAATATATAACCTATCATACTTCTCCTATTATCAATATCCCCTACCATATCCAATTCCACATAACCATGTAAAGTGGTATCTAATCCTCCATAAAATAATGAAAAATCCATGGTTCCTCTTAAATACCAAAGAATCCATTTAACTATCTGTTAAGGCTCATAACCTAGATCACTCATATACCTACTCACAACTCCCACTGCTTGGGCAATAGCTAGCTTAGTACAAACCATGGCATACATCAATCTACCAAATTCCAATGAGTAAGGTAATTTTTACATCTTAATATTTTCAACTTCCATTTTGGAACACTACTCCTTTGATAATCTAAAGTGGCCTACCAAAAAAGTACCAATAGATTTAACATTCAACATGTTAATTCTTTCCAATAATTTCTTCACATACTCTGACTAGGATAACATAATATTCCTCTTCTTCTTGTCATGAGTAATCCTCATACCAAGGATTTGATTTTTATCACCCAAATAATTCATATAAAAGGAGTCACTAAGCTATTTCTTGAGCATATGAATATGTTGTATGTTCTTTCCTGCAACTAACATGTCATCAACATAAAAGCCTAATATAATAAAGGAAAAATCATCAAAATGTTTGATGTGCACACAATGGTTATAATGACACCTTTGATATTCTTTTTTCAACATAAAATAATCAAATTCCTTATACCATTACTATGGAACTTATTTCAAGCCATAAAAGCTCTTCTTTAGTCTGCACACATAGTTCTTCTTCCCTTTGACCTCATATCCCTGTGGTTTCTTCATAGACAAATCTTCATCCAAATCACCATGAAGAAAAGTCATTTTCACATCTAACAATTCTAAGTGCAAATCTTCAACTACAACTAAACCGAGAATAGTCCTAATAAAATTCATTTTTACAACAGGGGAAAAATCTCATTAAAATCAATACTTGATTTTTGTGCAAACCCCTTGACCACCATCTTAGACTTATACCTTTTTCTCCCTTCATCCTCTTCATTTATTCTAAAGATAGACTTGTTTGGTAATGCACTCTTTCTCTTTGGTAACCTTACCAAATCCCATATTTGGTTCTCCATGAGAGATCTATGCTCCTCATCCATGGCTTGTTCCCACTACAACTTGGCATCTACTTGCATTACTTCCTCATAACACTTTGGTTCTCCATTTTTATTAAGTAATAAATAATTAAAAGGAGAAAAAAATTTAGGTTCTCTTCTTACCCTAGAAGATCTTCTTATGATATGAGTATGGGGCCCTTATGTAGAAGTTTCCTGAACTAAATCCTTAGATACTTTTCCATCCACAATGTCATCAATATTGTGTACTTTTTATGTTCTTGTTATTGTTCCTAAAATTGATCATTATACATGAATTTTTCATTAAATATGACATCTCTAGAGTAAAATATTTTTCTTATCTTTAATGCTCCATAAACAAAAACCAAAGTCAACCTCACCATAACTAACAAATATGCATTGATTTAGCATCTAGATTGGTCCTACTCTCTTCCTTAATGAGATAAAAAGCCTCACATACAAAGAATCTAAGAAAATAATAATCAAAATTCTTACCAAACCAATCTTGTTTAGGAATTCCTCTATCCAAATGCATAGAAGGTCCTCTGTTAATCAAATATACTATCATGCTAATTGCTTCTACCCAAAACTATAAAGACAACCTTACATGTGACCTCATGATCCTAGCACATTCCATTATTGTTTTGTTCATCCTTTTAGATACCCCATTCTACTATGAAGTTATTGGAACCATCCTTTGCCTATGAATTCCATTATTATAACAATAATCAAAGAAAGCATTACTACAATACTCACCTCCATTATTTAAACTGAGACATTTCAACTTAAGACCTATTTCATTCTCAAACAATGCTTTCTACTTCTTAAATGTGTCAAATAAATCATATTTATTTTTAATACAATAAACCCAAACTTTCCTAATTGCATCATCAATAAAAGTAACATAATAATTGGATCAACCAATAAAAGATACCTAAGCTAGTCCCCATACATCTAAGTGTACCAGATCTAACTTGTGCTCTTTATTTGGGGGTCTAACCTTTAGGAACTTAGGTTGATTCTATTTACCATACACACAATTCTCATAAACATCTAGATCTATAACTTTCAATCTAGGAAACTTATCTTTTAAGATTTACATGCCCTTATGGCTCATATGACTGAGCTTGTAGTGTCACATAGTTGCATCTCCATATGCAATAACTAAATCAATAGAATCAACACTATGAGTCAAATATAAAGTACCAAATTTGTTACCTCTAGAGATCATAAGAGCACCTTTGGTAAATTTTCAATAATCTATAGTAAATAATACTAAACATTTCTCAATAACCAATTGCCCCACTAAAACCAAATTCTATCTCAACATAGGCACGTGTCTAACATCTTTAAGGATATATGTATTCCCATTCGGAATTTTAACCTAAATATAACATTTCCCTACTATCTCATATGGTTCATCATCACCAAGATAAACATGTCTTAAATTCTCTTGAACATAATCAGTAAAATAATTCTTATGTGGGGTGGCATGAAAAGAAACCCCTAAATCTAATAACCAAGACTCAAAAAAACTATCCATAGAAATAATTAAGGCATCCTAACATGATTTACCTGATGTCACATTTACCTCATTAATTTCCTCCTTATTGGCATTCTTATCCCAAAGAGACCAACAATCCTCCTTTGAGTGTCCAATCTTCCCATAATGCCAGCATATCATCTTAGATCTAAATCTGGACTTAGATCTAAATTTTGACTTTCCATAGTTACTTTTGCTCTTATCCTTTTACCTCCTTCTAGTATCAATATATAAATCATTACCTAAGTATGATTCACCAATACTTTTCCTTCACATCTTCTTGATAAGGATCACACCTACAACATCCTCAAAATTTAAGTTTCCCTTAGCAGGGACTGCATTAATCATAGCCATAACCAAACTATCCCAACTATCAGGCAAAGATCATAAGATTAGAAAAGCTCTAAATTCATAATAAAATTTAATTCCAACAGAAGTGAGCATACTTACAACCCTATTAAAATTATTTAGATGATTAGCTATTTAACCATTCTCAGACATTTTCATGTTAAACAATCTTTTCATAAGAAAAATTTTATTAGAAGTAGTGGGTTTCTCATATAAATTTCCAAGTTTATCCATGAGATCTTTTATGGTTTTCTCATCAAAAGTATTAAATTCAATATAAGATGCAAGGCATAACCGAATGGCTCCCATTGCCTTCTTGTCAAGCAATGACTAATCCACATCACTCATACTTACAAGTTATTCTCCTTTCCACTCCAAGGGGAGATTAAGCTCCTTATAATACATGTAATCTTCCATATACATTTTCCACAAACCAAAATTATTACCATTAAATTTTTCCACTCTAAATATGATCTCTTCTCCCATAGCTCCCACTCAAGCTAATAGCCTTCTTATGGTTTACCACTTTAGCAAAACACAACCAATGGATCTAATACTAGTTGTTAGGAATTAAAAATTTTAAATTAGATTTAATATAACTATAAATCAGATATAACTTATGAAAAAAAATGCATCACAAAAACATTCCTCTAATCATAGATATTATGAAAGCATAAAAATGGAGAGAATAATAATCAAACATACATGACATAGATCTAACATGGTTCACCCAATGTGGGCTACATCCACCAATAAATTTCTCAATATAAAATATAATCAAAACACAAGACTATAATGAACTCTCATAGACAAATAAAAATATCTTGTAGAAAATGTTACACAAATAAATGTTACACTTTCACTTACACTTGCATAATGTTGTATCTCACAAGCTACTAAACCAAAACCTAAAATAAACACCTACACTTCGAAAAAACATAAGTACTTTGACTTTGATCCTCAAAGCCACACTTGACAAACAAACCATTTGTGTAAAGCAACACATCAACCTCCAAAGGCCACACCAAACCCTATATATAGTAAATGAAGGAAAATACATAAAAGGAGGATAAATGTGTAATGATTGTCTAAGATAATCATTATCCAACATGGGACAACCCTCTACCTAATTAAACTCATCCAAAAGCCTACCCAAAATAAAACTCACCAAGATTAGGTATCCACCTTTTAAGGGCACATTTACCAGCACCATGTGATCACAACCAACTCCTTATAACAAGGAAGGCATCCACTTTAAAAAAAAACTAGCTCCCTAAGATCAAGGAATTCAACATGGGAAAAGGCATCTAACAACTAACTCTATAAAATATGGAAACATAGAAACTATAAATATACTGGTAATATTCCACTCACATGTGGACCAACGTTTCATAAAAGGTGGAGTGTGGAAAAATGTGTTCCCCACATTTTTGGAGCTCTCTAGGCCCCCAAATTATTCCCTTAAGGTCATGTGATAGCCCCAAAGGGCTCCAAACTTAACAAAATATTTCACCCCTTTTCCAATGTTTTACATACACACCATTTTTTTAACATCCTTTAAAAATATTTTAAAAACTTTAACACAGACCTTTCAAAAAACTTATCATAAATCAACATGACCCAATTCACCTTTTAACACAATTTTCATTAACTTCTTTGACCACTGATGGTTCTTAAAACCTTCAACAATCCTTTATGTGTCTTTTAGCCCTGAAGCTCGAATACCAATGGTTAGGTTAAACCACTGATGGTCACTATGTGACATTCGATGACATAACTCAAACCCTTGACCTCCCAAAACCTCTACAAAAACACCACCTACCATAATTTACTTATCTAAGCCTCCTCAACACCCCAATGTCTACCTAAAACACCAAATAACTATCACATAAATCTACAAATTTGCTTCATTCCATAAAACCTAAAAACTAAGGCATCATTTCTACTAACACCAGTTCAAACCCTCATAAAAAAATTACCCACTACTTACAATTCCCCTAACATACAACCAATTACAACATGCTATCAATTTTAAAATAAATCCTACCTCATTTTATGATTAATGTCATGGTTGAAGCCCTCATCTACCCTCCATCTGGTCAACCCTCACACACATGCACTCTACCACTCACAATGCTCCAAATCATCAAGATAAACAAATAAGAAACAAATATCACAAACCACCTAGAGAAAAAAAAGCCAAACAAGTTAAATGGTAAAAATAAATTACCATGTTACTTTTCTTCTTCTAGCCTTTTAGAGTTTTACTTGACCTCGATGATTAGGGTGACCACCAATGATCGATCATATGGAAGCCCTTGACCATTAATAGTCAGGTTCTACACTTTTTTTCAACCCTTTCAACAATACCCTACCTTGGTCTGGAACTTTAGGGAGGACTACATTTAGCCTAAAGTTCTTTTTGGAAATTATGTCCATAGAACTTGTAGGCAATGTCCACTTGCCTATTGCATATAGAGTCAACTCAGCCATCCCATACCATCTCATACCCAACCAACCATCCATTAACCCACATCCACCTTGATGTTGGTCATTTTTTACCTAGACCAATTACATGTTTTTTGATTACCCTATTTAGTCTTTTATGATCATACTGACCAACCTTGCCATGTTGAACATTTGAAATTATACAACCTTGTACACAACCCAACCAATTGTGTCATTTTTTAGGATAACTTACTACCCTAGATACTTGTGAGCAACACCAACCTTGTCTACATGGTTTGATAGGCCTGACCTAATCAACTATGACCAACATTATGGATTGGTTACCCCTATCACATGTCCCTCTAGAATCAAACTTATTTTTACCAACATTAGCAACTTTAGTCTTTATGTGATCTTGATTATCGTGCTTAGTTTCAATATATGTGCATGTTTACATCTAAAATGCACAACCTTTTATGTCACCCAAATTGTGACTACGCATTTACCATTTATCAAATCTTGACTCAAATTTGCTTTCACCTCATCAATTCTTGGTTTGAGGGGGAACACCTCCTCCCATATTTGGGGCAACTAGACCTTGAATAATAATTTATTTATGTTCTAAAACTTGTTATATCAAAGCTACATAAAAAAGGGGTAAAATATAGATACTCAAAAACTACACATGATAACTTTCAATGTCAAACTACCTTTTGACCCTCGTCTGACCTTGCATTTAGTAGACCACCTAGTCAATTAGACTCATTTACTAACTTAACCCTATCAAACAACCAAATTAACACATTTGACAAAACCATTTAATTCACCCATTTTAACTTGATTTAACCAATTTTATTCTAGCCCTTCGATCATTGATGGTTAGCCTAACCATCAATAGTTAGGTATCCAACCCCACTTTAAAGTTTTAAAGCATTGACAACTTTATGTGAGATGAGTATCTCCCTAAATAACAACTTGATTTTAAAAATATATTCAAAACATCATGAATTGGAAAATTTATCCCCTATCAAATTAGTAACTTCCTCCATCCTAATTAGCAACTTCATCCTATAAAAGGAGAAGAGGAGGAAGTGAAATGGATCCGCAATCCACAATCTTGCATCCAAGCTCTCTTATATATAGGTATCCAACATCCTTCTAACAAGAAAGTAACATCATCAAAGACCCAAAGCACTATTAAAATCACTTTGAAAATCCAAAGTACTATCACTCTAGCCAAATTACTTTGGCCTTCCACCATCAAGTTTTAGGTATCACTTATTTTTATTGATTTATCTTATTTATAACCTTCCTACCCTATCAGACTCATCAGTATCTTATTTTCCACCTCTCATCCCTATAATATACATCTATTTATCCAAATACCCAATCTACAACTTTTATTTTATCATTTTTGGATTTACATAGATAACCATTGATGGTTAACACAACCACCAATGATCACTATGGCATAAAAATATAACAATCTATTTTTATCCGTATAACCCTAATCAAACCCAACTTTCTCTATTTCTCCCTGATTATAATACCTTTTTTGAATTTGTAGACCAGACCTCGACTATTTTAGCATAAATATTGACTGACTTTTCTAATCTTGGTCACTTATCTATTAGCTAACATTCTAATTTATTTGTATTGAATTTTGTTTATCTTATGAAATTAGATCTTTACTTTATCATTTTTAACTTAATTGTTATAATAGTGGATTGATGACCTCTTAGCAAGCAATACACTTCTTGGATATAGCTCATGCTAGGTAGTTCACTCATTTATTTTCTAACAACCCCCATTTTTGAGTTTCTTTATTATCTATAGGTTATTCCTTCCCAGCTAAAGAGGAGTTCCCATCATCATTTGGATTCATGTGCACACTTTACTAGGTATTCTTCTACACACCCTATTACTAGTTCCATTATTTACTTTCAAAATTAAGAAATGAGAAAAAATTAACTAAAACACAAGTATTCCTTATTTTCATCTATATAAAATTAATTGTTATCAATAGTGAATTGATAACCTCTTAGTAAGCATACACTTCTTGGATCTAGTTCACACTAGGTAGTCCATTCAACTATTTTGCTAAAAACCCCTTTTCTAGTGTCTTTCTTATCTATAGGTTATTCCTTCCAAGCCAAAGAGGAGTTTCGATCATCATCTAGATCATGAATACACTTTTATTAGGTATTCCTTTACACACCCCTTTTACTAGTTTCTTACTTGCTTCCAAATTAAAAAATGAGTGAAAATTAAGAGAAATAGTTCTCAAGATATAATTTGGTATATTTTCATTACACCCAACCAAGGGATTATCATAATGGCCTAAAAACCTAAATATATAGAATAATAAACAAGGATGAGAAGAGATTCAGGCATGAAAATATCATGAAGAGGTCATGAATGACCATAATCCTTTTAATTGGTAGTTACAATTAACCTCCATACTCTTCCATGCATTGCCCAGGTTGATTGGTGTCTTTAATGAGAATCTTTATGGTGTTGAAGTCTATTTTTAGCCAAGGTTGACCCATGAATAGCCTGTTCACACCAATCCTAGTAAATTCCCTCTCTTTATGATAGTTACAAAGCATTTAAATGGTTCAATTAGGCCTCTTCCATGAAGTATTTAGTGGCCATCTCTTTCTTACATACTAGTATGATTTGGAAAATTGCCACAACCTTCATGGTGGATAAGAAATGGATATGATCACCTTATGTGATTGATATATAATTTACATAGTCATTCATTGACTCCATATAGCCTTATACATCCATAAACATCCCCATTTTGTTGAATAAGTAAGCATGTTAGATAATTATCCCTATCTCTTACTTACTCACTCATTGGATGACTATGAGGATTAAATAAGACCTTTAAGATGATTTAGTGAGACCTATTCAATCCTAAAACAACATTATATACTGAGACTAAAGTTCCACAAGTAGCTCACACCTTTAATCTTGCCTCACTTATATGACTAGGTCACCTCCCTTTAGCACATTTAAAATGCCTATTTGACATAAACTTGTATGAACATTTTTATGTAGAATTATAGGTGTTTAAAGATTTTAGAGGTGAAACATATCTCATAGTACCCATTAGAGACCTAGGCTGCACCCTAGCTAAAATTATAAGTGTTTAGGTCCTAGTCTCAAAATTAGTCCAACATGGAAATAACCCTAGGTTATCAGTTACCTAATTTTAGGTCAGAACTCTAGGGTTTTTTATGAGGCTATCTCCTCATATTGTTCATTATAGTGCTCACCTAAGACCTAAATAGGCTAGGATGAAAAGAGATGGATTTTCATGAATGAAAACCTAATTTAAGTATGGTGATACACCATAGATTCATTGTATCCACTCATAGGCTTGAACTCTTGACACACTAATGGACTATGAATAGACTTAACATGGTGCCTATAATGGTTTTCAAGTAAAAGTGGTTCAAAAAGAGGTCATTTTGATTAAATTAAGATAGAGGTAAATGAGGTTAAGTCCTAATTAAAGGCACTTATAGTTATCATTCCACTCTATACTTGAGACATCAACATTATGACACACTAGATGACGTGTAAAGAAATCTTGTTAGCACTTAGGTTGAACTTGGACCTAAAAAGGGAAGATTTAAACCACTTTTTTATATCAAATAAATTAAAAAAAACTAAGAATATATTCATAAAAAATTGAAAGTGTCTTTCTCATTAATCCAAGAGGTGCATCAGTACAAATTTTGGTAGAGTCTAGTTGTACTAGCCCTAAGGGATGAAAATCAAGAGCTCCAAGCTTAAATTTATAGTAGAATGGGATGTGAGAGAGAGCATGAGAGAGTGGAAACTAGGTCATAATGATCATGGATAATATTACTACTAGAATAAATCATAATATACATTTAAAACTTCATCAAGCCCTTCCTTGCATTAATGTCACTGAGACTATTTTGGCATGGAAGAGTGGATAAAAGGTCATGGAGGCTGAAATTTCCATTGTGAGAAATCATGGATGGCCACCTAAATGTCATCAATATCCTCATTAAATTAATGATCTTTAAAGTTATAATGATATGATCAAGTAATTTTAAAGCTAAATTCTAGCATCAATGTAATTATAATAGCTAGATCAATTTGTTCTGATATTGTTCTAGAGTTGATTGCTCCTTACTAGTTCATTTATGGCATGTAAGAGTGTAAAAAAGGGTCATAATAATGCTATTAGATATGGAAACAAACTCATTAAAACCAATGTGTCTACCTCTATGGCCTTTGTTTTAGTTTATTTTCCTTATTTCTTAATTTTTAAAGTAAATAAAAGAAATCTAATGATTAGGGTGTGTAGAATAATACCTAGTAAAATGTGCATGTGAATCTAGACAAAGGTGGGAATTCCTCTTTAGCTAGGAAAGAATAACCTAAAAATAACATAAACACTTGAAAGGGGGTGGTTAGATGGTTAGTTGAGTAGACTACCTAGCATTTGCTAGATTTAAGAAGCATAATGCTTGATAGGAGGTTGTTAATCCACTTTTATAATAATTAAGTTTGAAATGATAAAAGATGATATTTGCATCCAATGATAAGAAAGTAAATACATGATAGAAAGTAAGTGATAAATCTATTCTTAAATAAAATGATCAAATTTAAATGCTATAATGGTTATGGTCTAGTTCATAAAATTAGAAAAGGTCCTATGATCAAAGGGATGTAGACACCGCAAACGTGTCTGCACCTTGGTCCTCCCCCTTGTTCGCCTTAAACCCATATCCTAACCCTTGGCCTTCATATGATTAAAATAACTTAAATATTTTAAAGTGGCCCCCTTTCCACCCCACCCTTGCCACCTTGGATCCTCCCTTGAATCCCTCCACCTTCCCCCTAGCATTTATTATGTCAAATCTCCTCATTATCTTTCCCCCCATGCCCATTTAAGTGTCTTCATAACCGTTCTTCCCACAACCCCTCGCTCGGCGGCGTGCAAGAATGGGCAGAGGCTATTTTAGCCTCTGTCCCCATTCTGCGACTGCCGACGTCGGTGACCCTTCGGCTGACATCGGCGAAACTGCCAGCATCGGTAGCCTTCATTACCCCTTTCTGCATCCGTTGTAGCCCCTGGACCCTTGAGCTCGCAAACAGAATTCTCTTGGCATTTTGGCATTTGTCTCTTCTCCATTTGGACCACGTGCAACAGCAGCAACAGGTGCAAAGGCTCTAGACCAAGAATCTCCTCTTGCAACAAGCCTTCTGTGGCTCCAACAACAGCTCTCCCACTCTTCATTCAGCAAACAAAAAGGTAAGCACAGTTTGTTATTTCATTTCGTTTCATTTCTTTAGCTTCCAGTTATCTGGTATATCTGTTGTTTCCTGCTCCCTCTATTCTTCCCCCTGAGAGGCTGAAAAGCCTTCTCAGGCCCTGTCCTCTGTGCATCTTCCTCTCACACTGTCCCCTTTTCTATACAATTCTAGACAACTTCCTCATCCCCCTGCCAACAAAGACCCTATACAGGGCACCCAACCAGACCTAGACCATTCCCCAGTCCATCCAAATTCGTCCCCGAACTCTGTCTCGACCCCCTTCACAAACCAGATCCGTCCATAGCCTAGAAACCAAACCAGACCCGACCATAGGCCACAACCCCGACCAACACCGGTCACTTCCCCAATCGACGTCAGCAGGATAACCGACGTCGGCAGATCAGCTAACCGACGCCGACGACATTTCTGACCTCGGTGACTGTCATCAGCCCGACATCTCCTTCAGGTAATCACTTTGTATTTTATTTCCTTTCTAATTTGTTTATCACTTCTATATTCTGGCATTCTATTTTCCCTTGATCTTTTATCTGTCTGTTATCAGTGGGTTGACCTCCCTTGAGGAAGTTTTCACACTTCTGGGAACAAGCTTTTGCTTGGCAACCCACCGCCTATCCATCTAACATTTTCTTGTCCAAGTTCTTCTTCTTTGCAAGTGTCATTCCTCCACAGCCAAAGAGGAGTGCCCACGAGCGTCTAGATTTACGGTGCGCAGTCTATATCCAGGTACTTCCCATGCCTTGTCCATTATTTTTTAGTTTCTTCTCTCTCTTTATAATCTGAAAAGCGAATTAGCGATAGAAACATTCTAGCACGCCCGGTGGGACCCTAGGTTCCTCCTAGGTTCCTTTTCTTCTTCATTCATTTAGGAGCATTAGGTTCTTACCTTTTCTCCTCCTTCTTTTCTTCTCAATGACACTATAAGCAGGAATTAAAAAGAATCCTTCTTTTCTTTCTTGCACATTCTAGACTAGTCCAACGTCATACTCTCAACCCTCTCTCAAACTTGTCTTCATAACAAACATCACATTTCGACTTGGGCATTAAAACACTTTGCATTCATTTCTGCTTGTGCTTGCATTTTCTTAGTCCACATCTAGTAACTTAGACGCATATTGAATAAATCGTAGACACTTGATGTTACACTACCAAACCACATGCACTAAAACGAACATAAAAATTACTTGAGACAAGGCCCGACTGGGATTTCATCCCCTAGCGGATACCTTACCCATCTTGGTGGCCCTACTTGGATTTCATCACCAAGGGGGAAGCCCACTCCATTTTCTGGCAGAGGATAAACTCTAGGCGAGGTATATCTTGGCTAAGCGAGACCAGCTAACCACTGGAATCGTGAAGTGAGGGGAGCTTGCTCCATAGCACTAGGCCACGTACCAGACCCTAACACAGATTTTTGAGCACCTAAAATAAGACCCAAAACTAGCTTTAGACCGCCTTCTTCTAGGACCCTTCTTATAGCCAATCTCCCCAAACATTCATCTAAGGCATAAACCATAAGATTCTAAAGTTAATTCCTAGGATTTATCGCTTAGGCTTGTCTGTCTCTCTCTATTTTCTTCTTCTCATATGTTTGTTTGAGTGAGTGAGGACGCTTTCTTCATTGTTTTTCCAAGAATCTTCAAATCTTTTGGTTCTCTGGAAAGCACAGTCACCGACATCAGTTCTGCCATCGACGTCGACTTTCCCCTGTCACCGACATCTGTTCTTTCACCGACGTCGGCTTTTTCTATTACCGACATTGGTCATTTGACTGACGTCGGCCATATTTCTTACCGACATCAGTTTTTTAACCGACATCGGTCTCTGTCACTGTCCTTTTTTTTCAAAACCAGCAGCCTAAAACTTGTCCCTTCTCTGCCAAAGACTCCATCTTGGTTTTCTGGAATTGAACAACACAGTTCCTAAAACCTGAACCTTCTTTGCCTTGCATGGTTTTGACTTGTAGCCAAGCCAAGGCTCTTGTCAACCACACCAGCCGTCAACCACTTCCATCCACCCCACCCGTGACCAAGCCTACAATGGAGTTCAACTCAGAGACTGAAAGAACTCCCATTCGTCCAACCCCACCGTAGACTCCCATTGTCCAAAAAGGGGACCAAGATTTTGAACGATTCTTGGACCTCAACGTCAAGGCCTTGCAACACTATCTCGCGCATAGCCGAACGCAAGACTCCTTGGGCAATCCAATCTATGGAATGCCAACCTCTCTTGCTGCAACTACGGCTGTATCGACAGCATCCGTAGTTCAACCTTTGGACACTTAAGCCATCACTTCGACTGCTGACCAGACTTTGACAAATCCTCCAGGTGTGGCCTCTCCCTCTATCATTGGGCCCACTTCCACCGGGGTTCCGGCCCCCTGTCAACCCCAACCCGCTCAACCGCTATCCACTCCTTTTCAAAACCTTATCATCTCTATTATGCCTACCCTAGCCCCTATCAACACCAAGGTGGCCTCTTATCCATTGGCCCCCGTTACCACAGTCTAACCTCTCATGGCAACATCGGGCCTAGCTATGTCTTCTACTCAACCACCTTTAGCCTCCACTTCTGCCCCTGTGACTAGTCATCCGTACATTGTACAACTGACTATGTCACATACCTCCCCTAGCCTCTTCCAAGCGCCCTACAACTTAGGGGGCGTGCCACCCATCAATCCGTCGACAGACATCATCAAAATGCTGATGGACAAGATGACCAGTCTAGAGACCTCTATTTTTGGCTCGCACAACGCTCTCTCATACGAGTAGATCTGCAACGAGCCCATTCACCCTTCTATCCCAATCAGACCATATCCTAGCCAGTGGGAGCTTCCGAAGTTTTCTTGCTTTCAAAACAAGGAAGACCCACAGCAACACTTGTGGGCATTCAGACATGCCTGTTACCTCATCGGCCATGACGATGCGTTACTCTTGTGCATGTTTCCTATGTCTCTCTCGGGTGCTGCGCTCGACTGATACAGCTCCCTTCCCAGCCATTCTCTCTTCTCATTCACACAATTGGCTCAGCTCTTCCTCGATCACGTTTCCATCAACATAACCAAGAAGGTCTCAATCACAGACCTCTATTCTATCTGGCAATTCGAGGATGAGTCCATAGCCGACTTCGTTGCTTGATGGAGAGGCCTCATCAATCAACTCTCCTTTTCTTTACCCCAAGCCGAGCTTATTGAACTCTTTTCCCAAGCCTGTGCCAGACATATTTCTTCCACCCTGAGGCTTCAAACCTTCCGCACTTTTGACGAGGCCTTCACAATGGCCCGCAAACTTGAGTTACGTGCCATCGAGGAGAATAAAGTCAAGTTGCGGAGCAAGAATCCCATCTCTAAGACCAATGACTCTTCCTCTGCTAAGCCATCATCATCTAATTCTAAATCCAAGGCTTCAGCTAATGCCATGGTTGTTAGACCTTCCTCTTCTTTGACCAATCAGCCTGAGCCATCCACATCTCAGAGCACCACTCGCCAATTCTAGCAAAGATACGTACAACGATGATATACTCCTCTTGGAGAATCATATGCATCTATGCTGGAAAAGCTTGTTAAACAGAGGGCCCTCAATCTCCCTCAAGCCCGACCTCCTCCACAATTCAATCCCTCACGCGCCA
The DNA here is from genome assembly GCA_037957365.1 of Torreya grandis. Classification (NCBI taxonomy): domain Eukaryota; kingdom Viridiplantae; phylum Streptophyta; class Pinopsida; order Cupressales; family Taxaceae; genus Torreya; species Torreya grandis. The sequence continues at coordinate 169,777 of JARHVA010007338.1, read as the reverse complement.
TCCCCGCGTGGTATAGGGAGCAAGACTTTTGTAGCTTCCACCGTGTTAAGGGCCATGACACAGAAAATTGCAAAACTTTTAAGAACATAATCCAAGACATGCTTGAAAAGGGGGATCTCATCTTAGACAATCCAAATGCACCTCCTAATCAGGCCATTGACATCTTCAAACAACCTTTCCCCAATCATCCGCCAACTCAGAACAATGTCCAGACCTTAATTGACGACAATCATGAGCACAACATTCGAACAGTCAATACGGTCTCTCCCTTCGTCCCCAATCAACCTCAAGAGGTTAGTCCATCAATCAGTCCGTCACATGTGGATGAACCTCTTTCCCCGGCTAGTTCTCCGTTAACCTCTCTCATCTTGGAGGACGCCTCGGCTTTACCAGCACCACCGGTCTCGCCATCCTCCTTTCTACTACCTATGGAGGACCCGACCCTTCCTACTCCTCAGCCACAAGTGGAGGGCACCATCATCCCTGCCCTTTATCTGTTGGAGGAGCCTCGCTCCCCGGTTTCTTCTCCACCTGAGGAAGAACCTGTCTCCCCTTCATCTTCATCTAAATCTATCATGACTTCACCACACCATGCATCTAAGACCACTACACCCATCTCATCTTCAACCTTGCAACCATCAACATCTTCTTCTCAGCCATTTTCTCAGTTAGTGGAGAAAATTGCACTTCTCCCTCCGAGGAAAGTGATGCCTCAGGTGTTGTGGGAGTGTCTTAAAGCCCTTCAACATACCCACGCCCTCTCATCACATGCTGCTAATCCTCCCAAGGCAAAATCTCGTCAGACTCTTGACAAAGACCAGACTCTCAAACCTCAACCAAACCCGTCCAAACCAAAACCTGCATCTATCTCATCTAAACACATCAAGTCATTTGGTGTTCCTCCTGTCTCCACCCTCACTCACCCACAAGTGAAGGTGGACCTACGCTAGACCTTGACCAACAGTAGTCTTCCAACCAAGTCGAAGAGGACTACCAGACCATAGAAACAAATGCCTCCTTCTCCATCACCATTGCCATCCATTTTGGGCCCCCATCCTTCGACCTTGACCAGCATCCTTCCCACTCTAGCCTTCAAACAAAACTCGTTGCCTCCTTTGCTTCCTCTACCTACCTCCAGTTGTCCCTCTCCCAAAAAGGCGATACCAATCACCAAGAAAGAGCCGTCTCCATCTGTCACCGCGCCATCAACCCATAAGGTGGTACAAAAACCTCTTCTAACCTCACCAAAGCAAAAGTCACCGACCTCGCGCATATAAAATAGCATGGAACCTCTATTGGGCTCATACTCATTGATATTGCGCCGACTTTTGTAGACTTCTGACATAACCCTTCCACCCATCAAGCCTTTCCAACCTCTCAGGTCCAAGCCCTCCTGGTTCGACGACACGAAAATTTGCCTATACCATCGTACACCAGGACACGATACTGAGACTTGTTGTGCCCTCAAGGCCGTCATCCACCGCCATATGGAGAAAGACACTCTTCTCCTTGAGGACACTCTTGACCAGACCCCGACTCCTTCCCATCCAACCTCTTCTACCACGCCAACATCTCACTAGTAAAACATGACCCCTTCTTCACCTCCTATTTTTGAAATCAATGCTATCCGTATAACCACTAGGTCACAAAAGGACACGGCAAAAGAAAAAGCTGCCATTCCTTGGACCTATCCCTTTGTCAAGCCACCTCTTGCACCCAAGCCTAAAATTTCTATCCTTGGCGCGTCCCAACCTTCTTCATTTTCCTCTTCTGGGCCAATTCACGACTCCATGCTGAAGCAGCTTCACCAGACACCTGTAAAGATGTCTCTTTATGACCTTGTCCAAACCTCACCTTAGCACCGTCAAGCCCTTATCCAAGCCTTGTAGGCAGCGGAGGTCTAACCCGAGGACCCCCAACCACTCATTGCCCTCATCCATTCTTTATCTCCTATCGCCTCCATCACATTCAGCGATTCTGAGATTCCCACATCTAACATGGAAGATCAGGACTCCGCCCTCTTCATCACTGCCTATGTTGATTGGACATGCATTAAATGCATTATGATCGATGGCGGTGATAGCATCAACATTATCTCTACCCACGCCTTTGATCAGTTGGCTCTTCCCAAGAATTACGTCTCCAAAACTGACGCGATCTTACGCTCTTTCAATGACACCACCGCCACGACCATTGGCACAGTCATCCTTCACATTCACGTTGGTCCACGCACAGTCCTAGAGCTCTTCTATATCATCGAAGGAGAGTTTCAATACAACCTTCTACTGGGCCGACCTTGGATCCGTGCCATGGCCTGTATACCCTCCACCCTGCACTGTTGTGTGAAGTTTGAGCATGACGGGCAAGTCCACACCATCCCCGCTGACCCTTCACCCTTCAAGACTTGCAACACCACCTACCGTCCCAATGATGTCCTCATTCCCATCAAGTCGTCAACTCCAGCACCACCTCCATCTACGGAAGCTTCGACCAATTTGCAATCGGCGGTCGCCCTCACCCCTCCTCTTCAAGCGCCGACCAAAGACCCCATGGAAGACATCTTCCAATGACTATCTCTTGGGGAATATCGCTTGTTGACCCTAGACATGTTCCAAACTCTGCAAGAGTATGGACGCCTTCACCTCGGTCCCAATTACAACCATCGAATTGGGATGGTCGTGCCTTATGGTCCTCCTCACTTTCGAACCAACTTTGTCTACGGGGGGCTTAATCAAGCTCCTACCAACGGCAATTCCCTCCCTTCACCCCAACCTTTCACATCTGATTTCTCATTTCTTGGCAACCCCGCCTTTGCACACACTTACCTTCACAGGTGTGCATGGAAGGGTTTCGGTTTCGGACGTTATGAGCAGGGCTCCCATCAGCCCATCGAGCCGCTCAATGATCACGATGTCAAGAAACGGTATGGCCTGGGATATCATGACCCCCACTCAGGCTCCTTCTGACCTCTGTCCTGAGCCAACCATCGACCAATCTCCTCCAGACTCGCCCATTTCTCCTTTGTCACCTACGGAGTCGGTGGTTTCCATCCCTCCTAGTTTTTTTTTCCATAAACACCATTCGCCTGGAACCCCTAACCTATAAACTCAATGGGGTGCCCAGGTCTCTCCCTCTCATTTTTCCTAGCATGGTAGAGGAAGAGTCGGCAACCATTCACACTGTCCACTGCATTGACGATGACGCCATCCTTTCTTACATGAGTGCTGATGACTCTTTCATCCAACGTTTCCTCCCTTCTGAGACCCAGGTTATGTTAAATGAATCCACCATTGACATCAACCTCCCTTCTTCTTCTGATGTTCCTCACGTCTTAAAGATTGGCCAATCTTTAGACGCTCAGGAGTAGCTTGACTATGCCCAGTTCCTTTCCAACCATAGCAAGGCCTTTGCCTGGACTTACAACGACATGCCTGGCATCGACCCCACCATTGCTACCCATAACATTGTCACCAAACTAGAGGCTAAGCTTGTTAGGCAAAAGCTTCGAAAGATGCATCCTCGCATTGCGCTCCTTGTCAAAGAGGAGCTTCAATGCCTTCTTTCTGTCTCCTTCATCCAACCCATCGATTATCCACAGTGGGTCTCTAACATCGTCCCAGTTACTAAAGCAACTGGGGGGATTCGGATCTGCACAGACTATCGCGACCTTAACCTAGCCTGTCCCAAAGATGACTTTCCTCTTCCTAACATTGACCAGCTTGTTGATCTCACAGCCGGCCATGAGATGCTATCTCTCATGGACAGGTTTTTAGGATACAATCAAATCCTGATCGCACTGGAAGATCAACACAAGACTACCTTTATCACCCCATGGGGGACTTTCTGCTATTGAGTCATGCCTTTCGGCTTGAAAAATGCTGGTGCCACCTATCAGCATGCCATGACCTAAATTTTCCATGATCTCCTCCACAAAATCATGGAGGACTATGTGGATGACCTTCTCGGCAAGTCCAAACTTCACCGTGACCATTTGACCATTCTCACAATCATCTTCTCTCGCCTTCTTCAATACAATGTCTGCCTCAACCCCAAGAAGTGTGTCTTTGGGGTCCTCTCAGCCAAACTTCTCAGCTTCATCATTTCCTTCCGTGGTATCGAGATAGATCTCGCCAAGATCCGTGCTATCCTCGAAATGCCACCCCCAACCAATCTCAAGTAGCTTCACAGTCTACAAGGGAAGCTCCAGTCCATTTGCCGTTTCATCTTGCAGCTTTCAGACCGCTGCCAACCTTTCCATCACCTCCTTAAGAAGGACATCTCCTTTAAATGGGATAAGGACTGTCAAGAGGCTTTTGAAGCCCTCAAAAGCTATCTGGTCTCTCCACCAGTCCTCATTCCACCTAAAGATGACCAACCCTTCTACCTTTATATCTCTGCTACCAACCATTCATTAGGTGCCATGATCGCGCACCGAGACGAGCATCATCGTGAGCAAGTGGTTTACTACATCAGCCGAACACTGGTCGACTACGAAACTCAGTATACTCATACTGAGAAACTCTATTTGGCATTAGTCTTTTCTGCTACCAAGCTCTGCCACTATCTCCTCAACCACAAAACCTTTGTCGTCACTCACACCAACCCTCTCAAGTACATGCACTCCAAGCCATATCAGAATCAACGTATGGCTCGGTGGCTCATGCTGCTTGCTGAGTTTGACTTCGAATTCATCCAATAGAAATCTATCAAAGGGCAAACCATCGCTGACCAACTGGCAGATACCCCTCTTTCCGACAACCAACCTTCACACTGTGAGTTTCTTGACGAGTCTATCGCTACCCTTTCCACCGATGACACCATCTACCAAATGACCATGTTATTTGACAGCTCCAAATGTCAACTCAGTGGGGGTGTGGGGGTCATCCTCATCCCACTTGAAGGGGAGCCCATGCCTCTATCTTTCAAGCTTGACTTTTATTGTACCAATAATATGGCCGAATATGAGGCCTTAATTTTGGGACTTCAGACTGCCCTTTCCCTCCACATCAAGTCTATCAACATCTTCAGCGACTCGCAGCTCATCGTTAATCAAGTTAACGGTTCATATCTCTATAAAAACAAAGTTTTATAGAGGTATAAGAATCGTGTTGACCTTTTGGCATCTTTTGACCATTACCTCTTGCAGACTATTCCACGCTCTACGAACAAGTTTGCTGACACCATGGCTTCTCTTGCTTCGCATATCCCATCTGCATCATCATCATCTCGCCTTTTTGTCACAGTGCATCATGTACCTTTGCCTTCATACATCTCTCCTCACATCGACCATATCAACACTATCAATTCTAGCCCACGAGATGATTGGTATAAGCAACTTGTAGACTACTTGTCTTTTTCTGTCACTCCTCCCAACCTCTCTAGGCAATGCACGGTGAGCTTTCATCAAGTGCACAGCTTACTATACCATGCTAGGGGGTCTTCTCTATAAGCGAGGCTTCGACAGCCTCCTTCTTCGCTGTCTAACCTCCACTGAAGCTCCTCAAGCCATAAATCAAGTCCACGATGGGATTTGTGGTGGACACTTCAGTGGAAACTCGGTTGCCAAGTGCATCCTTTGCCTGGGTTATTATTGGCCCACCCTTCATCAAAACTGTAGTGACTATGTTCGACGTTGCATCAAGTGTCAACAGCACTCTAACCTGCTTCATCTCCCCAGCCACGCCTTGCAAGTCGCTCAGGATTTTTGGCCTTTCTCTCAGTGGGGCTTGGATCTCATCGGTGAGATCAACCCTCACTCGTCTCTTCATCATCAGTCCATCATCACTGCCACTGAGTATTTCACGAAGTGGGTGGAAGCCATTCCTTTTGTCTCCACAAAAGCTGACAAAATTGTCGACTTCATCAGTAGCCACATCATCTGTCATTTCGATGTCCCTCACAAAATCATCACCGAAAATGGCAAGTCCTTCAAAAACAAGACTGTCCAAAAACTATGCGACTCATTTGGCATCAAACTTAGCTTTTTTTTACCTTACTACCCACAAGCAAATGGGTAGGCAGAGGCTTCCAACAAAATTCTCACCAAAATTCTCATGAAGGTGGTCAACGATATAGGAAGCGATTGGCACATTCATATTCCCTTCACTTTGTGGGCCTACCGCACCAGCATCTGAACCTCTACGGGTGCTACTCCCTTCTCCCTCGTGTATGGAACAGAGGCTGTCTTACCTCTCAAAGTATAGATCTCATCTCTCCACATCTCCCTGCATGACATTCTCTCCAATGATGACTTTCGTCAAGATCGCTTAGCTCAACTTGAGTTACTTGATGAGCACCGTCTTGCTGCCCTCAATCATCTCCATGTCTACCAAAGTCGCATAAAGCGGGCCTACGACAAAAATCTATGAGAACGAGACTTCAACATTGGAGACCTCGTCCTCAAAGAGAATCAGCACGTGACCAATATGGAGTGAAGTAAACGAGGCAAATTTGCCCCCAATTGGCTTGGACCTTTTATCATCACGCACAAGTATGGGTCAGGGACTTATCGTCTATCCTCCCTCGACGGACGGCCAGAACTTGAGCCTCTAATGCGTTGCATCTTCGACCTTTCTTCTGTTAGTCGAATACTCGTCTACTTGACACGTAACTTGAGCTCGTCCCCTGAGCAATCCTCGTCCTCTTGATCCTCATCCCTTTCAACCCTATTTCCCTTTAACAAGTCCTCTACAACCCTTTTATGATGCATGGATGCTTTGTCCTAATAAAAGGGGAGTCCTTGAACTTCTACAGCCTTGTCCATGACTCTAATCAAAAAATAGAAAAAAATCAAAAAAAAAAAAATTAAAATCAAGATGTCAAAACATATCCAAGGTCACAAAGTCAAATTCAAAAAGATAGACTGCTCCCTCAAAGGACAGTTGTACTATCATTGCTGTAGCTAATAGACTGATCCCTCGAAGGACAGCTATTCAAACATTATAAAGCAGAAATATAGACCACTCCCTCGAAGGATGGCTATGACTAAATCTTGCTACAAATAGCAACCTTTCTTAGAAGCTTCCCGCATTGATCAGCTTCGCAACATGACCACTACATTAAAAGACATCTCTATGTAGGCTTCCCGCATCGATCAGCCTGCACCAAAAAAAAAAAAAAAAAAAATACGGGTCATGGACTTGGCTTGTAGTTGTCTCAGGGTCTCCTACAAAAAGGGGCAAGGTTATTCCTGCTCTTAAACTGGGTTACCCTATCCACCTCCTATCACCTGCTCAGGGGACTTCAAGCTCACTTTAATGTTAAAGTGATTCGATTACCATTCTAACACCACACTGGTCAACGACGTAATGCATGAATGGGGCTTTTTGTTCTAATAACCCCTATATATGCTTCCTTTCTGGTCCTTGTCAATGAAAGAGCAATTTGCCTTTCATCTTTTCTCTACACTTTGGTCACATTTAACCACATCAATTGCCCACTCATCCTTAACCAAGCCATTTTTCATCATTTTCAGCTAGGTATCACCTTGTCCTTTTCCCATAGTTTCTATGGACACCAATACACATGGAAACTATCGACCAGACCCAATTTATGTTAAGCATAAACCAATACTTGCTAAAGCATAAATAGACCCCATTCATTTTTAGCATACATCCATCACGACTATGGAAAATTGCTAGGGATGAAAGACCTTTCGACCAATGTTGCAGAATACACCATTTGGAAAACGCTGCAACATCTCTTCCCCTCATCATTTCATCATTTCGACAATCGACCAAACTCATCATCAATCATTTTGACCCTCGCAGTCCGAACTACATTGGTCTGAGGCCCTATGACCAGGGCTATGTAGGTAGCACTCAGATACCACATCTTCTGAGGTTAGCTCGACCACCCCCGTTTGTTCGTCTCTTTGATGGACAAACCTTCTCTTCTGTGACCTTGACCCTGACCACAACTAGTCTATCGATGACTTTAACCAAGACCAATCCATCTCTTTGACCCTTCCTCCCTTCTAGGGAGAACTACATTGGCCTGAGGCCCTTCACACAGGGGCTATGTAGGCAGCACTCAGTTGACATGGGGTCTTCTGGGGTTAGCTCGGCCACATCCTTTCGTCCATCCATCCCCTTGACCAATGACCATCCTTTGACCTTCGACCACTTCCAAGACAATGTTGCCTTGGTTGTTTTTGCACGTATGCTACCTCACGGCTAGTTAGCAGAATTATCTGCAGACCCTATTTTTGACCCTTTGCAAGTATAGGATCGCAAGCCGGTTGATCCCTACTACTTGTGACCTTTTCGTGTCTCTGGGAGCACTTCCTGAGCCTGGGATACCTAAAACACAATGACCATTTAGAGCTTTGGCTTAGATTGAGTGACCCGATCAGTAGACGACTAAATGCTGGGGCCCGGTTACTTCAATTTTGGCACTCCTTGACCATGCGATAATTTGACCTGACCCTCTCGTGAAGTGGACTACGCGCAATCACAACTACTGCAGCATTTTCACTCACTCTCTTCTATCCATTTCTCTGTCAAATCGACACTCGATCTTCGGTTCCCTTCTCTCAACTATCACTTTGAGGGGGGAACACTTCATCCTTTTCCTGGGGCAACCAACTCCTATTTTTGTCTTGCAGTTCGTCAAGAACAACCAACAAGACAAAAAGGGGAAAATGTAGACACCGCAAACGTGTCTGCACCTTGGTCCTCCCCCTTGTTTGCCTTAAACCCATATCCTAACCCTTGGCCTTCATATGATTAAAATAACTTAAATATTTTAAAGTGGCCCCCTTTCCACCCCACCCTTGCCACCTTGGATCCTCCCTTGAATCCCTCCACCTTCCCCCTAGCATTTATTATGTCAAATCTCCTCATTATCTTTCCCCCCATGCCCATTTAAGTGTCTTCATAACCGTTCTTCCCACAACCCCTCACTCAGCGGCGTGCAAGAATGGGCAGAGGCTATTTTTAGCCTCTGTCCCTATTCTGTCACCGCCGACGTCGGTGACCCTTCGGCCGACGTCGGCAAAACTGCCGACATCGGCAGCCTTCATTACCCCTTTCTACATCCATTACAGCCCCTAGACCCTTGAGCTCACAAACAGAATTCTCTTGGCATTTTGGCATTCGTCTCTTCTCCATTTGGACCACGTGCAACAGCAGCAACAGGTGCAAAGGCTCTAGACCAAGAATCTCCTCTTGCAACAAGCCTTCTGTGGCTCCAACAACAGCTCTCCCACTCTTCATTTAGCAAATAAAAAGGTAAGCACAGTCTGTTATTTCATTTCATTTCATTTCTTTAGCTTCCAGTTATCTAGTATATCTGCTATTTCCTGCTCCCTCTATTCTTCCCCCTGAGAGGTTGAAAAGCCTTCTCAGGCCCTGTCCTTTATGCATCTTCCTCTCACACTGTCCCCTTTTCTATACAATCCCAGACAACTTCCTCATCCCCCTGCCAATAAAGACCCTATATAGGGCACCCAACCAGACCTAGACCATTCCCCAGTCCATCCAAATTCGTCCCCGAACTCTGTCTCGACCCTGTTCACAAACCAGATCCGTCCACAGCCCAGAAACTAAACCAGACCCGACCACAGGCCACAACCCCGACCAACGCCGATCACTTCCCCAATCGACGTCGACAGGATAACCGACGTCGGCAGATCAGCTAACCGATGCTGGTGACATTTCCAACCTCGGTGACTGTCATCAGCTCGACATCTCCTTTAGGTAATCACTTTTTCTTTTCTTTCCTTTCTAATTTGTTTATCACTTCTGTATTCTGGCATTCTGTTTTCTCTTGATCTTTTATCTATCTGTTATGAGTGGGTTGACCTCCCTTGAGGAAGTTTTCACACTTTCGGGAATAAGCTTTCGCTTGGCAACCCACCGCCTATCCATCTAACGTTTTCTTGTCTAAATTCTTCTTCTTTGCAGGTGTCATTCCTCCACAGCCAAAGAGGAGTGCCCACGAGTGTCTGGATTTACGGTGCGCAGTCTATATCCAGGTACTTCCCATGCCTTGTCCATTATTCTTTAGTTTCTTCTCTCTCTTTATAATCTGAAAAGTGAATTAGCGATAGAAATAGGGAAGCATAGAAAGCAGAGCTTGATTTGACGTAGAAGGGTTAAAAATGCTTGCTAAAAAATATTGCCACAGGGAACCGTCAATGGTTAAGGTAAATTGTTAGTGGTTGAATTTAACTATCGATGGTTAGGAGAACCATCAATGGCTTCCTATGTAAATATGGAGGTGAATAAATAAAAAATTATTGATAGGGGATTTGGGTAAATAGAGGTGGATATGAGGCTAGAAAGTGGAAAATGGGGTATAAGTATGGTACTAAAAATAGATAAATCAAATAACATAAGCACAAGATACCTGTAACCAAGTGGAAGAGGTCTAGAGTGATGTGGCTAGAGTGATAGTGCTTCAGACCTTCTAGAGTGATTTTGATAGAGTTTCTAATCTTGAGTGATGATGCTCACTCAATAATATAGATGTTGAATACCTACAAAAAATATTGAATACCTGATAGCTGATAACTCCTCATAACTTGATCTTCTAATTTTTTATAGGTATAAGTTACTAAATGGGATGAAGGAAGTTTTTAATTTGATCAAGGGTAAATTTTTATATTTTTATATCTTTATAAGCTTTGTTTTAAAGATAAGTTTCCAATTGGGAAGTTGCCAATTTTGTACAATGAGCTAGCCTATTTTAAAGTTAGATAAATTAGAAGAGGTGACCTAACTGTCTATGGTTAGGCTAACCATCGATGGTTACCCTAACCATAAATAGTCATAGGTATAGGGAAACATTGGTAAAAAGGATGAATTAAATGATGAACTAAAAAAGTGGTTTAGGAATGCTAGGGCCCAAATGGGTCTAGTTATCATTTTAAGGGTAGAGTGATACTAAAAACCATCATGTGTAGTTTTTAGGTGTCTACATTTTTCCCCTTGTTATTGTGTAACTTTGGGTAAGTTATGAAACAAAAATAGGTGGTTAGTCAAGGTTTGGGTTTGGTTTCCTTGACTTATGGGAGGAGGTATCCCCCTCAAATTGGGAAATGGTTGGGGTGTAGGTGAAATTAGGTCATGATTGATATGTAAAACAAGGTGGTGGAGTTGATTGTAAAGATGTGAATACATACACAATAAGCAATGAAGAATGATATTAAAATAATTAAATGACTAAATTTTCTAATGTTATAAAATAGGGTTAGGTTTTATAAAGATAAGAGAGGGTAACCAGTTCATAGCATTGGTCATGGCTGAATGGGTTAAGCTTATAAAACTATCTAGGTAAAGTTGGGTAGGTTACAGGTATCTAGGTGAGGAAATGATCTTGAAAAGTAACCTAAGTGATCAATTCATGCATGAGGTGGTGAAAATATCAAATGGGTAACTTGGAAAAATTGGTCAAAATGGTCAAAGGACAACATAAAGGCAACACAAAATATGCAAAAGATCTGGTCAAAATAACCAACATCTAGGAGGAAGATTTGGGTTAAAGAGGTAGTTGAGCTAAATCTAACTACACAAGGTGAGTGGACACTACCTCCATAATTCTTTAAAAATTGACATCTAATAAGAACTTCATGCCAAATGTAGTTATAGGTCAAAGGTAGGGTAGAGAGAAAAATGGCTTGGTTTGGAAAGTAGAAGGAAAAGGAGAAAAGGGAGAAAAACCTAACCATAGATGGTTAGGGTGCCCCAACCATAAATGGCTAGGGGAAACCATCAATGATTCCATAAATATCAATGGTTAGGGTAAAACCATAAAAATTCCACTAGTTAAAAAGGAAAAATAAAGAGTTATGTCCTCATTTGACTTTGTAAATTATCTACATTGATCTTGAGTAATTGAGACAGTTGAGTGGACTAACATCTAGTTGGGGTATATATTATTGAGTGAGTGAGTATACATGTGTGAGTGATAAATAGAAAATGAGGACATGGATGAGAAATGGCAAGAGGGCCCTAACCATGCCATTGAATGCATAATGAGGTAGGAGTTGTTTTTAATTAGACTAGAATAGTAATAAGTGAGTGATTGGAAAAGGTAAAGAATGCTAGGAAAACTAGAAAGGTAGAAAATGAAGGGAGGGAAATAAGATAGCTAGGATGGGATGCCCTAGGGTTTAGATAGGGAGAAGATTGGTAAAATTTGGTTAAAAAACTAGGGGGAGGAGGTAAGTAAAAAAAGAGGAATTAGGTGGTAAAGTGGGTAATTTAGATGTTTTTAGGTAGGAGATTTAGGTAGATTGAGGGAATAGGTGGTAGAGTTTCACCATCAGTGGTTACACATAGTAACCATTGGTAGTTAAACTCAACCATTAATGTGGGGGTTAAATAAGACCTTAAAACCATTGATGGTTCCTTGAACTACTAGAAATTAGCCAACATAGGGCCAACTATTATGCTAAGAAGGGTAAGAAAGGATGAAAGGGGGAAAAATAAGTAGAAGGTCCAAGAGAGAAGTTAGGTTTGTGGTTTAGATGAGAAGAATAGGTCATAAAGAGAGATTATAAGTTTAAGATGGATAGGACTCAAGAACAGTGATGGGTTAGGGTTAAGAAATAGAGAAACACTAATAAGGTTTGATTGTTTTGTAGGCATGTAAGTGAATCTATATGAGGGACTAAGTCCTTAAGATATTTGCTGACTACCAAGACAAGATGATGAATACCAAGTGGAGGTAGATGGAAGATGTTAGCCTAGGGGCCATGTGACACTACCAACACCTACCAAAAGATGCATCAATGATTATGACCCTCATCAAGAGATGGGACCTAGCCACAAACAACTTTTTGTTCAATGCTGGTGAGATGTCCATCCTACTAGAGGATGTCTATAGGATTACACAACTTATGATTTAGGGGGAGATGATATATCACATTGAGAGTGATGATTGTGATGATTTTATGGATTAGATATATGGTGAGGACTAACTAGAGGCTAAATTACATATGGTAGGATTATGTTATGGGATATTATACCAAAGGAACCCAAATGATAGGTGCCTACTAACCATGATGATGATGGGCATATCCTATTTCACTATTCTTGATTTGAGTAGTGGCTTATTCCATTTATTACTACTACGAGTATTGACAAATATGTTGTTAGGGGGCACAATGTTTGGATGGGCCCTAATATTACTAATACATATATATAAAGATATTTGAGCCTTTAGAGCATGGAAACAATATGGCATTAGTTTTAGGTTTGTGCTCCATTTTTGGGAATATTAACACATACGAGTTCTGAGACTAGTTGGGCTCCCATGGGATGGGTTCACACTGACTAATTATAGAGTTGGTTTCATGAGAAGGCACAAGGATCTATATTTTTTAGGAGATAGTGGTGGGGCTAGGGATGTGGAGTGGTTTTAGGATCTCCTAGAGATGTTGGTTGCTACAGATATCATATAGAGGCCATATGTGAATTGGCCTATATGGATAGGTTATAAGTACCATATATTGTCATTATAGAAATGGTGATGGATTTATGAAATAATAGATGGGGAGACATAGTGGATCCTTATGGATCAAATTAGGAGATAGTTTGGGTTACTATAGGATATTCCTCTAGATGTTCCTTAGTATAAGAAGGAGGATGTAGAGTAGGGATTGATAGAGCCATTGTCTGAGGAGATCGTACTAGATTTTGAGGAGTTGCCTATGAGAGCTCTTATAGATGATGTAGGAGTCACATAGAGATATATAGGGTGGTACCAGATGAGATATGTAGCTATAGATTTTGGATGGGGAGATCATCAATAGAAACCAATGGATGGTGATCTAGCATAGGGTGAAAGTGATCAAACAATAGTAGGCCTTACAATATCTTAGGCCTAGGTGACTACATTATAAGCATAGGTAACCACATTACAAGGATATGTTGCCATCTTGATCAGTGAGGTCCAACCTTGTGATGGTCACATAGGAGAGAGATGCTTTATGATAAAAGGTAGGGGTAGTAGCTAAAAGAACATGAGGATTAGTAGACATAGTTTTCAAGATGCATTATTTAGGTGCCACAGAGGATCTAAGATATTGTGAGGCTATGGTACTAGCCCAGTTACTTGATGCCATGAGATATGGTGAGTAAAAGACTAGTCTAACATGGGACTAGCATTGGCTACTCTAGGTTAGTGGGTAGCTATGACAACATAGGTAGGTGCATTAAGGAGTCCACCACTAGCTAGTGGAGTAGGTGTAGATGGTTCTAGTTTTAGTGTCATAGCTCCAAGATGGTTGACACTTATGTATATATTTTTTGATATGTGTATATGTATTTTGATATTGACCTACGTGTCAAAGATGTGAGATGTACTTATGAGATCTAGAGTGACATGGATAATGTTGTATTAGGATGTATTATGATATTTTGATGTTATGATTTATGGATAGTTTATGAGTATGACACATTTTCCTATTTTGTTATGATATTTTAGCTTAGTCATGATGATTTTATGATTGTATTTGGATTTGATGTGATATATTTGATGGTGATCATTGATTATGTTGATTTTAAATGTGATTAGGATGATTAATTATATGGAGAATGTTGTTGATTATGATCATTATGTTTATGTTGATTATGACATGTTATGTTGATCATTATGGTTATTATGATGATTTTCATGATGATATGATTTTTATGATACTGATTATTATGTGGATGATGTTATGTTATGGTCATTATGTTTTTATCAAATAGATGATTTTTGATTAGGGTATTATGATAGGTGGAATCATGTGAAAGCAAAACCATGTCAAAAGAAATAATGGGTCCATATGTCCCTAGAAATGGATAAGAAGTAGGTATGTTTCTTAGATTATTAAGGACCAAATAAGAAGAATACATAATTGGATTGACTTAGTGAACACAAGACTATCAAATACTAGGCAAGATTGTGTTTGGATTGATAATAAGGTTGTCTTGATCACTTCATATCAAGTGAGGTCATGGTCCCTTAGGTTTGGAGAAGAGTGGAGGAAATAGGGGTGAAAGGTAGAAGGGTGAATGTGTTTTAAGGGTTAACCTGATATGGGTTAGCTTACTTCTTTTATAGGTGACTAAAGATCTATATTAGCCAAGTCCATGCCTTATAGTAATGTGTAGACTGATCAATTTGGGAATTCTACTAGTGTTATGTATAGGAGCTGATTATGACATGATGGTATTGAGAATGAAATTATTAATAGCTGATTGTGGCTTACTTATTTGTATTTTTGACAAAAATTCTACTCATTGATCTTGCTAGTTATGTAGTTGGCTAAAGTTAATTGATGTGGGAAGCTTAAAATGTTTTTATGCTTGCTTAGCCATCCTTCAAGGGAGTGGTCTAAAATTTTGAATTTTATAGCTATACTTTAAGGGAATAGTCTATTTTTAAGCAATTTTTAATTATAATGAAAGTTATCCTTTGAAGGAATAGTCTGTATTTTGCTTGAAGATTAATGATTTAGAATTTAATTTATTTTGACATGGATAAGTCTATTAGGCCAAAGGATTCACCAGTATGGAGGAAAAAAATTTTCATAAGAGGTAAATGATAAATGGAAGGAATGGGTTGAGAAACAATTAGCCATGGGATTCCATCTATTAAAAGATAAATAGTATCCATGAGAACCATGTTATAGGTAGAGTCATGGTACCCATACTTAGGATTGGGATTGTATGTATGTGATGGATAAATCACATGGTTCTATGTTGACATAAATCATTCCTAATGGATAAATGAAATGAGGTTAGAATCTTTTGAACCAAAGGACAAGCTTAAGTTAGACACAAAAGTGAGTTTGATACTTTTTAATAATCTAAAGGATGTAAATATGAATTTTTGATAGGCTCAGGCTCTAATTTACCCTTAAGAGAGGAAAATGGTAAGCACCAAATCCATACTTATGGGTTATAATATAATGTCCTAACTAATTAAAAAAAAACTTTCCCTTCTTGATCTTTTCCATGTTGGTTTTTTTTAGGACTATGTTGTCAATGTTGAATTCTCATTTTATCAAATATTTGATATAGGAATGCTTGATTCACTCTTGATAAATATGAAGCTGATTAAGTGTGACAAAGTGATGTTCATCAAGAAGATTGAGGTGAGTGAGGATTTCTTGGTGATAATTACTCTTAGAAAGGATTCCATGTAAGGAGATGCAAAGTGATGGGATTTGGACTTCAAGGGGAAAACCTACTTTGGCTCCATACACAAGGGAGAAAGGTGTATCTCCTGTGGTAGTTTAGATGCTATTGTGATAGACCCATAAATCAAATGGGATATGAATATGTCAATCCCAACTAGAGGCACTTACCACCTTTGTAAGCATTTTGATAAGGGTTTTGTTGGAAGCTTCAGCCTATCTATTGGCTTGTGGATGATAAGGTGAGGAGAAGCTTATATTGATTCCATAGACATCACACAGTGCTTGGAATTTATTATTATTAAAATAATTTCCATTGTCCATGATGATTTTATGAGGGACACCAAAGTGGAAAATGATATGGTGATTGATGAAAATGATGATTTTTTTAGCTTTTTTTGATATAATTAGGATGGCCTCCACCCACTTGGTGAAATATTAAATGGAGGTGATAATAAATTGATGTCATTATGAGAAATGGGGCTTTCTTTCCCCTATAAGTTTAAGACCCCATTATGAAAGGGATAAAAATATTGAGATAATTGAAGACTATGGGAAGGTGCATGCTGAAGGTTGGCATGTTGTTGACATTTCACACATTTATTGACATAATCACAACAATCCTAGTTAAGTATGGGCCAATAGTGGCTGAGGTGAATAATATGATTGGAAACAACCATTCCACTAAAATTTCCCTCACATATGCCATCTTGGGCTTCCTTGATGATGTGAGAAGATTCATTACTATAAAGACAATAAAGAAGGAGGTCGTTGAAGCCTCACTTATACAGAATACCTCCTAGTATGATATAACAAGAAGTGACTTGAATAAAATCTATATAGGCATTATTTAAAATATTGAGAGGGAGAATGCCAAGGTTAAGATAATCAAAAATTTGGGTATACCAAACATCAAAAGGGGATGCTTCCACTCTATAAATGGTAGGAATATTAGAACCAATATAAGATGGGGTAACAAAATAGTGGATGGTAATAAAGAGTTTGGATTTGGTGGGTTCAGATGGTATTTGGGAAGTAAGAGAAGACATGGTATCTATAAATTTCTTAGTTGATCATGGAATGGATTGGATATCATAATGATGAAACAATGCAAAGAGTGTGTCCATAATTTTTTTGTATTTAAGGAAAACATCATTTTTACATTGATAATCTCCTATCACTTGGTTAATGATAAGTTGAGAATCCCCAAAAATGCTAATTATTATAATTCCTAAAGCCATGGAAGTTTGAAGACCTTTAACTAAGGCTTCATATTCAGCCATGTTATTGGTGTAGTAAAATTCAATATTAAAAGAAAGGGGAAGTGGTTATCCATTAAGTGAGATGAGAATCATTCCACCCCCCACCATTTTGGCATTCACAGCCATCTAAAAACATGGTCATTTAGTAGGTCGGCTCCTCCAAAGAAAGAGTTGCAACAAATTCATTTAGGAAGGTAAGTGGAAAGGGTTACTTGTCAGGCAAAGGGCTTCTACTAATTAGTCAGCAATGACATATCCTTTTATGTAATTTTGTGGGAAAAACTCAAGATCAAACTCATCCAAAAGCATGATCCACTTAGCCATACATTGGTTTTGATATGGATTAGAGTGAATATACTTGAGAGAGGAAGTGTTAGTGATGACATTGGTTTTGTGATTAAGAAGATAATGACATAGCTTGGAGACTACAAAGACTAAGGCAAGGCAAAGCTTTTCAAGATGGGTATACCATGTTTTGTATTCAATTAGGGTATGGCTAATGTAGTAAACAACCTGCTCTTTATTCTGGTCATTACAATGAGTGAGCATGGCTCCCAAGGAATGATTATTGGTGGATATGTATAGGTAAAAGAGATAATATTAATTATGGGTAATAAAGATAGGTGGAGAAATAAGATACTCCCTGATTACATTAAAGTCTTGTTGACATTCATTGGTCCACTTGAAGGAGACTTCTTTCTTTAAGAGATGGTGAAAAGGTTGACAATGATTAGATAGTTGAGAATTAAAGCATCTGATAGATTGAAGTTTTCCTTATAGGATGTGAAATTGCTTCAAGTTAGTGAGAGGAGGCATATCAAAAATGTTGTAGTTTATTTTCCTCATTTCTTAACTTTGAAAGTAAATAAAATAAATCTAGTGATTGTGGTGTGTAGAAGAATACCTAGAAAATTGCACACATGAATATAGAGAAAGGTGGGAACTCTTATTTGGCTATGAAGGAATAACTTAGAAGTATCACATACACTTGAAAGGGGGTGGTTAGATTGTTGGTTGAGTGGACTACCTAGTGTGCACTAGATCCAAGAAGTACAATACTTTCTAATAGGTTGGTAATCCACTGTGTGATGGGATGATGTTAGAGCCCTTGGATTAGGAAGATGAGTTGGGTGAGGATGAAGTCTCCTCAATATGGTTAGCAATGGGTTTTCATGATGTGGGTTCTTCTAGTGGTTCAAACCCAAGCCGAAATAACTAATGAGGTTTCTAAGTTTTGATGATGGGAAATTCATGAGGTCCTTGTTTGTAGAGGCCCATACCAAATCCTTTCCAAGCACATCAATTAAGATAGGTTTTCAAAAAGGTTAGGTTGCTTAGATAGGAGAAATTAGAAGTGAAATGTTGAATATATGGAGTGGCGGTAGGAGTGAGGAGTGGTCGATCAAATCCCCCATAGACAAAATTTGTTCAATTTTTGGGAAGCCCAAATGGGATGATGGTTCTGATGTTGTGGTCATAAGAAGGGTAATTTTGAAGATTCTCATATTCATGCAGAGTGGGAAGAGCATCTAAATCTAAAATTATATATTCCCCAAGTGAGAGGTGATGAAAAGTGGATTGTAATGGGTCCTCGACTGGAATTTGAGAGGAGGAGATGGTTGATCTCATTGATGCTTCATCATTATTAAAGGTATAGGTATGGAGGTTCTAGGTTGGTGTGGATGCTTGATTAGAAGTGGGTGGTATGGAAGATGAAGAAAGAATGAGAACATCATTGGGTTGATATGTCATATTGTAAGAGGCAAAAGGACTTAAATCATCTTTGATTGTAATAATTTGGTCTTCATTCTCAAACTTGACAAATTAGTGTAGGGTAGAAGGGATGTAGTGCATAGCTCAAATCCAAGGAAATCCAAGTAACATGTATTATAACTCACCTTAGATGATATATAATAGTTTAAGAATAGTATGAGGTCCCAAATAGATATGAAGGATAATGGTCCCTAAGGTGGTGGCCATGGTATCATTGAAAGAGCAAAGGACCACTGAACTCTCAAAAATGATGTTTTTAGGTAGTTTCAATTGATCATATGCATGGGAAGAGATGATGTTGATGCTCACTCCCCATAAAACATTACCCATTTGATTGATGTATGCTATAATTTATAGGGGAGGGTTTGGATCTTTTTCTTGGAAAGGTGGAATCTCAAAATCTTAAAAGGTGATGAGGGAAGAATGGTAGAGAACTCCAACAAAGGAGGAAAGAGATTTTGGATCATCTAGTTGGAACTCTATGGAATATAAATCCTCCATTAATGCTTAGTAATTTTGGGTAAAGTGTTGATTAGATCATAGAGGCTCTTTTTTTTGGCATTTAGTGGAGTTATTTTTACATGAGCCATTGGATGAATGGAGTGGGGTTGGTGAAGATACTTGGGTTTGGTTGGTGGGTTGAGAATTTAAAGGATAAGTCCAAGGGATGGATAATTTGGCTTTCACTTTATCCTTTTATTGTGCTTGAGAATGGGTCACCACATGAATGGTATGGATAAGGGGTTCTAACATTTACTTTGGTTCCTACCCTTCACTCTTCGAGAGGGAAATGATTTTATTAGATAGGTGGGTTTGCTAATGGAGTAGGCACTAGAGGTTATTATAATATATCATCTTCATCTAAAAGATTATAACAAGTTCTTAGAGAGACTTGTATTTCTCTGTATCATGCCCAGGAGTCCTATGGTAAAGAAAAATCAAGTTATCATTGAACCAAGTTGGCTTAGGATGAGATGGGTCAAATAGTTTAATTAGGGGTAAACTAATAAAATAAGTTTGCAAAAACCTTTGTAAAATAGTTATATAGGATTCTGGAAAAGGTGAGGTAGGTTTTAGGATTGGTTTCTTCATGGAAGCAGTGCTTGGAGGAGTGATTTTGGTTGATGGGTGTGGTTGGGTTTGCTTCGATATGATTGGCTTGTGGGTTGAATATTTGGATGAAGAAGTTTTTGATGATGAAGGTTTGGTTATTGGTAGGAGAGTAGATGGGTACAAGTTTGTTAATAAGGATGAAATACTAGAGGGTCTGGTGATTAAAGATAGAGAAGAGGAAGATGGTTTGATAGTGGAAGGATGTGGTACCTAATATAGAAGGTAGATGTGAAGGAGGTGGTATGTGCTTAGTTTGAGATAAATTTTTAGGTAATACTTCCTATTAATATGCTTAATTGGATTTGGATTTGGTGATCTTGAGAAAGTTAATTCCAATTTTAAAGGAGGGTGAGAGTGACTAGGTGTGGGAAGAATCCCCAAGTTATTGATTAGTTTGGAGGAAGAAACATGAGGTGAATTAGAAATTTTAAGTGGAGGTGTTTTAGATGTTTTATTTATGACTTTAGAAGAGGTAACTAGTGAAGGGGTGATAATGGGTGAAAGGGAAGATTTAGGTAGTGTCAAGGACTCATATTTGCTTGGATATGGAAGGCCTAGTCAATGCCAAAAGGTGGCTCAATCAAAGTTAGGTTAGGATGTGGACTCTAAAATTTGAACTAAACTTGAGAAGGGATTATAAATGGGTATGTTTCCTTGATCATTAGTCTCAAAGTGTAAACCCTTAGGTGGAGAAGAAGGAAGGTTATGGTGGAAGGTATAATTTTGGTTTTGATATTGGTAGGTGGTTCCAAAATTGATGATTCGGTGGACAATGTAACAAATTCTTATGGAATGGTTTCCAAAAAGGGCATGGAATAGGTAGTTGTGGTGATTTCAAAGGAGGGAAGGGATAAGGTTTTAGCTTTGGCCTAACTGTTCAAAAATGTAGGTGATTCTTCCATTTGGATTGTGAGAGTGGAGGAAGTGGTTGAATCAGTAGTGGTCTCTTTGGGTATTTATATTGAAGAAGGAGAAAATGAGGTTGTGGTTTAAATGTTTAGAAAAAGAGGGGTGATGGGTTCTTCTATTTAGGTCTAAAAAGGAATGGATGGTAAATTAATTTCCTCTATTTGGGTAGTAAAGGTAGTAGTTTCCTCAACAATGGGAACATTATTGATAACATTGATTGCATGTGCTCCCTATGAGTTAGATGATTTGGGCTTACTATCATGATGTTGTGTGGAAGGAGCATGGTTTGGAAAAGGCTTTCAAAAAATGTCTAGAGATTGGTTAGGGGGAGAATTCGGGTTATAAAATACCAACTCTCTAATATCAATGATATTTTGGACAAGACATTTAAAGGTATTGCATCTGTTAATGTCATGTCCAATAGTTTGATGAAAATCATAGTGTTAATTTTCATTATACCAACCAGGTAGAGGGTGAGAAGAATCAAATTGTTGAGGTGGTTTTAATAGTGTAAGTTGGATAAGATTGGCTTAGAGTAATTTATCCAAAATAGATGCATACGATTTCCTAATGGGATTATATTATTTTGGAGATGCTCAATTTTGGGTTTGATTTTGTTGATAAGGAGGTTTGGGAGAGTTGTTTTGATTTGATTGGTTGACAATTGGTGGTGGGGAAGTTTTCAAAACCACTAAATTTGTAGATTTTTTTACCTTGGTATTAGGATGATTGGTGATTTTGGTTGATGGAGAATCATTACGTTTAAAAGTGGAATTCTTATTTCACAATTTTAGTTTTCCCTCATCAATGACACAATTTTCAAGTTTTCATGCCATGGTGAATGCTTCATAAAATGTTAGAAATGTTTGGATTTGAGAGTGGGTGTGATATGATTAGCATAACCCCTAGAGAATAATTTGATTAATTCAAGTTGGGGTAAGGTAAAATAAAGTTGGTTGATGAGGCTTCCTCATCTATCCACAAAATCAACAACGGATTTATCCTCAAATTATTTGATAGAATAGAAGTTAGTTTTGGAAACCTTTTTAGTTATGTTGACCAAGAAATGTTCAAAAAAGATTTGGGCAAGTTGAGAAAAGGATTAGATGGAGTGATTAGGGAGAAATATATACCAATCAAGAGTGAGTCCTGATAAAGACATTGAAAAGGTTTGGAGGAGGATAACATCATATGTGATCAAGTAAAATAAATGATAGAATGCTCTTACATATTGTTGTGGGTCCTCCTTGCCTTGAAATTTGGAAAATTTAGGCAATTCCCATTGAGGAGGATAATACTAGATGAGAATGGATGGGTGGATAGGTTTGTTGTAAATTTGGTCATAAGATAAAAGCTTATGAGACCCAAAAATTGATGACTCCAAGTTAGTCATTTTATCCATTATCACTTTGATCAAATATGGCTGAGGTTGGGAAGATGCATAATTGAGGGGTATGTTATGTTTGGGTTGAGTAGTAGCTATGTAAGGATAAGTGGTAAAATGCATGGAAGAGGCCACATATTGGTATGTGGTAACAAATGGTTGAGATGGTGCCATATACAAACTAATTGGCACAAACAGTTGGGTAGATGGTGGTATATACCCATATTGGTAGGTTATCATAGGTACTTATTGGGGAATAGATGTAGCTTGGATTAAAGGTATATTTGAGGTGGTAGGTGGAGGTTAAGTAGGTTCAGGTTGTGTGACGAATCTAGTGCTAATAGGTGGAGGTGTTTGAGGTATAGAAATCACTAGGTCTTGAAATGGGGTAGTGATTAAGGGATTAGTATCCATTGAAGGAAGGGTGGAAGTAGGGGTAGAAGATAATCCTAGGGTAGGTGGACTATAGGTGATTAAAGGTAAAGTAGAACTTATTTGAGGTATAGTAGAAGGTTTTTAGCTAGAGGTTGGAACATTGGATTGGGATTGGGTAGTGTTGGTGGATGGGATGTTAGAAGGTTGGGTTGAGGTTGTACCCACCATAATATGGAATGGTATTCCATAAGAATGATCTTTAGGAGGAACCAAATCAAAGGAGTTTATGGTTGGGCATGGTGTTAAGGTAGTGTTTAAGATCTCCCTAATTATTGTCAAGGAAAGTAGCAAAGTTTGCATCCCCTTTAGATATAATAGGGATTCTAGAAGGAGGGGGAGAAAAATGTGGAGAACCTTCAACATCATAAGTGTATTCTATGAATGAAAAAGAAGATGGTGGTAGTTGGTTGGTTGTATTTCTTAGTTGTTGTCTAGTAAGATCATATGATAAATGGGGAGATATTATGATGAAACTTACACCTCAAACAAAGAGCAACCAAAAATAATTCAAAGCAATCAATGCATATGCTTGATGTGTTGATTATGAAAGTGGTTTGGTTTGTGTAACATTTATGTTTATATGATTAATTTTCTTTACTTAATTAGTCTAAATGAACTAAGACAATCAAGAAAATAATACATGCACTCAATTTTAACCAAAAGGAATTTTTTAATTTCTTTTCAATGAAAATAGAATAGCTAAGATGCAACTAAATGCAATATGAAAATGCAATCCTAATCCTAGGATGGATGCAACTAAAACTTATATTTTTTTATTTTATATTTTATTTAAAGAAAGAATGAAAGACAACTTAATGATTTTCACTAATGCAAATCTAAATGTCCTGGAACATTTATGAACCTAATAAAACTTAGGTGTCCCACCGGCTATGCCAAAATGTTTCAATTTATTTTCCTCATTTCTTAATTTTAAAAGTAAATAAAATAAATCTAGTGATTAGGGTGTGTAGAAGAATACCTAGTAAAATGCACATGTGAATCCAAATGAAGGTGGGAAATCCTCTTTGGCTAATAATGAATAACCTAAAAGTAGCACACACACTTGAAAGGGGGTGGTTAGATCATTGGTTGAGTGGGCTGGCTAGCATGCGTTAGATCCAAAAAGCATAATGCTTGCTAGGAGGCTGTCAATCTACTTTTATAACAATTAAGTCTAAAATGATATAAAATAATATTTACATCCAATGATAATAAATTAAATACGTGATAGAAAGTAAGTGATAACTTTCTTATTAAAGAAAATGATAAAATTTAAATGTTAAAATGGTCATGGTCTGGTTCAAAAATTTAGAAAAGGTCTCATGATCAGAGGGAAACATAGAAAGCAGAGATTGATTTGAGGTAAAAGGGTGAAAAATGCTTTCTAGAAAATACTATCATAGGGAACTATTGATGGTTAAGGTAGACCATCAACAATTTAAGTTAACCATCAGTGGTTAGGAGAACCATAGGTGGTTTCCTATGTAAATCTAAAGGTGAATAAATTAGAAAGTACAAATTGGGGATTTGGGCAAATAGATGTGGATACGAGGCTAGAAAGTGGAAAATGGGGTACAGGTTGACCAAATAAGGTAATGGTACTAAAAATAGATAAATCAAATAACACAAGAAAAAATGAATGTAACCAAGTATAATAAGTCTAAAGTGATGTGGCCAGAGTGATGGTGCTTCAAGCCTTTTAGAGTGATTTTGATATAGTTTCAGATCTTGAGTGATGATGCTCACTCACTAATATGGATGCTAAATACCTGCAAGAAAGCTTGAATACCTGATAGCTGATAACACCTCCTCATAACTTGATCTTCCACTTATTTTATAGGTATAAGTTACTAAATGGGATGAATGAAGTTTCTAATTTGATCAAGGGTAAAGATACCTATTTTTGTAGCTTTAAAAGCTTTATTTTAAAGACAAGTTGCCATTTAGGAAGTTCCCAATTTTTCACAATGAACCAACCTAATTTAAATTTGGATAAAGTAGAAGAGGGGACCTAACCATTGACTATTATGTTAATCATCAATGGTCATAGGTATAGGGGAAAACTGGTTAAAAAGGGTGAATTATATGGTGAACTAAAAAAGTGGTTTAAGAATGCTAGGGTCTAAATGGGTCTAGTTATCATTATTAGGGTAGGGTGACACTAAAAACCATCATGTATAGTTTTTAGGTGTATACAACCTCCCTTTGAAATAGTTACTTTGGTTTAACTTTGACCATATTTGATCTCCATTTAAATTCTCAAGGCTTCAACTTCTGATATCAACCATTGATATTGAGTTGGGCTTCTCATAGTGTGCCAATTATTAGCGCTACATTCATATTCAATATCATGTTACCAGTTTCATCTACTCTTATGATTTTGAGACATGGTGGCTTTGTATTTGATTTGAGCTTCTTGTCTTATGCACTTTTCATATTTATCTATATAAATAAATATGATCCATAGATCTTCTAATTTAACATTATTAAGACACTTGTCACCTATGCATTTGATTTTAGGATCCAATAACCCTTTGACCCATTTATTTCCATTGATATGATTTTTTATGAAGGATTTTATGTCATTGATTATCTTGGACCCACTGGATTTGTCAATCACCATGCACCATTATATCTTTGATGCATGATTTAACACATTCCATTAGATCTTTGAGACCCACTGACCTTGTCAAATTACTACTCACCATTAGATATTGACTTAAGATCCCATGATATTGACAATTATTAGCCACATATTCATCCTTAGAACATGTGAATTTAAATAGATATTTGTTGAAGCTTTAACTTGATGTCTACACACATGTCCTACTCTACAAGTTCAACTTTGGAAGCTTATATCTTGAGATAGAGAATTCATCAAGATACAAAATTTATAGGGGACCTTATCAGCATAAAAAAATCATCACCATGCATTCCTTTGGCTTTTTAAAAAATCCCACATACATTTATCAAATGTATAACCAAACTGATCTATTTATTCTTGTATGATGTGTGATGATGGTCTGGCTCTTCTAGGCTTGTGTAAGTCATTTCCCCCTTAAATAAGGACACTAAAAGGCATAAAAAATGAGATAAAGTAATGGTAATCAAAGATTTGAATTATAAGGGTTGAAATTTTGGCTTATGAGGCCAAAAATGTTAACATTTATATCAACTTTGATGGCTTGACCATCCTATTGGTCATGAAACCTAGACACTTTTATGATAAGGTGACTCAACAAAGAAGCGCAAGATGATGACACTCTAGATTGAATTGTATTTTTGACACCTCATAGATATAAATTAGAAAAAAGCCACACATAGACATAACAAATAAATAACCTAACAACAAATAAGGACAAACAAAGGAAAGAATTAAAAAAGTCATAACCTACAAACTTATGTAAAGCACTTATTTGGACAAGTAAAGTAACCACTTCAAAACTAACCTGAATTTGAATTCATTCCATTAGGGTTAAATAGGAATGTTATATGTCATTATGGCATCTTTATGTGGATTTTTCATATGATTTATGTGTAATTAGACTTAGATCAATAGGTGACAACTTCCTCCTACAACTAGCACTCTCTTAATTACTTGGAAGAGTGAAATGACTATCTAGGTTCATCCCTATATTCATGGGTTGAGTATGAGGGTCAATAATCCAATCATACTCCTATTAAATCTTTTTGTATTGTGTCACTAACCTAATCACCTCTTTAGTCAAGAGTTATAACTGGTTCTACTCATTGGGTTCAAGATGATCAACTATCAAAGCATTCTTGACAATTTCCTTCTTTTCATGCTTTGACTAGTACAAAGGTGAGGTATCTAACTTCATCAATATTTATTCTAAGTCCTCACAAAATGACATCTCATATTGGTTAATGAACAAACCACAAGGTTCATTTTAACTTCTACCATCTATCTACAAGTTATTAAGCCGATTACTCATCTCCTTTACTTTGGTAGGATCATCAAAAGGCTATTGATTAGCTAAAGTTTGCTCATACTCTTCATCAATAAAGAGAGTTAGTTATTCAATATAATTAAGTTCCAATGATTATTCGATCTAAGTTATTTGATATTCATTTCTTTTCTCATTTGAAACATTATCCTATTATTCAACTATATCACTCAAACATGCCTGGCCAAGATATTCCATTTCATTTAATAACTCCAAACACAAGTGTTTCCACCAGTCTTATAATGGATTCTTGACTTAAATATCAATAACATCATCATGGATACTTCCATCTAATTGGTCTCTTATGAAAAAATCAGCTTGTGTTTTAGTTGCCTCAGTTCCATCATTATGACATTATAGCTACCCTTTATCATCCAAGCTTTGCTCATGCTTACCTTATGATCTAATGGAGTGCACATAGGTCCCAATTTGAATCTCTTATTCATATAAAATAGAAGTGTCCTCTTCAAGGTTATCTTCACACTTAGTTGAAACTATATCAGTATCTATCTCTTGAATGACTACCCACTCCTTTACAAACTTTGATAGTTTGCCCACCATGCTTGAATGATCCAATTCTGATTTTGGTGTAATTGACTTTTTTTCAAGAGGGGAGAGGGTGGATTGGTAGTAGATATTATTAATATGATTTATGCTTGGAATGGGATCCTTCTAACTAGGGATATTGAATGGTTTCATAGGAAGTTCTTGGGATTGAGGGGGAGTGTGAAGAGGGGCAATAGGTACTTGAGTAATATCAGATGAAGGATTAACAATAGATTTCACACCTAGTTTTCCTTCTTTATCCTCCTTTTCAAGGGTGGGCAAGATGAAATTAAGATACATAACCCATGAAGGCTTCCATGTGGATATTGTTTCAAGATATTTGGTTGGTGTAGTATCTTAAACACAAGTGGATTATTTTGGAGAAGGAGAATAAAGGCCATATGCCTTTGGGGTGATTAGAGGAAGTGTCAAAATGTGGAAACTAGAGTGTGACATAGACTTTATTCTCACCTCAACACCATGTTAAATTTTACACACTATACAAGATAAGTATTTAAACAAGTACCCTCCAACCTTAGTCATGAAGTCATTACCCAAAAATAAGGCAAAATGAGGAAACAAATTTGATACAATAAGGTCTTGCACAACTAAAAGTTTGGGGTATGCATGGAAAGTGAGTTGAAGATTTCTAAAAATGCCAAATACTTTCATGGGGGACCCATTCCATTGAAATTCAAAGTCAGAAATAGGTTCATACCTTAAATTCAAGGTGTCTTTTATTGATTTAGAAATAATTGAAATATTTTCCTTGTCATTAAGTAAACAATTATGGACCAAGAAATCTCCTATAACCAAGGAGGTAAGAAAAGGAGATGGGTTGACCAATTTAACTAATTATGGTTGGTTTATAGGATTATTTTGATGAGGAATAAGATCTTAGCATTCAACCTTTTTTTACTATCTAAGACTCTCCTACAATGTGTCCCTTTCTTTTCTTAACCTCTCAATCTTTATTTGTAGATAATTAGTATTTGGTGAAGGTGGATTTCAAGGGGTAGCAGGTTAATAAGAGGACTAATTATGAGGATGAAGAGGTTACCACAGAGGTGGAGGAGGCCCAAAGTATGTTAGATGATCTTAATAGTGTGTATGATATGGATTATATGGTTGATAAGGATCAATGTATGGGTCATATGGGCTATGATAAGGTGGATATGGGGGTAGAGGGTAGGATCTTGCCTCATGGTCTATCATGACTCATTATGATATATGGGTATCAAATCAAAACCATGACCTACAAACTTCTTACCTCTACAACCATGAAACCATTGATATCTCTGAGCTTGAGGTTGATTGAAAACCTTCCAAAGATGATTGACTTTGATTAATGTGACTGCATATGATGCTGTTGATGTCTTCATGCTTTTGGGCACTTGAAATCAATCCCATTGGGAATGCCAAAACTATTGGAGACCTAGGTTACACCTTAGCTGAAAGTATAAGTATTCAATTCCTACTCTCAAACTTAGTCCAACATGGGAATGATGCTAGGATGTGGGTCACCTAATTTTGGGTCAAACCTTTAGGGTTTTTTATGAGGATAAATCCTCATATTTTTTGTTATAGTGTTAACCTAAGACATAAATAGGTTGGGATGAAAAGAGAGAATGAGTTACATGAATGAAAACCTACTCTATGTGTGGTGATTCACCATGGATTCATTGTATCCACTCATAGGCTTGAAATCTTAACACACTAATGGACTATGAATAGACTTGACATGGTGACTACAATGGTTTCTAAGCAAAATTACTTCACATAGAAGTCATTTTGATTGATTTAGGATAGAGGGAAATGAGGGTAAGGCCTGATTGAAGGCACTTACAATTAGTAGTCTAATCTATACCTAAAATATCAACATTATGACACACTATATTACTTGTAAGGAAAGCTTGTTAGCACTTAGGTTGAACTTGGACCTTTAAAGGGAAGATTAAACCACTTTTGCATATCAAACAAATATAAAACACTAAACATAGATTTGTAATCAACTATTTTTGTCTTTGTCATTAATCCAAGAGGTGCATGAGTATAAATTCTTGTAGATTCTAGTCATACCAGACTTAAAGGATGAAAATCAAGATCTCTAAGCTTGAATTTATAGCAAAATGGGATGAGAGAGAGGGTAAGGGATGTGTGGGAGACTGAATAAGGTGTCATAATGATCAAGGTTGAGATTATTGCTATAAGTAATCATAATATCTATTTAAAACTTCATCAAGCCCTTCCCTGCATTAATGCCACTGAGACTATTTTGGCATGAAAAAGTGGAAAAAAAGTCATGGAGGCCAAAATTTCTACTGTGAGAAATAATAGATGATCACCTAAATATCCTTGATCTCTTCATTGCATTAATGATCTTTAAAATTATAGCAATGAGATCAAGTCAAGCTAAATTCTAGTGTCAATGCAGTTATAATAAATGGATCAATTTATTATTATCTTGTTTCGATGTTGATTACCTTTATTAGGAATAAGTGATTAAGAAACAATAATAATTATGTAATAACATGTAACATGGAATTCATTCCTCAAAATCATAGTAGCAAAGACATATGGAAGAAAGTTTAGATCTAAGAAAATACACACATAACACTGATATAACATGGTTCACCCAATGTGGGCTATGTCCTCTAAGAATCTCTTTATAATATTGTAAATAAGAGTACAAGACAACTCTAAACAAGAAACCTTTCACATATATAACTTTCTCTAACTTAAATTCACACTAGAATTCTTGAGATACTAAGCTACACCTCAAACTTGATCACATCGATCAAAGAGAGAATACAAAACTCAAAATCAGATGCAAAATGAAATACATAATGTTTTCCCCCTCATCCCTATTAATACTTTCAAAAATCCCTTATAAATGTGTCATACTTTGTAAATAAACATATCCCCACCAAAATGGAAAATAATAAGGGAGGTTACAATCAAAAAGGATAAAGATAATCCCTTGATTCTCTCAACCACCTTAAATCACACCCACTTTTCCATAAAACATGCCACAAATGTGGGAAGTTGTTAGGACACTCAAAAGTGCACCCCACCTTTTTTGAAAGTAAAATTACATGTTAAAAATTCCCAATTACTTTTATTTTAACCTTAAGGGTGTTGAAATGGGCTCCACATTTAACAATCTCCCACTTGGAGTTCATTTATCCTTGAAAAAAAATTAACACTCCTCCATGATCTTCATGAAGACCAACCAAAGTTGAACATAACCTCAATTTCTCCAATGTGACTACATTGGCAACATATCTATATGATTATGGCTTGTATGTGTCTTCTCTAACTTCACCATCTTTTCCACCAAATCTATCTTGATGAAATGATACCACAACTATATATGCTTCATCCTCAAGTGGAAAGCAAAGTTCTTAGCTAAATGTATAGCACTCTAAATATCACTATGTAATCCTCTAACTTCATACTTATGCACCAACTCATTAAGTAACTATTATAACCAAATCATGTCCTTGATATCCTTTGTAGTAGTAATATACTCAGTTTCTATGGTTGATAAAGCCATAACCTTCTGTATCTAGAAAATCCAACTAACTATTGTATCCCCAATAATAAATATATAACCTATCATATTATTCTTGCTATCAACATCCCTGACCATATCCAAGTCTGCATAACCATGCAAAGTGGTGTTTTATCCACCAAAACATAATGTTTTACCCATGGTTACTCTCAAATATTGAAAAATCCACTTCACTGCTTGTCAGTGCTTATAACTTGGATTACTCATGTACCTACTTACTACTCCCACTACATGGGTAATATCTAGCCTAGTACAAACCATAGCATACATCAAGATATAAACCACTAATGAGTAAGGTACCTTGGACATCTTTAGCTTTTCATCTTCCTCTTGAGATAGTATTCCTTTGATAATCTAAAATGTCCTACCAAAGGAGTCCCAATCAGATTAGCATCTTGCATGCTAAACCTCTTCAAAACTTTTTCCATGTACTCTTATTGGGATAAGATTGGCTTCCTCTCCTTCTTGTCCTGAGTTATCCTCATACAAAGGATTTGTTTCACTACACCCAAATCCTTCACAGAAAAGGAATCACCAAGTTGCTTCTTGAGTACTTGAATCTATTGCATGTTATTTCATAAAACTAACATGTCATCTACATACAAGCATGGGATAATATAATTACCATCCTAAAATCTCTTGACATGCATGTAATGGTCAGAATGATACTTGAAGTAACCCTATTCCAACATAAAACTATCAAACTTATTATACCATTGATGTAGATCTTATTTTAGGCCATACAAGCTCTTCTTTAGTCTACAAACCAAATTTTCCTTTCCTTCAACCTCATAACCTTGTGGCTATTCCATATATAATTCTTCCTTCAAATCACCATGAAGGGACATAGTCTTCACATCTAATTATTCTAAGTGAAAATTATCTATTGCAAAGATACCAAGCATAATTATAATAGAAGTCATCTTAACAATAGGAGAAAAAATATCATCAAAATCAATACCTTTCTTCTGTGAAAACCCCTTAACCACCAATTGGGCCTTGTACCTATTCCTACCTCCATCATCTTCTTTGATTTTGTATACCCACTTGTTCTTAAATACTCTCTTGCCCTTAGGTAGCTTCACCAAATCTCACATTTGGTTCTCCATGAGAACTATGCTCCTCTTCCATGGCTTATTCCCACTTCTTCCTAGCATTCACCTGCATTTATTCCTCAAAACATTATGGTTCTCCACTATCAATAAGTAAAAAAAGATCAAATATGGAGAAAAATGTTTAGGATCTTTTCTTACCCTAGAATACTTTCTTACTACAGGAGTTTGGGGTTCCTATGTAAGAGGTTCCTAAACTATCTCCTTAGACACCTTACCATTCATAATATCATTCAACACTGTGTACTCTTTTTGTTCCTATTCCTACAACTAATCCTTATGCATGACTTTTTATTTAAAGAAAGCATCCCTAAACTAGAATATTTTCTTATCTCTAAGACTATGAACTTGGAAACCAAAGTCATCCTCACCTTAACCAATAAAGGTGCATTTCTTAGACTTAACCTCTAACTTGGTCTTATCTTTCTTAGTAACATAAATAAATGCCTCACATACAAAGAACCTAAGAAAATAATAATTAATTTTCTTACCAAACCAAGCTTCCTTTGGTATGCCTCCATCTAAAGGCACTAAAGGTCCTCTATTAATCAGATATATCAATATGCTAACTATTTCTACCCAAAACATTAGGGGTAGCCCTACATGTAACCTCATGCTCATAGAATGCTCCATGATTTTCCTATTCATCCTCTTTGACACTCCATTATCTTATGGCATCCCTAGAACCATCCCTTGCCTATGAGTTCCATTATGTGAACAATAATCATCAAATGCTTTGCTAAAATATTCACCTCCATTATCTGACATGAGACATTTCAACTTGAGACCTATTTCATTCTCAAAGAAAACTTTCCATCTCTTTAATGTTTTAAACACAATAAATTTCTTCTTAATGTAATAAACCCAAAATTTCCTAGTTGCATCATCAATAAATTTAACATAATAATTTAAACCACCAATAAAAGATACATGAGATAGACCCCATACATCCAAGTGAACTAACTCCAACTTATTCTCCTTATTCATAGGTCCAAACCTTATGAACTTAACTCACTTGTACTTCATGTACATATAATCATCACAAAAGTCCAAATCAACCTATTTCAATCTAGGAAACTTGTATTTCAAGATATCCATGCCCTTTTGTCTCATATGATCTATCTTATAGTACCAAAAAGTTGTATCTCCATCTGTAGCATCTAAATTATAGTGATCAACACTACTAGTCAAATACAAAGTGATAACTTTCTTACCTCTTGTAACCACAAGAGCACCTTTGGTAATTTTCTAAGAGTCTACTATAAACATCACTGAACAACCCTCACTATCCAACTACCCCACTAATATTAAATTTTTCCTTAACTATGGGACATGTCTAACATCCTTTAGTATCCATGTCTTCCCATTCTTCATATTCACCTTAACATAACCTTTCCCTACTATACTACATGGTTCATCATCACCAAGACAAACATGTCCAAAATCTCCTTGAACATAATCAAAAAAATTATGCTTGTGTGTGAATCAAGGAATTTAACTCAAGAGAGGATGGTTAGTATGGTGTTAGGTCTAAAATGAAAATAAAATGAAAGAAACACACTAACTAACACAACATCTCTAGGCCTACACACTAGGGAGAGATTAGTTAACAAACATGAATGAAACACAACTAAAATGTAAAAGAAACATTCTTTTACCTTATTTAGATGCTCTAAAATGCTTGTTGTAGTGGCTTTCTTAGCTTGTGTTCATGAAGTCCTTGGAAATGGAAGATTGCCTACCTCCATCTCTCCTTAGCACCTTCGGCTTATGGCTTGGATTGGATTGAAATCAATTTGGCATGGTAACACTAATTTTAATGGCTTCTTGAAGATATTTTTGAATTGTAACTTTACACCAAAATAGCTTAAAAATGATGTCCATGGCCTCTCTATTTATAGATTTTTGAGAATGTCTATAATCAACCTGAATCATCCATCCTAAGATTGAGATGTGTTTTTGAGGATTAATTCAATTTTTAGAATTAAGTTTATTATTATCCTCATCATGACATTGGAAGAAGGGGAAATTAAGAGGTATGGAGGGCATCATGGAAGTTATTGATGTGGCATGGAGGGCATGAATCTTGATATTTGTGGCACTCGTGGCCTAGGGATGTCTTCCCAAAAAATGAGGTCACTTGATGATGTAGATATTCAATATATTTTTGAAAAATAAGTTTTAAAAAAGTTTCCATGGAATTATCAATTAGGCCTTGATTTGGGTTAATTAGCTCTTAAGCATGTTTAAGCACTTTATGCACAAATTACCCAAATTGATTAGAATGCCTTGTTATTGGTCCAAAATTCAACTAGATTGGAATTAGAATTCAATGTCAGATGCATTAGAACCATATTCTCATTTAGGATGTTACCAAAAACAAATAAAAAAGACATGCATCTTATGCAATATATTTGATAGGAAGGAGCTATCCAGAGCACTTAGGTGCAAAATTGGCATTTTGACTTAAAATGATTGGATCAAAGTTAGCTAGCCAATAAATTGCATTACCCCATTTAAGGATACCCTAGCCAAAATAGGCATTTGAATATGTTAGTTTCACATTATTTAGTGTGTTTTAGTGTTTTTAGGCCAAATTATGCATTTTGGGTAGAAATTAGCTAAAAGCCTGATTGGAGGTTATCAGTGGCAAGCTTTAGGTGTATATAGTTTACCCTTATTTGAGAAGGCATTACAAACCATAGGAAAATCAATGTCATCTCAAATAATGAGAAATAGCCTATATGCCAAAAATAAGATGATGGTTGAATAACAAAGATCCAAATGGTTTTGGGAAGCCTATGATGATGCCCCCTTGAGGGAGAGGCTATTACATTTATTGATGGATGGTCCCTCAAAAAGAAATAAGAAGAAAGGTCGAATTAACCTATGGTTGAGATTAATCTAAATAAGAAAATGCTTCCATGAATTGATGTAAAAAGGATACTAATTTTCCCAAAGGTGGTTATAATCAGGAATAAAAGTCAAAATAATGATTTTCCCATAGGTGGTTATAATCATTAAGAGGACCTATATTGGCTAAAGATGATTGTGCCCTAGTTAGGGCTGATTAACAAGCATAACTCAAGGATATAACCTAGAATATAGATTAAAAATGATCAGGTGCAAAGTGATGAAAGAGATGGATAGAGGAATAATATTGATCATTAGAAATAATTGAGTTGTACCTACCAATAAGGAGATGCTTGTCCTGATTAGAAATGATTTAAATATAATGGTTAATGGGTTGATTTGATCAAGGGTGGGATGCAAGAATTTTCCAAGGTGCCAAGAGAAACTTATGTGGCTCCATTGATTATAGACCTTCTTGAAGCTAATTTTTGATATATCATGTGATGGTAGGATTCATGATAGAAAACCATGAAGACTTGGCAAGAAATACATAAGGACTAACTCTCGATATCCAATAAACACTTGAAAATAATACACAAATGATAGAAACCATGATGAAAATGTTGACGTATGAAATGGATAAACTCAAGAATAATGTGTGCAAGGAATCACCCAATGAACACATATAGATTTAGTCAAGGCAATAGTGATAAAAGTAAACAAATAGGTAAGTGAACAAACAAACAGAAAAATAAACAAATAAAAAGCCTAAAAAAAAGCAAAAGAAAGCATCCTAATAATGACAATTCCCTAGTAAGGTGGATCAAGGATAACTAACTAGGCTTAGATAAGACAAATATTTTTGGATTTTTTGAAATTTATGAATTTTTTTGGCATTTTAAAGTATCTTAAATCATTATAGAATGATAAGATACATGCTCACAAAATGGAAAGAGAGTTTGGTTTAGGCTGCTCAAAAAATGGTGAGAGCATATGGAAAGGGGGACTAAGGTGACCTCAACATGAATTGAGAATCACCCAAATAGTCCTAAAATGACTTCAAGTCATAGTAATTCCATCCAAATAAAAGGTGGGGAAAAACCAACTAGGTCCTAACAAGTTATCAAATCTGGCAAATGGCTAGTCAATGAAAATAGTAATGGCAAGATGATGCAATAATGCATGATAAACAAGTGTTGCCCTTAGTTTTACCATATGTAGTTATAACTAGGATAAAATGGCATAGGTAAATGATACTAATTTTCCCATAGGTGGTTATAATTAGTAACAATACTAGTGAAACATTGATTTGCCCATAGACAATTATAATTAGGCTCACATAAACAAACTTGATAAGATGAAAGATATCTTGCCATATCAAATGTCACACTACTTTTATAGACTATCATTTTAACAAAGACTTGATTGATTATTGAAACCTGATTAGAATCCCCCCACAAAAGGTGTAAGAATAACCAAAGTAGCCATGATCAAAATAAGATTGGATAGGATGACTAAAAATAGGCTTTGGTCTAGATAGGAATGGAATGATAGGATGGTCTAGATAGAATGGATAAAATGGTAAGAGGTTTTCCCCCATGTGATGGGGTGAATAAAAGGAATATTTTATAATGGTAAATGGATATATAATAATGGCAATGACATGGCAATGTGAAATGGTATCATACATATTTTTAGCCTGGGTGTGGTAAATGACATATGATTCTATTTTCCCTATTGAGATGGAGATACATGTCCTAATCAACAAACGATACAAATAGAATACTAGATCATGTTTTGATTAATTAAGGCAACAAACCAAGGGCTGAACCCTATACAATTAAAAAATATAAGAAGGCTAGCAAACAAAAGATGCCAGCACCAAACCAACAACACAGTCAAGAAACAAAGTCAGAAGCAAAACAAAACACTAGAAAGACCAGAGTCAAAAAGGATGAAACTACATAAATATAGAATTAAAAATCCTTAAGATTCTCATTGTCCACATTGTTAGCATTCCTTGGATTACCCACCACTTCCAACATAGTCATATTTAGTAGAATGTTATTTTGAAGGCCTTTGACGAAGACCTTTTCAAGCTTTTGAATGCAGACCTTCAAGGCCCCAATATCTATTTTCCAATCATTCTCATTCTTTGAACCCTCACCATCTTCTTCTACATGCATCTTCTCCTTATTATCAGTAGTTTCCCTAGAATCAGCACCCTTCTCTTTAGTGACCTCAAAAACTTGAGAAGCCTATTTCCCACCAGTGTCCTCCAAAATTTCTTCAATTTATAGCTCTTCATATCCCAATTATCACCTTGAGCTTAGAACAAGTAACAAGCCCTCGATTCCATTTGCACTAAATGTAGATGTGAAGGCTCATTTTACAAAATGGCCCACCGTGGTGATGTCTACTTTCATGCTTGAAAATAATTCCCCCTTTGGTTTTCATGATGTGACTCTCACACCTCCACCTCATGATACAAGGAATTAATCATGACAATCAAGGAAGTACTAAGGTTATCATTTTCCATGATCCACAATGGCCTTTTCCATGTGGACCACCTTTGAAAGCAATCTTTGTCATCAATGTGCATAATTCATGCTTTGTCATCTCCTTCTAAATGATCTCTCTAATGTTTAGGGGTATATGAGCCCCTTGTCGCCATACCCTCCATCTTGAGAATTGCTGACCAAGGTTGGCACAAGCATCAGCGACCCTGTTACCTTCTCTATAGGTGTGGGTAATCTCAACTTTAGAAAACTTTTGTAAAAGAAATTAGATGTTTGTAATGATGTCTTTTAGATGGATACCAATGTTATATGCTTTATTAACAACATCTATGACCAACTTAGAATCTTCTTGAATATTCAAATTTCTAATTCCTAGGGATATAACTAACTTTAATCTCCAAAGTAAGGCCATAGCTTCAGCATAGTTATTCCTCTAGAAACCCATGCCACCAGTATAGATAGTAGACATCCCTCCTTTTTCATTTCTTATTATTCCTCCTCCACTTGCTTTACCACTCAACTTTGATGCCCCATCAAAATTGAGTTTCATCCAATTGGGTTAGGTGGTATCCATTTAGTATGAAGTCTCTAAAGAATTTTGGAATTATCATGCCCAGGGATAAGGTTTAAAACCTTCCATTTGGCCACAATTTAACTTTCAAATTCAAATAGGGGTTTCTCTATAACACTAATATGAGCTATTATAACACTTTCCAAGATGGTCCTAGCAAAGGAGTTAAACACCTAAGCAACATTTCTAGCAGTGTCCCTAAAAATTCTATGATTTTGCGCTTTCCATAAAGTCCAGCTTAAGTATGGCAGAGCTTGCTTCCATAATTCCTTAATCTAGGGCTATGTGAAGGTTGAGTTTTAGATGATAATTACTTATTTAAGGTTAGAATTGCAAACCCATTCAATTCCAAAGTTGTTAAGTATTATGCCCCATAAATCCCAGGTAAACTCACAGTGTATGAATATGTGTAAAACTGATTCCTCTCTAAAATCACACAAAAAACATCTATTGACCAAAGTAAACCCCCTCTTTTGAAGGTTGTCCTGAGTAAGGATTTTGTTATGGGCAGTAGCCCACCAAAACAAGTGTATCTTTGGAATGAGTTTATGATTCGAAACCTTTTTCCATACCTCCTTATTCTGAGCTTTAGGTGTAAGTAGATGATAGGGAGATTTGATAGAGAACGATCCATTCTTATTTGGCCACCAGTATTGTTCATCCTCCTAAGGGAAGAGAAGGATTCTAATCTCCTGAACACATTGTTGGATCTCCCAAATTCTTGGGATAAGCTCAAGCCTATGCACACAATAATCTAAAAGGTTTTTCCAGCTCCTTATCCCATTGTTATTTTCCATATAATCACTAACCCTATCACCAAAGAACTGAGTAGTCAGGTCTATAATTTCTCCATAGTTTCCTTGGGAGATGAGAGGCTTGTCCCTTAAGCAATTATCCTCCTAGAATTTAATCTACTAGCCATTTCCAAGCTTCCACCTAATTCCCTGTTTAAGAAGACTTCTACTTTTTAGCATTTTATTCCATATCACAGACCCCTGGGGTAATCCCACTTATTGAAAAAAGTTGGAATCATCAATGCTATGCATGTATTTGGCATACATTACTTCCCCCCACTCACTATTGTTGTGAATCAAATTCTAACTAACTTTTGAGAAGAGGGCTTTATTCATTTTCCTGATGGATCTTATATTAAGTCCACTATGAGATTTTGGGAGACACACTTTTTACCATCTAACTAAAGACATTCTATGTTTGTCTTCCACTCCCATCCATAAAAATTTACTTTAAATCTATTTTATCTTTTTAGCAAAATATGTAGGAATTTTAAAAAGAGACATGAAGTAAGTAGGAATACCTTGCAAGGATGCTCGAAGAAGTTGCAGCTTACCCGCACTACTAAGTAGTTTCCCCTTCCACCCAAGAAGTTTCCTCTATGTACGTTCCACAATACCATTACAAAAACTTGAAGATACCTCTTTGACTGAGAGTGGGAGACCTAGGTAGGTAGCTGGTAGGCTAGCCTCAACACAATCTAAGATATCAATGATTATATGTCTAAGTTCATTAGGAGTGTTGAAGAAGTACACATTGTTTTTCTAGAAATTTATTCTTTGTCCTGAGTCTCTGGCATAATCATTAAGTATATTCTTACATCTTTTAGCTTCTATCACCGATTATATGCCAAATAAGATGGTATCATCCACAAACTACTACATAACCATAGGATGAAGGGAAGAGGTAGGTTTGATGCCTACTAGCTTTTTTGAAACTATATCAGCTTGTATGTATCTTCCCAATGCCTCAACCATAATGATGAATAGGTATAGGGAGAGAGGGTCTCCCTAATGAATTCCTCTCGAAGAGGAGAAAAACCCTCTAGGAACACCATTAACCAGCACTAAGAATTTAGCAGAAGAGACCACATTCCATAATAAGCAAGACAATTTATCATTAAACCCAAATGTTCTAATCACTTAGAATAGAAAAGTCCATGAGACTCTATCATAAGCTTTGGATATATCAAGATTGAGGGCCATCCCAGGGATTCTGTTCTTATCCATGGAGTGGATAGTCTCATGTGTGGTGATCATAGCATTAAGAATCTATCTACCTAGGATGAAAACTTTTTGAGCAGGAAAAATAATTTTGTCAAGCAAGGGTTGAATTCTTAAAACCAATAGTTTATTAAATATCTTATACACAGTGTTGCATAAGCTAATGGGTCTAAAATCAACAAGGTGTAAAGGTTGATATTTTTTAGGAACAAGTACAATGAAGGTATTATTGACTTATTCCAAAAGTTTTCTAGATCTGAAAAAATCATGAACTATAGCCATGAGGTCCGCTCTAACAATCTTCCAATATTCTTGAAAGAATATAGGAGGAAAGCCATCAGGACTTGGGGCTTTAAAAGCACCCATGGAGAATAAAACAACATGTACCTCTTCATTAGATACAAGCTTTAACATTTCTAGATTGTCTTATTTTATTATCAAATAGGGGATTTTATCAAAGAATTGACTCATAGATCTATCAATTTTATCATTATTATTTTCTTTCATAAGTAGATTCTGAAAGAACACCCTATCTTTCTCCCTTATTTAGTTATCCTCAATAATAATGTCTCCATTATCCAGGACAAGCTTAGTTATTGAGTTGGCTTTTCTATGTTTCATCGCTGAGAGATGAAAAAAGTAGTTTTCCTATCACCCTCTTTAAGCCATTGAACATGGGATTTTTGTTTCCAAAAAACCTCTTCCCTTTCCATCAAATTCTTCCATTCTGAAGACAAAATATTCTCTTCTTCTAAGGTGCCCTCAGAGTCATCCCCTTGATCAATCAGTTCTTGAATAGCCTTGAGTTTTCCCATTATATTTTTCTTCTACTCGACAACCTGCCCAAAACTGTATCTATTCCAACCATAAACTTCTTGTTTAATGTGCTAGAGTTTCTTGACTATTCTAAACATGGGAGTACTTTGAATGGGAATATTCCACCATTGAGCCACCATTTGTCTAAAACCTTTGTGTTTAATCCACATAACTTCAAAATGGAATGGAGGAGGTCTGTGATGTCCCTGATCTCTCTAATTGAGGATAATTGGGCAGTGGTCAGACATGGTTCTAGGTAGAGCCTATGCCTGCATATTCTAATAATCATTCCAATTACTTGATATCATAAATCTATCTAATTTAACTTGAATCATTTGGTCTCCTCTTCTTCTATTGGTCCAAGTAAAATTTTGGTTCTGTAGCTCTATGTCCAATAATCCCCAATCATTGATGAATTTAGCAAAGTCAAACATGTCTGAGTAATCAATAATTCCACCCTATTTTTTAGAAGGGTATAAAGGTGTGTTAAAATCTCTAGCTAACATCCATTTAGAATTCTAAGGATTATTCATGTAGCTACTCAGATCTATTCATAATTTTTGTTTTAAAGCTTTGTTATTTGGTGCATAAACATTTACCAACGTCCAGTTTAAGGAATTCATGGAAAAATTGGTGATCAAAAAGTGCTTATTATGGGCCATAAGAGATCCTTGGATTTTAGCACTATTCCACATAGTGACAATCCCTCCTAAAGCCCCTTACCAAGACTAATACAAAAAGCTACCTTAGGCCATATATAGTCAGCAATTTTTGCAAAATTCTCCTCTTTCATCTTGACTTCTTGGAGTAATAGAATATCTAGTTTATTATCTAAAATGCAATTTTTAACCTCAAACTACTTTGAGGGATTGCTAAAGCCCCTTAAATTCCATGATAATATTCTCATTTAGAGAGTTTGGAGGGTTGGGACTCCAGTGTTTTTTGTTTTCCACTGGCGATCTCCCTAGCAATCTCTCTTTGTCGTGTTTCCCTTAGGGTTGGCCTCCCTTGTTTGGGCTTAGTACCAACATCTGCATATTTTTTACCTTTCCAAATCTTTTTCTTTAGGGTAACCCATTCTTCATGTTCATTACTGCCATCTTATCCTACTACCCCTATTGCCAAGTAGTTTCCTACCTAGCCTCCATCTTCCAGATCATAGAAAAAGTCTATATTTGATTGTGGAGCTAGTACTCGTTGAGTGTGACTTTTAGGTGTTACTTTTTCCTATCTAATCCTTAAACTGTGTCATCTTCATTAACTTATTTTAGCAAAAGGTCCCCTCCTACCCCTTCCTTAAACATATTAGTCTATTTTTCTTAAGTGTAGACTGTGTTAAATGTGGCTTTGTGACTGTCATCAGATACTATATTCTCCTTTGGGACCTCTTTTCCCTCACTATTGATGATATCCTCCTTTCTCTTCTCCTCCTTTCCTTCTTCTATAGCCTTCTGACTATCATCTAATCCTATATTTTCCTTTGGGACAACTTCACCTTCACTGCTAGGGGTAGCCTCCTTTTCCTATATTGTCAGGAATTTCCACATTATTCTCTATTTCTTGCTTGTTGTTCGCTTGTTCCTCCTTTGCATTCTGGGAATCCTCTTTCATCCCCCTTTGCTTCACTTTTCATTGTGTCATTAGATGTCCCTTCCTCTTACATATTTGATAGAAAGTGGTAGCATTCTCATAAGTAATTGGCTAAGTCCAGGTTCCATATTTAGAGTTTAGCTCAATGGACATAGGGAGAGTCTTATTTATTTCAACATTAACATAGAGTCTAGCATATGCACATATAAACTTAGTTATGGTTATATGATTTGAGGTGACATATTGACCAATAGAATTGCCAATGGCTGTGAAGATTTTTTCATCCCAAAATTCCAAAGGGAATCCTGGTAATCTTATCCAAGAAGGTGCTATCTTATTGAGGTTTGAGTTAGGATCAAATCCTAGTTTCCATGAGCATAAGGCTACAGAATGTGGTCCAAATAGCCAGGGACCTCCAACAAGGGTAGTGATCATGTCCTCCCTATTCTTAAATCTAAAAAGGAATAGACCTCTAGCCATAGCTATGATTGAAACACTACCTTTGACTTTCTACCTAGACATAATCCATATTCTAAGCATATCAGTATTAGGATGAAAAGAAAAAAACTTACCAAATAGTGTAAGGTCCATGGATGCCACTATTTTCTCCACCAGATCATCTGGGATACTCAATGCCTTGCCCTCTGAGAGAACAGGGAGGCTCGACATGTCTTTCGATGGACATGTCTTTTCACTCATGAGTGCCTTCTTCCATCCATTGGATGGAATATCCCCTAATAGATTCTTGGACAGATCCCCAGAGGTACTGCTACCCATAGTGACCTCCATTGCATCCATGGTCCCACTTGTCACACTCAGGGGGCCCAACCAGGCAAGAAAAAACTAATTTCAAATATTGTCCACATGCTTCACTCCTCCGCTCCAAGGTATTGTTATATTTTGGCATTGTGTAAATACTTGATCATGTTAATTTATATCCCACACCTCATTTTATTAATTGACCTATCAATAACTTCCTACAAATTTGGTTTTCAAGAATGCTTTTGTGATCTTTATTGGGTTTTTATTATGATTCCTTCAAACATCAAGACAAGGTATCTTTATAGACTTTGCAAAGGAAAATGTGACCATAGATGGTAAATAGGGACAAATAATGGATGGTAGGATTGATTGTGAAATGAAATGGTTGATGATAATTAAATGTATAATGGTGGGAAAACAAGTGAAAATCAAGATGTTTAGTCATACATAATGTTGATGATGTCAGATTTGACATAATTTTAGTTGTGGCAAGGCCGAAGACTCGTTATCTAGATAAGACCACCATAATTTTCTATTATTTGATCTTGAGAGTAGATACCATCTAATTAGGCTATATATAGGAAGATATTTTGATTTGATCTTTGATTTTGTCTTC
The DNA here is from genome assembly GCA_037957365.1 of Torreya grandis. Taxonomy (NCBI): domain Eukaryota; kingdom Viridiplantae; phylum Streptophyta; class Pinopsida; order Cupressales; family Taxaceae; genus Torreya; species Torreya grandis. Next base: position 125,827 of record JARHVA010007338.1, on the reverse strand, counting down.
ATCAAGTAGTGAAAAAAATTTATTCTTAGTTTTTGGGACCTTAAAGAGGTTTTCACCAATGAAGATGTCTTGATTGTCTCATAGCACATTTGAGAAGGTTTCACTAATGAAAATTAGATTTTGAATTTAATTATCTTCTAACACTTATAAAAAGGTTTCACTAGAAGATGATAAGTTGTGACTTTGATTGTCCCCTAGCACCTCTGAAAAGGTTTCACTAGGAGAGTGCTCTTTTGATATATGAATGTGGTCTTGGCCTCCTTGCTCTTCTTCAACTACTATGTCACCATAGATGTAGTTCAAAAAAGTGTGATTTTGTAGATCCCAATCAACACTTGTGGGAGATGGAATGTCAATAATATGGCTATCTTGGTTGATGGTTATGGCATGTGGAATGGTAATGGAACGAGTGTTGGCATCACAATCATTGTAGAAGATACTAGGATAACTTGTGTCAAAGATGAAGTACTCATCCTAAAAAACCATATAAATATCACAAATATATTCAAATTGATTTTCAAGGCATGTGTAACCAATGTTGTAATAACCATGAACATATTATGTATATGAATCTGATTCTGACTCAAGGGACTTTGAATTCAATGTTGAGACTAATGTTGATTCTGATTTTGATGTTAAATTTGATGTCATTTCAAGAATAGAACCTAACTCTAACTATGATTCATCATTGAATAGTTACTTTATTATAATGATGTCTTGTTAAATATTTGGTATTGGATAAGTAATAGCCTGTGATGGCATAATGGGCTCTACAAACACTAGTTTGTCAAAGTGAGACTCCTTTAGGATGGGAAATAGATCAAGAGACAAATCCTTAGATACTAGATTATTAATAGGAGGCTCTTGAAAAACAAACACATGATTGAGGTAATGATTTTCCCAAAGGTGGTTATAATTATTAAGAAGTGACTTAGCAAACACTAGCTCATTAGTGTGAGACTCCTCAACAATTGGAATAGGATCAATAGGCAATTTATCATAGGTTGAATTATAACAAATTGTTGATTCAACAAAAAAAATTCATATTGGTTGGTTTTCTTAGATTTTATTTCTAATGAGTTATAAAATACCATTTCTGAACATAGCTTGGTCTTTCGAAGGATTCGATTGATTAAGGTTTGGATGGGATTGGTTCTAGTTGAGGAATGGCTTATGGTTAGATAATGGTAGGGCATTGGGGAGCATAATTGCTTACATGATCCAAAAGACAAAGTCTTGATATGGTTAAAATAGGTCATTATGGGGCTTGATTTCTCACACAAGCCAAAGGACTAGGTCCTGAAATGATGAAGGGGCATTGTGGAGCTTGATTTCTCAAACAAACAAAAGGATGAGGTCTTGGTATAGAAATGATTGGGCATTATGGAGATTGGTTGCTCACATAAACCAAAGGATGATGTCTTGGTATGAGAATGGTGTGAGATTATGGTCTTGGAATAGAAATCGTACACTATGGTGGGGCTTGATTACTCACATAAACCAAATCATCTAATTTTTCCTCATAAACTATATCATCCCAATTGTGAGCTAGCTCATAAGCTGGTTCTTGACTGTGTTCCACATACTGATTATTGTAAAGAGGGTATGGATCCATATCCCAAACAACATTATCTATAGTTGGGTCTTCAAAGTCCTCCTCAAAAGCCTCTTCATGCCAATCAAGGTTTTGATTTGGATTTTTTGGATTTTTACTATGTTCCCCATATGGAGTATTGTAGGGAGAATAATAAAAATCCTTATAAAATCTTTCTCTATATGGGTTCTTATTTGGATTTTATGCAGCCATTATATCATAATTTAGATTGTAAATGACTCTATCATAAGTGTATAAAGACATATCTATGTAAATGATGAAAGCTCTAAAATAAAAAGGCTTAAAGTTCTACAAACAATAAAAAATGATCCAAAGGACAAATGGTTCAAACTTGGACCAACTTGGTCAAAGTGGTAGAGTTATATCTCTAATGTGGTTTGAAAGTGGCATTGTATGTCAAAAATGGTTTGTGCTAAGACTTGGTACAAAATAAACTAACATCAAATGTCTAATGTCAAATTTCATACACATAAAAGGTTAAGCATCTGAATAAAAACTGACATGTCAAAGGTCTAGGTCAAAGTGTTCTAAACAATGTCTAAACTAGAAAATGGAAAAGTTGAGTTACTAGGTATTTTGTCCAAACACAGAGTAAAAATCTAGGCTCAAAAAAATAAGCATGTGCTAGGAATTTTAGCCAAATGACATCAAAAGCTAGAATTGAAATAAAGGCTGATGGGATTTGATTTAATCTAACAAGTTTGGAAACAACTTTGACATAGACCCAACACATAGAATCAAACATAAACATGATCAATTGGCATAAGGAATAAGATAAAAGTTTCTTTAAATAAAAACTATGTTTTCCCAAATAAAGGCACAAACAATGATAAGGATAGGTACTAAACAAACGAACCATCAATAGTTTTCAAGTTTGGGTAATCGATTAATAAAAGTTATGTAATCCAAAAGAGAAAGATATGTGTATCATCACCATGAATTAAGGCCTAAATAGAGATCAATTAATGTTTAAATCTAAACTTGAAAAGGATAATTGAAAACTCAATGATGAAAACTAGGATTTGACCAAAAAAGCTAGACAAGATTAGACAACATGATGGCACATAAATGAGGTCTAAATGGCTGATGTGACATGGTGTGAAACAAATAGTTTTTTTAACACAAAGTGAAATAAGTATTGAAATAAATTAAACAACTTAATGATGTAATCATGCTCTAATGATGTGATCTATGTTATGTTTCAATGAATCAAAAGGAAAAATGGTTTGACATGATTTGGTCAACATAATTCTACCCTCTGCAAGTCAAATAACATACACACAAACAAGTTTAGAAAAACTTTCAAGGCATAAGTGTGGTGTAAAATGGACATCATAACACCTCTTTATACAAAATATTGAGGTGTATACAAATTGGTTTTGACATCGATTTATGAACAAACAAACAATTTTTAGTCTCAAAACATACCAAATGAGAAAATGATCCAAAAACACACTAAGTATAATTGCCCAAATCCTAGAAAGGGTATGGAAAAATGGGGTTGAATAAAATTAATTGGTTTTTTATTATTCTATGGCAATAAATTTCAAAATTACTTTCACATCAAAAAATTTAAAAGACAACCATATAAATTGGGCGACCACAACATTAGCTAGTTGTAAAAAGGTCTAGTCCTTTTTACAACCACTACATCCTACTATTTGCTCAATGTAGTGTGATGTCCAAATGTAGATGAATCTCATGTGAAACTCCAAAGGATTAAGTTAAGTCAAAGTTGGGAGATGCAACCTAGGTCAAAGATTCCCTAAAGAACTCATGGCAGGTGATAAAGTTCCCCTCACAAGCCAAGTTTACATAAAAATAAAGAAAGCATGAAATATAAAGACTTTAGGGTTATTTTCAAGGTCACCCAAACTTTGATGAGTTTTTGTGGAGTGATTTAGATGACTTTATTTCTAAGCCTTAGACTAGGCTACTTATAATAATAATGGCACTTTTGATTCTAAGGGTTCCCTAAAGGGGAAAAATGGAAGAGCATACATGTAACATCCCTCTTTTTGCCAAAAAAAATTTAATCTAAACAACTAAATAAACACAAAAAGCTTTGAAAATATATGTTAATTTTTAATCCCAAATAGAAAATGAGGTGGTGTTCATTTGACCCCTTGGTATTAGTTGTAAACTTTGAAAACATTCATCATAAACATCTAAATTTTTGTTTTGTTAAATGCCAAAACAAGATTCCTAATTGATTTTTAAGCATGCAAAAAGTGATCTAAACATGTTTTTATCAAATTTCAAGATTGGTATTATAAAAAAAATGTTATCATGTCCTTTATCCTTGAATTTATTCTAGGTTTGAAACAATGAACTTTAAAAAAGGAGCTCTCAGGTTTGTGTTTTAAGAAAAACACACTGATTGACATCAGTTATATAGCTGATGATAGTTACATTTCTAACTGATGATGGTTATCTTAACCAACATCAATTATATGAATGTGACCAATTAAAATTATTGAATTGATGTCAATTTTAGTAACTGATGTCAATTAATCTATCTAATAGATGTCAATTTTACTAGTCGAAGTTAGTTATTATGTAAACCTGTGGCAAACAAAATCTGTAAAATAAAGTTAGAAAATCAATTTTCAAGAGTTTTAATAGTCCAAATGAATATTTTAAATCTATAAAATGATCTTTTTCATGTGTGTGATGTGTCTGGTCCCACTGGGCATGCCATATGTGAATCTAGGAATTTGACTCAAGAGAGGATGGTTAGTATGGTGTTAGTTCCAAAATGGAAAAAAATGAAAGAAACAAACTAACATAACATCTCTAGGCCTAGACACTAGCGAGAGCTTAGTTAATAAAAATAAATGAAAAACACAACTAAATTTTTTAAAAAAACTTCTTTTACCTTCTTTGGATGCTCTAAAATGCTTGTTGTAGTGGATTGCTCTGCTTGTGCTCATGAAGTCCTTGGCAATGGAAGCTTGGCTACCTCCATCTCTCCTTGGCACATTTGTCTTATGGCTTGGCTTGGATTGAAATCAATTTGTCATGGTAAAACTAATTGTAATGGATTCTTTAAGATATTTTTGCATTATAACTTTGCACCAAAATAACTTTAAAATGATGTTCATACCCTCTCTATTTATAGATTTTTAAGAATGTCTAGAATCAACCTAAACCATCCATCCTAAGATTGAGATGTGTGGTTGAGGATTAATTCAAATTTTAGAATTAAGTTTATAGTTATCCTCATCATGACATTGGAAGAAGGGGCAATTAAGAGGCATGGAGGGCATCATTGAAGGTATTGATGAGGTATGGAGGGCATGAATCCTAATATTTGTGGCATTTATGGCCTAGGGATGTCTTCCCAAGAAATGAGGTCACCTGATGATGTAGATATTTAATATCTATTTCCAAAAACAATTTTTCAACAATTTTCCATGGAATTCTTAATTAGGCCTTGATTGAGGTTAATTAGCTCTTAGGCATGTTTAATCACTTTATGTACAAATTACCCAAATTGATTAGAATGCCTTGTTATTGGTCAAAAATTTAATTGGATTGGAATTGGAAGTCAATGTCATATGTGCTAGAACCATATTTTCATTTAGGATGTTACCAAGAAAAAATAATAAAGGCACACATCTTGTGCAAGATATTTGATAGGAAAGAGCAATCCAGATCACCTAGGTGCAAAATTGGCATTTTGACTTGGAATGGTTTAATCAAATTTAGCTAGCCCATAAACTACATTGCCCCATTTAAGGATACCTTGGCCAAAATCACCATTTAAATATGTTAGTTTCACATCATTGAGCATGTTTTAGTGTTTTTAGGCCAAATTGTGCATTTTGGGTGGAAATTAGCCAAAAACCTGATTATAGGTTATCAATGGCTAGTTTTAGGTGTCTATAATGTGGAGTGGCATGAAAATAAACCCTTGAATCTAATACCCAAGATTCAAAAACATTATCCAAGGAAAGAATTAAAGCATCTTGACTAATAGTACATATTTTCATATTTACCTCCTTGGTCTCATCATGTTTGGTCTTCTTGTCTTGAAGTTCCCAAAATTCCTTCTTTGTGTCCACTTTTTCCATAGTGCCAATACACCATCTTAGCTCAAGATTTAGATCTTCTCAATCCTTATAACTTTCCATAGTTTCCTTTGCTTCTATCCTTTTATCTCCCTCTAGTCTCCACCATCAAAGCATTCGTTAAAGATGATTCCTCAGTGTTCTTCCTTTACATTTCCTTGCTAATAATCACACATATAACATCTTCAAACTTTAAACTTACCTTAGCAGGGATTAAATTAATCATATCCATAACCAGGCTATCCCAACTATCAAGTAAGGAACACAAAATAAATAATGCCTTAACTTCATCTTCAAATTTAATACCAACAAAAGTTAGCATACTCATAACCATATTAAAATCATTCAAATGATTAGCTACAAAACCATTTTAAGACATTTTCATACTAAATAACATTTTTATTAAAAATATTTTATTAGAGGTAGGGGGTTTTTCATATAACTCCCCTAACTTCTTCATCAGACCAATGTGCTCATCTCCTCTAAAATATTGAAGGCAATCAAAGATGCAAGGCATAACCTTATGGCTCCTAGTTTTTTCCTATCAATCAAATTCCAATCTACCTAATCTATACCTAAAGGTTGGCCTAGCTTCCCCATCAAAGGGTGATGAAGATCCTTATAAAATAAGTAATCCTCCATCTCCATCTTCCATAATCTAAAATTTTGACGATTGAATTTTTCAACTCTAGATCTACCATTATCTGTCATAGGTCCCACTCAAGCTAATATATTTCCTTATGATTCACCACTTTAGAAAAACTAGTAAAGCTATCTTTGACAGCAATTTTTAGGAATAAGTGATTAAAAATTTATTATTATTATGCAATAACATGCAACACAAAATTCATTCCTCAAAATCATAGCAATAGAGACATATGAAATAAAATTTAGATCTAAGCAAATACACACGTAAAATCGATAGAACATGGTTCACCCAATGTGGGCTATATCTACCAAGAATCTCTATATAATATTATAAACAAGAGTACAAGACAACTCTCAACAAGAAACCTCTCATAGAGATAAATTTCTTCAACCCAAATTCATACCAAAATTATTGAGATGCTAAGCTACACCTCAAACTTGATCACTCTAAATAATGAGAGAATACAAAGCTCAAAATGAGACGCAAAATAAAATACATAATCTATTCCCCCTCACCCTTATTTATAATTTCCAAAATCCCTTGAAAATTTTTCCATACATTGGAGATAAGCATATCCCCAGGAAAATGGTAATAAATAAGCTAGCTTACAACCAACTAGGATAAAAATAATCCCCTAATTCTCTCAACCACCTTAAATCACACCCACTTCTCCATAAAACATGCCACAAATGTGAGAAGTGGTTGGAAAACTCAAAAATTCACCCCACCATTTTTGAAAGTAAAAATTACATGTTAAAAGTGCCCCATTAATTTTATTTTAACCTTAAGTGTGTTGAAATGGGCTCCATATTCACAATCTCCTTAATGGTTAATTTATGACATGTAAGAGTGGAGAAAAGGGTCATGATCATAATGTTGGATTTGGTGATGAACCCATCAAAACTAATGTGTATGCCTCCATGGCCCCCCTTTGAAATATTTGCTCTGATTCAAATTTGACTGTATTTGATCTCTATTTAAATTCTTAAGGCTTTGACTTTTGATATCAGCCATTGATCTTAATCTAGGATTCTCATACTATGCTAATTATCCACTCCACATTAATCCTCAATATCCCAATATCAACTTCATCTAATTTTATGATTTTGATATGTGGTGGCCTTGTATTTGATCTGAGCTCCTTGTCATACAAATCATTGATCTTTCTCCTTATGAATGAACTTGAGCCATATAGTTTAATGCACTGAAGACACTTATCACACTTATCACTAACATTTTGACCCACTACTCACCATAAATATACTTTATTATGATGGATTGCACACTATTAATTAGCTTAAACCCATTATATTTGTCAGTCACCGCATGCTATTAGATCTTCAATGCATGATTTAATGCACTCCATTAGATCTTTGAGACCCACTGACCCTATCAGATTATTGTTCACCATTAGATATCAAATTAAACTCCCATGATATTTACACTTGTAAGTCATGCATTCATCCTTGGAACATTTTAATTTAAATTGTTATTTACCATAACTTTAACTTGTCATCTATATGCATGTCCCACTCTATAAGTTCAACTTTGGAAGCTTATATCTTGAGATAGAGAACTCATCAAGATACAAAATTTATAGGGATCCTTATCAACATAAAAAAAATCCTTTCCATGCATTTATTTACCTTTGGTTAACCTCTTATGTTCATTTATCATATATACATTGAGATTTATTTGTTCATTCTTGTATGATGTGTGATGATGGTCTAGCTCTTCTAGGCTTGTTCAAGTCATTTTTATATTAAACAAGGATGTTAGGAGGTATAAAAAATGAGCTAAAGCAATGGTAATAAAATATTTTAATGATAAGGGTTGAGATTTTGGCTTGTGAGGCCAAAAATGTTAACAATAGTTCCTTTAATGATTTTCAACCCTTGACCAAGTTTTGCACCTTGTTTTCTACTCAAAAACTTATAAAATTTTAATTTTTAGGGGTCCATACAATAGTATGTATAGACCATTGCTATGGTTGGGATATCTTGAGAGTGTAATATAGGTTCCAAGTTTTTATTAGTCCATCCCAATGCATTTAGATGTATTTTCTTTAAGATCCTCTCAATCGTGTCATTATTAGGGTTTTAGGGAGGTTTAAGGGGGTTTGGGTTCTTATCAATGGTTCATAAAGGTTAGGACATTAACCTATGAACCAATGAAACTAATCTCTTCTAGAAAAGGCCCCTCAACTTTCTCAAAGTGCTCATCTTACCATGCAATTATTATGTATATTTATGAGATCACCAAGTTATTCCTTGGGAGAGAAATGTGCATTCTAAGTAGTCTTAAGGTAATTTTGAGCCAAAGTTACCACTTTTGACCCTTTTTATGTAAACCAATGTTGATAATACACTTAAAACTTCTTAAAATGCACTTCATGGTGGTTTAAGCTATTATATAATCTCTTTTAGTCCTCTATTTTAGACTTCAAGTGGAATTACCTTGAAGAAGGTGCTAGGCCAACAAGCCTAAAGGTATATTGATTTCATATTGACCCCAAAATATAATTATGAGGCACTTGGACACCTTTCCTAACATGAAATTCACCCCTTAGGGTCCTTATATCACATATACTAGATTGATTAATCCACTTACATCCTCTTTGTGTGCATATACTCTTTCACTTAGGCACATATGCCTATTTGAAAGTGGTTATTTATAATGGAGGCCATTTTAGGTGTCCATTGTGTATTTATTTGAGACCTCTATGTCTTTTTCCCTCCTCAAAAACATATGGGATGGTAGATCCTTTTCAGATTCTTGCATATAGGCTTAGAGTAGTTATTTTAGGCTTGATCCTTACAACACATACCCTACACGTGCTAACCAATAGATCATTTAGGTGTTTAGGTGACTTGGTGAGACTAATAATACTATTTCATATCCAAATTACCTCACTTAGATGCATTTTGAGGTTTAATTTATTTAACATGTGTAAATTAGGGTTTAAGGAGGGTTTTAGAGGTCCATCATCTTAACTATGGTTCACAGAGTATGAACCTCTAAATTAAAACTTATTACCATGAACATATACCACAAATACCCTTTCAAATATCTTGAATATCCTTGGGTCCCATTAAAACTTTACGATGGGATATGAATGAAAGATGGTGTGATTTGAGATCCTTACTAAGAAATTTGTGTAGGTTACAATGTTAAGGTTTATTCATAGAGTTGGGTACCTAAATCCCACTCTATCATTCATATATCTTGAGTGAATATGGGTGATAAACTACCTTTAAAAACATTGTGTTTGAGTGTTTGTTATGTATGAGTGTTGAAAATGGAAACTTGACATGGTTATTTAAGACAATGGAGCTCTAAAAGGTGTTAATATTGAATTGACTATTTCCTTGTATTCCCCTATTTTAGACACATCTTTTATTACCCTTATTTAAATTATACACCTCATTAATTCGAGTCTAATTTAGGGTCTTGGATCTATTTTTGAGGTGTAGGTGAGGTCTTAAGACCTCAGGGAGGCTTTAGGCCTTATTTCTTAGACTGAGATTTAGAACCTCAACTCACATATAGGTGAATTTGTATCCTAAATGTCATAATATCATCTTAATTAGTCTAATTTCCACTTTGTATACTTGTCCTTATCTTTTTAGACCACCATCCCAACTTCTATCTCTTTTAAGCCTACCTTAATAATCATTATCTAGTGTAGATGCTTGAAACAGTCAATGGTGAAGATCCAAGTAGCCCATTTTTCTATTTATAATGATGGAGTTACAGATTAGGTGAAATTTTCTCAAGATTTGACCATAAACTTGGGGATTTACCTCTTTAATTCTAACATTAAAGCTACTCATATAATCATTCATTAGAGACTATGTGTTTTGGTTATCCAACACAGACTAGACCCTCACCTTTAATTGGTATTACCAACATATGAGCTAATAAGGGATACATATATCATCATAAATATAGGTACTTCATTTTAAATTCTCTTGACATTACTATTTACTCCATTCATGTACTCCAGACTGACCAAGCAAACCTAACTAATTGTACATACTTGAGTCATTCTACTTAGTTATCTCTCTAAAATATTTTCCCTTGATAATATGATTTATATGATCTAAACACCATCTTAGTATGAGTTATCCCCTCTATGACATATTATATTTCATATTAAAGGTTGAAAACAAACTATCAATTATTTAGTAGGTAGTGATTTGTGCATGTTGGCTATCAGAGGTCTATTAAGTTGGTTTCTAGGTTAGGAGAGTGTTTCCATTTTTATTCTTGAGATCCAAATGGCCTTCTTTGTGACATAATACATCCCTTTAAGAAAAATATCTCTAAATTATATTACGTCTTTCACATCCTAAGACTCAATTACATATGATAGTCTTAAAAACCCTTGAGGGCTAGTTATGAGCTATGTTATTTTAGGTAGACATCATGTTTGTCAATAGTACTTACACCTAGATATCCCCTTTTCATATAATATTAATGGATTTTCATGATTTTATATAATATTTTGCCTTTTTATTAACCCTTAAGTATGGGTATAATTGTTTAAACCTATAATTGGTAGTCAAAAGGCCTTACGGAGTTATAACTTAGGACCTAAAGATCATTATAAGGTGAATATGCTTGATAAATCCATTAGATAGAAAAGGTCCTTTGAGATAAGTCAAAATCACTATTAACCCATAATAAAGGTGACCTATGAAGACCCTAGGCATCCTTACTCACATACTCAATAGGACATAACATTTAGAGGTCATTAATCAGACACATGGAATGAGAAATGGAAACCTAGGATTCTATGAAAACCTTAATTTCTACTAAACAACCTAAACTTTTGTTAATTAGGTCTATGAACAATTTGGAGAGATATTTGATGGTTTTTTGATTATGAGATATATAATGATGTATGATCATCTTAAAATAATGAATTTTCAACATGAATACAATACTCCTTTTCATTCCACTATGTTCAAATGACCTCTAAGCCATTACCATGCAACACTTAGTCCATGTTTGTACTGGAGATCAAATAACAATAAAAATCATTTGAAATAATCATTTTAGAGAGATATAGGTGCCTCTAACCTCTCTACTTAAACTAAGGAGGTAAGAATATCAAAATAAATTCAATAAACTATCATCAAACCTTAAACCAATGTCCTTTTCTAGATTTGTGCTCCAAAGATCCTTTTTTATTAGTGGAACCTTGCTTGTAGTCTATAAATAGTGGTAAATTGGGTGTTTATTTCTACCATAGGCTCATAAATCTGAATTAGGGGTGGAGGATTCCATGGCAAGACCTTGAAAGACTATAGAAGACATAAAAAACCATTAGTTTCATCAAATGAGCCAATAATGCATTGAAACATTTCCATTTTTGGCCCTATGTGGATATAGGAGGATAAATAACTACCTTAAGTTCTTAAAATTTGTTCATAAATCACAAGGGATCAATATATAAACTAATTCCAAGGATTTTAAGGCCATTAGACTAACTTCCTCTAGCTAAGAGATGAAGCACCATATCATCTCTCATGTACAAACTAATTACAAACTTGAAGTGTTATCCATGGATGCCAAAGATATTGATGGAGGAAATGGACCAATTTTTAGCTCTTTTGGTTTTAAAACTTGAATATTCTTTCACCTAATGTCTGTGTTTAACTCCCATTATAAATCTTTGACTCCATTTGACCATATTTATATCATATAAATCCAAACTTGTTTGAAAACTCTTACAAAACATTGTATTCCTAAATTTTCTCATGTTTCTAGACCATGAATCATCATTAAAAGGAAGGAGGAGGGAAAATATGAGTCAAACAACATTTTAAATCATATGGTATGGTTGGGGAAGATGAAATAACATGTTTTCACATGTGTGGGGCCTATTTAGTGGAAAATGAATGTATTTGACTTATGAGAAGACACCCTTAGCATATGAAATGATTTGATCATGGCATTATGGGACTCATGGAGTCATTTAATTACTTTATTTATGGTTTTAGTGGAATTTAAGGGTCAAACTAGGCTTCATTTAAGGTCAAACACCCCCTTTAAGATAATAGACATGATCTCAAGTGAAGGTGAAAATGGAGGTTACTTCAATACTTACTAATAGGCCTTATAACATGTTAAATAACTATATTATGTTACCATATATTCCTTATAACACCATTAAACCTTTTTATTAGACCATACCTTACAAATCTTCAACATACTGGATAGATTCATGATGAGTTATAAGCTATAATAGTGGGTCATCTTCCTTATCAGCAAATTTAGACTATTAGGACCATTCCAAGTTTTTTTTTAGATTGGAACACATAATTTCCACAAGGTTATATATTTAAACAAGTTAAAATAGGGAGTAAAGACAACCACCATGGTGTTTTTTGACATGAAAAAACACTTGAAATTGCTACCTAGACACAATAGCTAGTGATCTCCTTTTGGACTGTCCTAACACCACAAGTGAGTTTGAGTTATCATTACAGGTTGACTCATTTATATGAATAATATCATAAATTACTCAACATTACTATTGACTCTTAAGGCTTGACCTACCTACTAGTTAATAGGACCTAGGATCTCTTGCATACCACTCATGTTTAGGTGAAAACTCTTTGACTAGATTGTCACTTCATGATTGATACCTTGAATACCTCAAGGATTGAAAAAAAAAACAAGAAACATAAAAATATACAATAAACAAAGACACATAAAATAAAGAAACAACCAAGTAATAAACTATCAAATCATGTGTTGTAGCACTTGGAGGAGGGATACTAACTACTAAGTATAAGATGGTTTTTTTAATTCTATCAGTAATAGTCAAGGAACATCCAATTAAAATGGATAGGGAGTTCATCCCCACTTAGTTTGGACAATTATAATGCATTATTCTCCTTGTATTAGGTAATGACATATACCCCACTATAAATATTATCAAACTTTAAATGCTTACCTAGTTTGGCATGGTCTTTATCCCACTTATATATAATATCACCTTATTGAAAGGTATTTGAAGAATATATCTTGTAAAATTATCTCTTGAATTGATCTCTATTGTAACATATAACATTCATATCATCATCCTTTATCTCTTCTAGCTTCCTTAATTCATTCATCCTCACCTCCATTACATCACTCTCTATGAGTTCAAGTTGGTGTGCAAGTTCTAAGGTTGGTAGCTCAAGTGATATGGGAGGTCTTTATTTTTTGAAATAGATAATAAGATAAGGTAAATTACCATTACATCTCTTTGTAGTAATCCTATCTTCCCATAAGGCAATCCTTAGCTTGGTATGCCACTTCATTTGGTTATCCTCCATTATTCTTCTTATGATCCTAATCAAATTATTTTTGGTGGACTCTACTAGTCCATTTCCATATGGATATTAATTAGATGAATAAATAAGGTAGATAAAATGATTAAGAGACAACTCACTAACCTTTTCACTATTGAAGGCTAATGCATTATTTAATATGATGGTGGAAGGATCCCAAATCTGGTCACTAGACTATCATAGAACTCCAAGACTGAGTTCTCATTTGCCTCCTTGAGTGAAACTAACTTCACATACCTAATAAATTAATAAATATAAAATAAAACCCAATTATTTATAAAAATAAATGTGGTATGAATCATATTTAAAAATTCTAGCCCCATTGCATGAAGGACTACTCCACTTGAATAAGGTTGAGAGACAAGACAACTAGTCTTTGTTTGCCTGTGAACATAGCATATTTTTGGCACCTCCTAACCCAAAAATGAGATTAATTGAATAAAATTGTCCAAAAATATCCTAATATTATGATACTTTATACTATTTTCTTGGATTTAAAGTACCCTCCTATAGGTCCATCATGAAACTATCTTAAGAGCTTGTTAATTTGACTAGTTTCTACACACCTCAAAATCACGCCATCAAGGTCCTTATTAAAGAGCAACCCATAAATAAAGACATAAATATTTTATTTCATTATGAATTACATCTTTCTTTTCCTATTTATTTATATAAGACATTCTCTCATTTGGAGGAATTTCACCATGTCTTGGGTCTAGCTGGAAGGAGATGTAGGTGTAACTACTTGTTGATAATCTTAGACTACCAAAGCCATTTACTTATCTTCTTTGACATACGATGAAATATATTCACATATTACCATACCCATAACTAAATTGGTAACTATTATAAAGTAATCCAAGAAGGGTGTTTAGTTCTTATGTTAACTTCATAATGAAATCAATGAAAATAAACTCAAAATGAAAATTAATAAACTAACAATCATAACACTATCTTTCCTAGATCAAAGGGAGGAACATGGTAAATACAAAAAATGAATTAATTTCAAAAAAAAAATTGAAGAAACAAACATTCCTTACCTTCCTTTATGCTCCAAGAGTCTTCTTCGATTGGATTACTCAAATTGTGCACAATATGTCTTTATCAATAGAGTATGGCTCCCTTCATCTCCTTTTGGAAACATGATTTGGATTGGATTGATTGATGGTTTGATAGCTTAGATCAATTTTAGAATTATAACACTAGGATTTTAGCTTTTTGAATCCATTCCTACGTTATAACTCTACTTTGATTTAATTCTCCAAATGAAGATCTTTAGGCATGTATTTAAAGGCTTTCAAATTAGCTTGGAATGGGTTAAATCTAACATTGGTTGATTTTATTAACCTTGGTTGAGTTTTAAATGTGTCCAAATGGTCATCATTAGGTTTGGATAGGTTTTTATTTAGATATTTTCATTTGGGACAACTCACAAAGGCTAATGATCACTTCCTACGATATTTTTAAGATGTTCTTGGTATTTGAATTTTCCATTTTTTGGTAATTTATTTATTAGATCATTTTCTCAAGGATGAATTTAGTTAGGCTTTGATTAGGTTTTGAGGTTAATTAATCCATTTTAGGAATTTTTGACATTTTTTTGATTTTTGATTTAATTTAATGTGCATTTGGCTTGTTTAATTAATTTATGGGCCAAGTTAATTTATTTTCATGGTTATGAAACCAAATTTGAGACCTTTAGAAATTTTTGGGGTAGGTATTCAATGATTGGGAAGAATTAGTCTAAAGTTAGGTATGAATCCATTGTTGGCTAGTTTTAAATGTGTATAGTTTTCCCATGTTTGGGAAGATGTTGAAAATCATAGGTATAACAATGTCTTCTCAAATAATGAGTAAAGGCATATATGTCAAAAAGAAGATGATGATTGAAGAAAAAAACACCAAATGGTGTCTAAAAATCCTATGATGATAGCCCCTTGAGGGAGTGGCCATTACATATGTTTATGGATGGTCCGTAAAAAGTAATTAGGAATAAAGGTAGAATTAACGCATGGGTGAGATGAATTCAAATGAGAAAATGCTTGCATGCATTGATTTAAAAAGTATTGATTTGACCAAAGGTGGTTATAATTATTAAGAGGATCTAGATTTGATAAAGATGATGTTTGATATGGTTGTTTCTTAGTTAGGGTTGATTAGCAAGCATAACTTAAAGATTTAACCTAGAATATATATTAAAGATGAATGGGTGAAAATATAGATTTGATGGTCTAATGATTAAAGAATCCACAAAAAACTAGGCATACGAGGATGCACAAAGCAATGAAAGAGATTAATAGAGGAATAAGATTGATAATTGGAAATGATTTAATTTTACCTATTAATGTGGAGATGCACATCCTTATTAGTATTGATACAACTAGAATTGTCAGTGGGTTGTTTTGATTGAGATGGGTGGGAAGGATTTGCCAAGGTAACCAGGAGAGAATTATGTGGCTCCATTTATTATATGACCTCTTTATCTAGTTTTTGTTGTATCATGTAATGATAGACAGCATGATAAAACACCATGATAACTTGGTCAAAATATGCATAAGGACTGACTCTTGATATCTAATACATGATAGAAAATAATGTACCAATGATAAAAACCATGATAACAATGTTGACATATGAATATGGATATATTTAAGAATAGTGCACAAGGAATCACCCAACGAATGCACATATACTTAATTAAGGAAACAATGTTGAAAGTAAACAAATAGACAAATAGACAAACAAATAAATAAAGAAGAAAAAAGACCCATAAAGGAAAATAAATAAACAACTTAAAATAAACAAAAAAATAAAAATCTTGAAGACCAAAAGTAAAATAAAGTGTCCTAATAATGTCTTTGCCCCAATAGGGTAGATCGAGGATAACTGATTAGGCTTAGATAGGACAAATGTTTCTATATTTTTTGAAGCATCTTAGCTTAATCTAGAATGATGAGATACTAAATGGTCCAAGATCACAAAATGATGAGTGTTAAAACTTGAAAGGATGTTCATAAAATAGTGAGAGCATAATGGAAAGGGGGATTGGGTTGACCTCAATGTGAATCAAATGTAACCCACATAGTCTTGAAATGGCCCTAGGTCATAATATTTCCACCTTTTAACAAAGGAATATGACTATTATAGCAAGTAATTCAAGAAAAATAGGCATATTTGGTATAATGGAAAAGTACAACATATGAATGGCTAGTTGGTATGTCAAGGCATAATAAAAAAAATCCATAGTTTTCCTATAGGTGGTTATAACTAGGGTATAATGGATTAGATCAATGATACTAATTTTCCCATAGGAGGTTATAATTAGTAGCAATACCAGTGAATAATGATTTTCCCTACTAGGTGATATAATTAGACTCACATAAACAAACTTGATGATAAGGGAGATAAGAAATGAAGGATGCAAATTCCAAACTTCTATTTTACTACTCCAAAATACTACCTCTATCTAAAATTCTTGAAAAAACTATTGAAACTAATCTAATTCTTTGTTGAAAACATGAAACCAATGGATGAACCGAGGTCTAATAATATAGGTTGATAGAATTAAAAACATGTTTGGTTGATAGAACAAAATGGTAGGATGGGTTTTTTTGAATGTTAAAGTGATAAGTTGGATGGGAGGATGTACAAAGAAGAATGTTGAGGGGGTTTCCCCCAAGTCATAAGGTGATTAGCTAGGTATGTGACAATGGTAAAAGGAATGGTAAATGAAATGGTATGGTACATGTTTTTGTTTAGCTGATGATTGGTTTTTGGGTTGGTTGTGTTTGGCCTGGGTGTGGTTTTTGGATCTATTATTCTTGCTAATGGGGATATACACATACTAATCAACAAATGATACAAACATAATACTCAATCATGTTAATTTATAGCCTATACCTCATCTAAATATCTAGTCTATCAATAACTAGCAGTATATTTAGATGCTCATGATGTTGTTTTGATCCTCATTGGTTATTTATTATTATTCCTTTATGCATCAAGATAAGGTATATTTTTAGCCTCTATAAAGGAAACTGCAACCATGGATGGTAATTAGGGATAAATTTTGGTTGATAGGTTTGATTTGGAAATGGAATGGTGGATGATAATGGAATGAATAATGGTAGGGAAAAAATGAAAATCAGGGTTTTCAAGCACACACAACATTACTGATTCTAGATTTGACATAACTTTGGTGTAGTAGGGCTGAAGACTTTTGTATATTATTTTGATAGGACTACCATATTTTTATATTATTTGGACCTAAGAGTAGCTACCATATAATTACACTGTAGATGGGAAGCTATATTGATTTTTTCTTTGATAATGTCTTTATCAAATAGTGGAGAACATTTGTTCTCAATTATTGGTGCCTTAAAGAGGTTTCTACCAATGAAGTTGTCTTGATTATCCCATAACACCTATGAGAAGGTTTTCATAAGGAATTTTTACTTTTGACTTTTATTGTCTTCTATCACCTCTGAAAAGGTTTCAATATAATATGTTGAGTTTTAACTTTGAATGTCTCCTAGCACCTCTTGAAAGGTTTCACTAGGAGAGTGTTCTTGTTTTGCATGAATATGGTCTTGGCCTCCTTGATCTTCAAATACTATGTCTCCATGGATGTAGTTCAACAAGGTGTGATTTTTTTGGTCCTAATTGACACTTTTGAGAGATGGAATGTCAATAATATGGCTATGTTGGTTGAGGGTAATGGTATGTGGAGTGGTAATGGAATGGGGATTGGCATCATAATCTTCATAGAAGATTCTAAGAGAAATTGTGCTGATGATTAATTAATTATCGTAAAAAACTATAAAATGAAAAAAAAAATGTATTCAAATTTATATACTAGGCATGCATAACCAATGTTGTAATAACCACAAATGTATTTTATTTCTAAATTTGATTCTGACATAAGGGACTCTAAATCTGATGGTGAGATTGATGTTGATTCTATTTATGATGATAAATTTGATGGTGGATCAAAAATATAACCCAAATCCAATTTTGATTCTTCATGTGATGTGGATGTTTCTATAATGATGTTTTTCTAAATGTTTGGTATTGGACAAGTAATGACATGTGATGGTATAATAGGGTCCACAAAGACTAGTTTGTCAAAGTGAGACTCCTCAATGATAGGAAAAAGGTCAAGATACAACTCCATAGAGATTGTATTTTCAAAGGTAAACTCTTTAAAAATAGGCCTATAATCAAAATAATGAATTTCCCAAAGGTGGTTATAATCACTAGAAAGTGACTCAACAAAAACTAGCTTGTCAGAGTGAGATTGCTCGATAATAGTGATAGGATTGAAAAGTGATTTATCATAGGTTGACTTATCATAAATGGTTAGTTCAACAAAAACATCATTGTGTGGCTGGTTCTCTTGGCCTTGATTTCTAATTAGTTAAAAAATACCAGTGTTAAACATAGCTTGGTCTTTGAATGATTGGCTCAGTTGGATAGGTAATGATTAGATTGGTTGAGGTTTGGATTAGATAATGGGTGGGCATTGTGGAGCTTGATTAATTATATGAGCTAAAGGATGAGGTCCTGATATAGAAATAGTAGGGCATTTTATAACTTGATTGCTTGCACACACCAAAGGATAAAGTCTTCAAATGGTATGGATAGGGTATTATGAATCTTGGTTGTTATCATGAGACAAAGGATGAGGTCTTAAAATGTTAATGGTATTCCTTATATATTTTAAATCTTGGTAGCTCATGTAATCTAAAAGAATATTAAAAATAGTCGATGATTGGATAAAGAAAGGGCATTATGAGCTTTAACTACACACAAGCCAATACCATTGCTCACACAAGCCAAAGGATGAGGTCCTAAAATGGTAATGGTAAGGTATTATAGAGCCTAGTTACTCAAACAAGCCAAAAGATGAGGTCTTAAAAGGATATATTTGGGTCCTTGTGGATCTTGATAGCTATCACAAGCAAAAGGATGAGGTCCTAAAAGGATAATTTTGGGGCATTGTGGAGCTTGGTAGCTTGCACAAGCCAAAGGATGAGATCTTAAAAGGATACATTTGGGGCATTATGGAGATCGGTAGCTCATGTATTATGAAGGAGGGTTAATGGTAGCCAATGATTAGATAATGAAAAGGTGTCATGAAGCTTTATTTCTTGTAAAAGCAAAGGATGAGGTTATGGAATGGTAATGGTAGGGCATTATGGATCTTGGTTACTCACACAAGCTAAAAGATGAGATTCTAGAAGGATAAGTTTGGGGCATTATTGAGCTTAGTAGCTCACACAAGCCAAAGGATAAGGTCTTATAAGGATAACTTTTGGGCATTATGGAGCTCAGTTTCTTTCACAAACTAAAGCATCCAAGTCCTCCTTAGAAACCATATCATCCCAGTTGGTGACTTCATTTTGATCATAAGAATTTTATTGACATTTTTCCTTAAAGAGGTGATTATTATGGTCAATTTATGCATTCATTATATCATAACTTGGATTGTAGATGAATCCAACATAAGTGTAGCTAGACATATCTGCATCAATGAATAAATCTCCAAAAAAAAATGCTTAGAGTTATATAAACTCAAAAAACAATGTCCAAAGGACAAATGGTTCAAAATTTGTCTAACTTGATCAAAAGGGTGGAGTTGCATCTCCAAATAATGATTTGATCATGGATCTATATCTCTAAAAAAATTTATGCTAAGACTTGGCATAAAATAGTCTAACATCAAATATTAGACACATAAAAGGTCAAGAGTTTGAATAAAAATTGGCATGTCAAAATTCTAGGTCAAAGTGTTCCAAACAAGGTCTAAACTAGGAAAGGAAAAAAAGTCACTATTTATTTTGTCCAAATGCAGAGTCAAAAGCTAGGCTCAAAGAGGATATGTGAATACTCTTTTCCAAATGGTGTCAAAATCTCATATTTAAAAGGATGATAATGATTTGATTTAAACTAACAAGTTTGGGACAACTTTGACATAATTCAGTACATAGAATCAAACATAAACATGATGAATTGGTATAAGCCATAAGGCAAAAGGCACCTAGGGAAAGGGATAGATTCTCAAAAATAAAGGCACAAACTATGATGAAGATACGATTTTTGAAAAAATAAGTAATAGTTTTCAAATTTGGGTAATCAATTAACCAAAGTTACACAAACCAAAAGAGAAATATGTGTGTATCATCCCCTATGAAGCAAGGCCTAAACAAAAATCAATGTTTGAATGTAAACTTGGCAAGGTTAATTTAAAAATCAATGTTTGAAGACTAGTATTTGATTAATTAAACAATCTAGACAAGATTGGATGGCATAATAACATAGAATGAGGATCCAAATGTCATACATGACATGGTTTGAAATAATGGTTTTGGTACATGTCAAACAAGTTTTAAAATAAATTGAGCAATGTAATAGCGTAAGAGTGTTCTAATGATGTGATCAATGTTTTGTTTCAAATAATCCAAGGCATAAAATTGACAATGATTTGGCTAGCATATGGTACCCATTTCAATCAAGTGACACACACACAAACATGTTTAGCAAAAATTTCAAGCCACAAATGTTGTGTAAAATGGCTAACATAATGCCTCTTTGACAAAGGAGTGACATATAAACAAATTGGTTTGGATGTGGATATAAAAAAACATGATAAGTTATAGTCTCAAAATACCAAGCAAAAAAATGATAAAATATAAGTAAATCATCCAAATTCCTATCAAGGGTATGGTAATGTGGGGTTGACTAAAACTAATTGATTTTTGATCATCTAAACGGATCCCATGTCTACCAAACTTTATGTCAATAAATAATAAAAGTAACATTTCATTTGGGTCCATGTCATATGGATTGTCATAGAAAATTCTAGCCCATTTTACAAACACTAAATTTATCACTTGCTCAGTGTCGTATGATGTCCAACATGCTCAAACATCTTGAGCTTGGCCTCTACTAATAGAGATGGTTTAACTGCTCAAAACGTCATATTAGTTAGGGGGTCGTAATTTGAATATTATCCCCTAGAAATGGGTTAAATATGATTCTAGGAGATGAAACCCTAAGTTAAACATTTTTTAAATAACTTTTGAGAGGTACTGAAGTCCTCCTTACAAGCCAAAATGCATGGAAATAAATGATAAGTAGAAAGACTTTATGGTTATTTTAATATCACCTAATACTATGAAAGTTTGGGGAGAGCTTAGATGAAATTATTTCTATGCCTTTGGAATAATTCAAAATGCAATTAAAATGACACTTTTGATCCCACAAGTTCCCTATAGGGGATGGGGGGAGACCATACATGCACAAATTCTTTTTTGATAAAAGAACAATCAATAAGCAATGTTAGAAACAATTGAAATGATGTTGATTTTTTACACCAAATTAAAATGTTTGATTATATTTATTACTAGCTTCTATGTGACATCCTGTGATGGCCGAGCTCAAATGACTAAGTATGGGAAACTTAGAAAAAATGCCCAAGAGCCCAACTTTGCACATGTATAACTTCATTTGCACTTTGGTAGATGACTTGAGAATTAGCATGTAATATTTAGGGACTAAAATGAAAAAACCCATGTGATCATCTTCCATTGAAAATACTATACATTGGAGATATATATTCATGAATATGCTCACTTGGCTTTGCTAGAACCTTTGAGAAAATCATTGTGTGAAAAACATGCAAAAAGTGGCTAAGAGGCCAATTTTGGATATTAATAACTTTGGATGTGCTTGGGTGGAGGACCTGAGATTTGGTGTATATTATTTTGGCATAAAAGTGAATAGACCCATATGATTTACTTTCCATAACTCATCTTCACATGGCACTTATGATTTCATCAAAACCCTACTTAAAATTCTATGACTAGACCTAAGATGTCTAGATGAATATAATGAAGAACTAGATGAAAAATAGGAGCTTCCTAAGTCATTCCAAACACTCTTAGCATCATATATGGTCTCTAAAACAATTTTCATCTATTCATCCATCATCAGCTTGATCCATGCCCTAACTGCATTGATCACCATGAAGACATATCACTTGCATAAAATGACTCTAAAAATGTCCCTTAGACACCAAATGACAAAAGGACCAAGCTAGAATATGAATAAACCATAATGTCATAAGGAATGACACTAGATGACCTATAGCATACCTTATAACATTATAAAAATCCCATATACAAGATTTTGACTATAGGGGGTTGACTCATTTTGGCCTGTGGGGAAAAAATGGTATGTTGGAAATATGATTATCATTGATGTCAAAAAGGGCATTATGATCATGTCATTAATGCTCAGGGATGAATATGGTGATCATGGTGATCCTATGAGAGGTCAATAATTATTGGAATGCTTGTGTACATAAATGGAATTCATCTGGTTCATATTTTTCATCTAAACATTTTGGGTCAATGATAGAAAAGACGAAAAGGCATTTTGATGACATCACCATTGCCACATGTGAATGAGTATGGGGGAGGTGGTCACATGGTTATGATCACATTAGTTCCTAGTTTTTATGCACTAGAATTGAATCCATAAGATGAAGTGCAGTTAAAGTTATAGGGATGCAAATTTGGCTACTAAAATAAAAATCACTAAGTTTCTATACTTAGATAAATTTGCAAAAATGGCTAAATAGAGCCAACTAAGCATATTGATGAGGTCAGCACTTGCACAGATCGAGCTATTAGGACAAATTGATCACATGGGTCTATTTTTTTCTAATTTATTTTCACTAAATCTTAGTTCACATGATGTAGCATGACAAAAGATATGCTTGAGCAAAGTAGGGCTCCAAGGCATTTTGATAGTGTTTTCCAACATTTAGTCAAATTTTTAGGTTGCAAGATAAAGATCATTAGGCACTTTTATAATTCCATATCTTACATGTATGAAGGATTTATAAAAAAAATAGATATATGGATGGAATCCCTTATATAAGAGGATCACATGTGTTAATTTTCAGGTCATGCGATGAAACATGACAAGAGTTATACAAGGACAAAGTTGGTCTTCCAAACAAGTTTGAGGCATAGCTAGCTTTATGGTAGAATAACTTGAGTGAGAAAATTAATGGAATTATATCTCATATGTACAAAGGATTCAAAAATAATTGAGCATATGGGTTTGTTCACTTTTATACCTAGTTTAGATGGTCCAAATTTTAGACCAGGCAGTTGAGTGAAGTAGAAGATATTAAGGTGCCAAGTTAGCGTTCAAGGCATAATTAAGATGGTCCCCATACCTATACAAATCTACACAAGGTAAAGTTTGAGCTTGATGAAAGATCAATGATTCATGCTTAATCAAACATTAGATATCTAAGAGAGTGTGATGAATTCAAAGAGTCCAATATCCCTCTGAGTGAATGCACAAGTGACAAGTGCCACAATCATGGAGCTTGGATAGTTAATATATTGTGTAGATTAAATTAAAAAGGTAAATAAGCAATGCAAAGATGCCAAGTGTCTCAATAGTGGGAACTAAAAACTATGTATGGAAGGCATGTGCTTATACTAAGTGTCATATCCTCAAGGGTTAGATAGATATAAAGAACAAGCTTGTTAGAAGATCTAATGGTGCATGGGTGATCATGCAAAAGGAGATACAATAGAGTGAATGGAATCAAATGCTATAAAGTGCTCGATGTTTATTGACATAGTGAAAAGTTCAAGACTAAGCAGGTTTGAGTAGATTGATGGAGAGGTAGTGATCCAAATATATAGGAAGCTATGAGATGAGGTCAAAGTGTTAAAGTTTAATGAGCAAGTCAAGGTAAAGGATGTGCATCTTTTGAGATCAAATGACATGTGGAATTTTTGATGAGAAAAATCCAATAGAGCAAGTGGACTCAAATAGAACAAAGAGTTTGATGTTTAACATAAATAAAGAAGTAAATATCATGTATATTTGAAGATCAAATGGCACATAGAAGCCCAGATTCAAAAGATTAAATGGACACATTTTAAAGTTGAGCCAATTTAATAGAGACCATTATATTTTGGCACCAAATTCAAGATCAACAAATGACATTTAAAATCATGTCTAGATAAATGGTTAGTTACAGGAACATGCAGGAACTTGTGTATAAGTTCTATATCTCAACATAGACAATGTGATTGATTAATCTAGCTAAACAAATCTCCCTTAAAGAGCATGTGCATCAAAACTTGAGTCTTATAGATGCTATAGGTAGTAAAGAGACCTAAAATTATGGAATGATACATGGAATATATTTGAAGGTGTCATGGTTTAACCACCTCTCATGGATCCATTAGCTCTAACCATTATATAGCACACTAATAGGTTGATCCTTTGGTGTAACAAAAACTAGTGGGCCAATAGAATCAAAATATGGTAACTTATAGTTCAAGTCACAACAAACTAAAGTCTAAAATTGGCATGATGTTTTACATTCTGAGTGTGAACACAAAGATAAGAAGCAAACCCTAGATCATTTGTTTATATATATGATATTTAGGATAAAGAAAAGGCTACTAAACAAGTGTATTTTATATTGAGCCAAATTGAAGGAAATGAAGTGTGTCAGAAAGAAAATCATAAAGATAGAGAGTGAGAGGGTGTAAAGAGGAGAAGAGAGGAAGAAAGACATAAACAAAATGTGTAGAAAAAGATCCATTGTAGATTAGACCTATAACAAATAAAAAATATCTAGATTCGTGACTGAATTTAATTTATTAACTAGAGTTATACCTCCATAGAAATGTCTAATAGGTGGGTTCCATTAGATAATCTAAGTGGGTGCTTAGATTAGGGAGTGGGTGCTTCCTTAGAGTTGATGTTCTTAAATCAGGGGATTGGTGTCTCCTTAGGATTAGTGTCCTTAAACATTGTAACTAATGAGGTTTTTTAGTGAGGTTTTTACTGTGAGTCTAGATTATAATAATAAATTATATTAAATATTCTCACCATGATTTTTCTCTTTGATTTTTCCATGTATAAATTCGGTGTCACATGCATTTGTTTATGTATGTGATCTCTGCATTTATCTTTTAATCTACATATTCTTTTAAATTTTCTTTAAAAGGATTAAAGGACTAGTTTTAGTTGATCTAATGATTCACCCCCCCCCATTAGTAGATAGTTATGTTCCAATAATTGGTATCAGAGCCTAGGGTTCCTCTGAAAGAAGCTTAATCATCTCAGGTAGATCTTGGAATAGTGAACACAATGGCTAGTCAAGAAGGATATTCATCAAACAAGGCATCTCTCTTTGATGGATCTAATTATGAATTTTAGAGCATAAGAATAGAAACATATATGTCCTCATTAGGTTTTGATGTATGGATGCCTATGGTAAATGGATATACAACCCCTATTACACCTCCTAAAATCATGCTTCCAAGAAGGCATATGATAACAATGCCAAGGCAAAGAATGTTATTCTTTGTTGATTGTCAAACTCAGAGTTTGTTAAAGTTATGCACTATTAGAATGCACAAGACATATGGAATAAGTTTAAGGGAATCTATAAAGGAGATGACAAGGTAAATCAATCCAAGCTACAAACTTACACAGGCAAGTTTGAGATCTTTAAGATTAATGAAGAAGAAAATATTACAAACTACCTCATCATGGTAGATTAAATAATAAATGTAATTAGAGGCCTTGGAGAAGAACTGAAAGAGTCAATCATTGTCAAGAAGGTTTTAATATCTTTTCCATCAAGATATGATTATAAAATCTTTGCAATAGGAGAAGCAAGAGATCTATATAAACTCACCATTGATGAGTTTCATGGGACCTTCATAGCCTATGAGATTAGAATGGGAGAGACAAACACCTTCAAGAGAGAAGTTATGTTCAAAGTAGCCAAGCAGACAAATGAAGAAACATCTACATCTAAATATGAGGAGACTGATGAAGAAGAAGCTAACTTTGTCAAAAGACTAAAGAGAGGATTTGAAAATTATAAAGGTAAGTTACCCTTAAAATGCTATAACTGTGGTAAAGTAGGAAATTTTTCTACTACATGCCCTCATAATAAAAAGGATAACTATGAGTAAGTTATTGATGATTTAAAATTGTGCTTGATTCTAATCAACAACAATGGGAAGTTTCAAGATATGGGACTTGTGTCTTGAAACAACCTCTAGATTTTTTAGAAGCTAGTTCTTCTTTAAATTGAGTATATACTGTGAAAAGGGATGGGAATTTAAATTGGAAACACAATGCAAGAAAAGAAATCTAATCTATGGCGATGAACTTGAATGTAATTTGACCTTAATATTGAGCACAATGAGACTATATGCAGGATTCATTTACATTTAAGAGAAAACAAGTGCATGATCAATTTAAAAGATGGGAAATAATAGAAACAAAGGCTCGCCGCATAAACTACTTTCACTGTGATACAAAAAATGCCAACAAAGGCATAGGGTTCAATCTTCTTATTTGAATTTTCTGGTCATATAAGAGGTACAAAAACACATATAGTTATATAAACCTTTCAACTCAAGAAAATGAGTCAAAAGCAAATGACATTCCTAATCACAGTTCTAGAAAGTCTACAGCCTAGACTACTTTTGCAAGTGACACAAAAAATATCAACAAAGGCATAGAGTTCAATCTTCTTATTTGAATTTTCTAGCCATATAAGAGGTGCAGAAACATGTACAACTATATAAAACTTTCAACTCAAGAAAATGAGACAAAAGCAAATGATATTACTTAGTCACAACTCTAGAAAATCTAGACTCTTTACAATAATTCTTTCACAAAAATTCTCTCTGGTAATTGATGATGATTCCCCTTGGCACGTGATCTCTGCATCCTTATTTTAGCCTCAAATCCACTCTAGATTGTCTACTTGTTCCCAATCTAATGACCCAAATGAAATCTTTCCCTAACTAAAAGTGTCTAATAGAAGATATCTTATAGATTGTAAAATGCTTCATTTTTTGGTAGTTCATTGGCTAAAATAGATTGCAGAATGCTCCCTTCTCTTGAATACTATGTAACACTTAGCCAATTTATTGAAAACTTCTTATTACTTTAGGAGACACCAAAGGATGACACTTTTTGTGTTTTGTAGCACCCATTAAAAACTTGCGGTGCTTTCTGCATAACTTATACTCTCTTGTGTCTTTGCTCAAGAGTGTTCTACCTTTGACACTTGTCGCAATTCACTTCCTCAAAATTTAAACAACTTAAAATAAAATAAGACTCTCAGCATAGACTACTTTTTCAACTTTAAAAAGAGCATAGGGATAGGTGGAAAACTCTACTGCTTTATCGAAAGACACATGGTGGTCTCTGCTTCTTTTAGCTACCTTTTTTAGAAACCTGTGGAAGATGACACTTGGTAGTCTCTGCTTTACTCTATGTATACCATAGAACAAATGGGTCTCATTTCTCATTTACATAGAAAGTGACACCTAGCAACTTCCACTTACTTTAGATACAAAACTTGGGACCCACCACAGTCTTTGCTATATTAGTGAATCAAAGATGAAGATAATTCAGACCGTGACACCTAGCACCTTTCGCTTTCTTTTGCTAGAGTATGTGGCAACTTCTGTCACTTTTAGAAAAGCAAAATTGAGACCTTCTGTGACTACCACTAGGCATTTTTTTCTTGATCTTGATACTTAGCTTTTGAAACCTTTCACTGAAAAGAGATGAAATGTAGGTGCCGATATGAAATTGTGGATGCTGACACTTGGCACATTTTGCTGAGTCACTATGAGATACATGGCACATTCTGACCAACTCATAAAAAATATAAAAGGTGACTTATATGATGACACTTGTTAGTTTCCACTAAGAAGGATGCCTTAGACGATGACACTTGTCAGCTTCTGCTTTACCCTGACACTTAGATAAAATGAGTCAAAAGGAAAATAGAGCCCATGCTTTGTTTTGAAACTCTACCATCTCGGACCAAAGTATGCGAAGACAAAAAATTCATGGTGTGTGACTAAAAAATAGAATGGAACATAGATTAAATTTTTTCTCTATAGTTAGTGGTGACCCTCAGGACTTTTGAGCCTTCTCAAAAAGAAACCACAACTCTCACTAGATCAAAATTTCAAAATCATAGCTTCAACAATGTTGTCTAGTAGGCAGACCACTCTTCATCAGATAACCCTTGCTTACTCTACAATTCATTAAAGGCTAAATCAAGGTTAATAATATCCTTATGTGAAAAATGTTACAAAATTTGAACCGTAGCCTTCAATTTAAATTTGAGCTGGGAAAAAGGAACCAAGATAGCTTCTACTTCAGGGACTGATGAATCATCCCTTAGATTCTGGAAAACTATTTGATCCTTCTATTTGGCTAATAGCAAAGGTTCAATTTCTTCTGCCATCAGCATGGTGTTTTCATCAGGAAATGGAGAAGGAAAACTTAGTTGTACTAGATCTTCAACATGCCATTTCATTTCATTAATTCCTTCCTTCATAACATCCAGAAGCTCCTTGCAACTATTGGCTACAAAATTGTAGCTGAGAACTTCATTTACTCGCTTGGTAGCAACCATTCTATCATTGATTCCTAATGCTAATAGTGTTGCATCCATTGCATCATATAGATTTTGCAGCAATGTTTTTGAGTCCATTACTCTCTCAAAGACTATAGCTAGAGTATTTACAACTAAACTCTCCACCTTTTTGCACAATTTCTATGCATTTAGTAGGAAGGTGAGAGATGGCTTGAGCTAAATAATATTTGAAGAGATTCTCTTCCATATGGATTCATATAGCTCCTTTACCAAAGTTAACAGTCTAACACTCTTTGGCCTATTGGCCAGCTCTAGTGTCAATTGTGTTGCTCTCTATTGCTCTGAGTGAAATTGGGCTTGTATGACCATAGTACTATTATGTTCACTTAGCAGCTTTTGTTGTAATTAGGTAACCTACAATAGGTGTTCCTCACACTTTTCTTACAACACTACTTTTTCATGCCTAAGGGTCATCACCACATCCTTTACCTATGTGAGCCCTACCTTTAAAGAATCATTTTGGGCCTAAACTACCCAGTGAGTCTGAAGAGAAATAATATTTTACAACTATTTATTCAGATTCTCTATTTCATTATCTTTTCTATTAACTTTTGAGGTAAAACTATTACAGTTTGCCTTTTCCTTGGCTAGCTCAGCTTCCATCTTCTGTAGCCTTCTTGATATCTTCAAGTAGTCTTCAGTAACTATAGAAGTGGATTCAGTCATTAGCTTAATGTTGTCCTGTGGCCTGAAGAGGGACATATCGATGGCCACATCATTCATTGTGTAATCTTCTGACTGCATCTAATCCATTGGCTTTATTACATTTGGTGACAAATGAGTCACCATCAATTGCTACTGAATGGGGTCAAATTGTGACCACAAATGGGGTGTAGCCAAAGCTTTATTCTCCTTAATCTTCTTTTTCTCTCTTCGGGCTTCCCTTGCCTTCCTAACAACATCTACTTGGGTCTGGAAGGTGGAAGGAGAGGCAATGTGCCCACCTACAAAAGGATGTCCTTGTGGTAGACCAAATTGAATAGCCAATTGTTGGCTATGGGTAATCTAAGGGGAAAGCTTCTTGGGAATAGAGGGAGAGAAATGAGGTAATGTTAAAGCTGGAGGTGGCACAGATGGGGCAAAGTGAGAAATGGGAATGATAGAAGTGGCAGAGGATGTCATCTAGCTAGATGAAATCTTCATGCCAATGGGAGAAGAAATAGATTGAGAAGGAGAGGGAGGAATAATGCTTACTTGAGGAGTGATTACAATACCTTATAATTGGCGTTGTGTGGTGTCCATCTCATCTTCTGAATCAAATTGAAATTGCACCCTCTTTCATTTCTTGGGTGTCTCTTCTTCTTGATGCATCCTTTTTCCTTCCACATCTACTTCTTGTGGAGAACTGGGAATGTATATAATCAAGGCTGATGGGGAAGCTTGTGATGATGAAGGCATCACACTTTTTTGCATTTCTATGGCACTAAGAGATTGGGGCCAGATTGATATAGTTACTGCATTTTCAATTTGCTCTGAGGCTTATGACTCTTGACTTGACCCAGCCCTAGCTTCATGATCTAAACTCAGTGTTAGAAAATTAGTTGTCTCTAGGCTAGATACAAGGAAGACATGACACTCATCCCATAGTTCTTCCCATCTTTCATTTGTGTCTATGTTTCTGAAAGAGTGGGTTGTTTGACAAATTTCTTGCCTATATTTTTAATAGGCCTCTATCTTCTATGTATCCTAATATTTATTCTTTAATGTTCTCCTTAAGCCATAAGTCATTATTATTTTAGGATCATAATCCCTCTACTTAACATATAATGTCTCCCATGGCCTATTTTGTGGAAGTGGCAAGTCTGTTAACTCAACATAAAATCCAAGAGTGTCTTCTCTAGGATTTCTTCTATTCTCCCAAAAGGGGTGGCCTTCATGCACAATTCTGGTTGTAACCCTGTGAGTCCTTACCTAGGAGGCTATGAAACCATTTGGGTCATAAACCCATTTGTCTTCTACTAAAAGGAAAGCCAGAAAGGCTAGCTTTCTGAGCAACACAATTTTTGCGTACTAGTTGTCATCCATGAGAGATCATACATCTTTCTTTTTCTCTTCCCAGAACCAAACTCATTGTCAACTATGGATACCTTCCTAGTGACCTCTAGGAATGCTAACCTAAGAGTCAAAATCTTAGGTAGCAATATTGGTTCCCCACAAAAACCATGGACTCTTATAATGGTATGGTGGGATCCAAAATAAAAATCACAAGGAATTGGGCAACTAGCTAGAAGATTTGAAACACTTGGGAATAATCTATTCATAACTGGTTCAGGACTGAGGTGGTAACAATTAGGGTTGATAAATGATTCCCAAAATTCATATGGGTCACTAGTCTATGACAAAATGTGTGTCCATATAGACATAGGAATGGTCCTTTAGAGATCAAAATCTAGTTCATACATGTTAAGATACATATGTTGGGCAAAGAGGTTAGAGTTTTGGAAAAGCATGAGGTGGAACAAATAGGAAGAATACCTGAACACTCCTGTTGATCTGAAATGGGTGAGTTGTTCTACCATTGAGAAAGCAATTTGCTCAAAACAGTCAAGTTGATACACCTGGGTTTTATCAACGGTCTTCAACATGAAGAGAATAGCCATTTGTTTTGCATATACTGCCATATCATCTTTCATGCCAAAGATGAAAACCATCATTGAAAATGCATCTTGGCTAGCTTGAGTGAATTGAGCTCTTGGTGCAGGGAGTGTGCATACTGTAGTGTCATCATCACCCATTTATAATTCAAATATCAAGAACCTTAACTGAGTGTTGATGTTTGCCCACGTTCTTTGCATTTTAGCAATAGTCAGAAATGTAGCTATATTATCATGATGTAGGGATAACATATCCCTGATAGCTTGTAGTGTGATTTGCACCATGAATGGAACTCATTGAATGGTGCATGAAGGTGTATGGAACAAGTATACACATAACTTGACTAGGTTGGGGCATGGACGCACAGTTGGGATAATGAATTGAGCCAATTGTGAGGTCCATATCCTCATGGTGAATGTTTCATATTGCCCTACTCTAGCCCTCTGTAGACACCTTTGATGTGCCCCTTCTCTAAGAGTTTTTCTAGTAGCTCTCTGCAGAATTGGGTCCATGATGCCATCCGCATAATCTTTTATTTTTGTTGGGTCACTTGCTTGACCAGCTTCAAGAAACTTGGTCCATGGATAGGCCCTCAATGGCTACATGGGAGCTGAAGCATACGATTTACATGCAAGAAACTTATCAAGGGATTCATACATCCCAGTTCCTTATTGTGAAGATTGTGCCCCCTCCATCTCTATATGTTCTTTGTGATAGCTTGTATGAACATTTTGCAAAATTCAAATACTTTCACTGAAGCAAGTTTACCAGGCACAAAAAATGCAACTAGTAGGATATTTTTGCACAGATGCAAGAATGTTTGAGAACTTGTAAACTTTAACTCTTGCTAAGAGGTATTTATTGACCTATCAAGTCTCAAAATGGCATTAAACTTAGATAACCATTAGCAGATCCTACTCAATATTTATGGAATAATGAGATAGAAACATTATGCAAGTAGTAGTGCAAGGTACCTTGGGTATTTCTAAAGATTTTGGAGACATTTAATGTATTGGAGAATTTTTGAAAAAATTGAAAATTTAGAGCTGTCGATTACATGTTCAAAGAACACTTATTTAAGAGAAAAGTGAGAACAAAAATGGGAAAATGAAGCAGGAAAACAAAGAAATATAGAAAGGGGAAACTACTTAACTACATTAATCAAGTATCTTTATCTCCCTCCTGGATCAAAAGAAGAATTCCTAAAGTTTCCTTCATAACAAGCCAGCTTATATTGCCATATAAGTAATTAAATTTGATATAGCTCTGATGACCTACTTTATTTGTATGCCATGGTGTCTAACCTGCATTTGGGTAAGTCTGAGTCAAACCTACCTCTAACAAAAACCTCTTGACATATATCATTTATTGTCTTAACTTCTTCTTCTTCAAACTCTAGTTCTATTGCATGACCATCCTCTTTCATGACTTCAAAATTACCAATATCTTGAAATGAAAATTCTAAAAGTTTGCAATAATTTTGTAGATGCATTTGAGGCTCAATACTGTTCTATTCATCTGTAACCGATTCACAACTATCTTGAAAAATGGTATAACTTGACCCAATAATTTCAAACAAATCACTTAAATCATGGTCCAGGAAATGTTCATGCTCCTCCACATTATCTTGCAAAGTAAGAAGAAAATTAGAAATTATTTCTTCACTAGAGGTCAAGATATATGCTTGTGCTTTCTCACTAGGAATCTTGAATTCATAAGAGGTGTCTTTTGACTTTTCTTCCTCTAGAACATTTGGGATTTTATGATCTTCATCAAGTATAATGTAAGTGCCCAGACCAATAGAGTCATAATTTACATATGGGTCACTTTACGTCATAGTTAATAAATGATCATTTTCTTCTTCTTGATTAGAACTAGTCCATTCACCTAGCTCCTCAAAAAAAACCCTTTCTTCTTTATTCATCATAGCATGGGATGCCTCTAACTTTGCAGTGGGCTCATTAGTGATGTGATCCTTATATAATGGTTCAGACAATATATTCATCTTCAAACCGTATTTTGTTCTTAAGATGAGATGGGACCAATCAAGGGACATATATCCCCTTATTTTGGTTGTAAAGTCTCTTGATAAACATAAGCCAAAAATAGGAGGTATATCTATCACTACTACATCTTGATTTACAATTATATTGAGAAAAATATATAATTGTAATTGGAGTTGTTTGATTCTCCCTATGGTTTGTATTGCTTTTCCATCTAGTTGTATGACTCCTTTAGTGAGTGGTTCATACTTAATTCTTAAAGTATCAACTATTTGCTTGGGCATTACTGTGGTGCTAGCCCCTAAATCAATCACTGCATTATGCAGCTATTTCTTACCAACTATTAAAGTTAAATAGAAGGGATCTAGTTTGGATTTGCTTACCTCTAATGTATTATTCACTAGGGCTATTGTCTCTAGATGGACTATATCTTTGAGCTTTTCTTTTCCAATAAGTCCTTTTTTGGTAACAGTACTTTTGGGCACTGCTTGGCCTTGCAAAGCTTCTTGTAGTAGTGTCTTCTATTCAAGAATAACCAATATCCCATATTGATACTTGTGCTGGAGTCTTTTTCAATTGATCCACCACATTTATTGGTATCAGAGTCTGAGCTCTTTGAAAAATAAGGATATCTTGTTTTTTCCTAAATTTGGGTAGGAGTCCCTTGATTTTGCACCAGTTGAGGCACTTCTTGTCTAACATCATTATTTCTTTGTCCTTGAAATGGAGGATTCTCCATGACTTGACTATTTACAATCTTAGGCTGTTCCACCATCCTTCTCTTTGATCTAGTGTAGTAATCAGATTGCACCACTAGTCTTTTAGAGGTAGATGCTTCGTTTAAGAAAACTAATTCTTCATCTTCAACCCATGAGAACAAATCATGTTTTGGGGTTATTTCTTCTTCTTGTTGCAAGGACATCCCTTGCATTTAAGCCACTAGGACTGAATTTTGCATACCAGGAGATTGGTAGGCTTAATAGTCACTGGAACTTGTAAATTGACTATCCCTTCTTCTTTGCTCTACCACCTTTTGTTGTAGATTACCCATAGGACAATCTCTAGGTGTATGAGCATTATTGTAAGGGAAACACCAGGCATTAGTATTATCCACATAGTTATTTTGCCCTAGAATAATCTCCCTATTTAAACTGGGAGGAATAGTCTGTGAAGGTGTAGGGACTGTAACTAATTGATTTGCTAGCTGATGGTTAGTTTGTCTTGGAGGACCTGATATTGGTTTGACTGAGATGAAAATCCGTTTCCTTGATATCCTTAATATGGAGGCTTAGAGAAAGTGTTTTTCTATCTTTTTATATTGATCATCTCATTAGAGAATGTTCTTAGGATACTCTTGATATCATCCAATTTAGATGATTGAGTGGGGACAATTTCTTTAGCAGATGGTTGAGGATAGGTGTACATAGACATAGGTGGGGCTATAGATTTAGGGGCTTCTTGAGGTAATGGCAAGGAAATTTTTGGGAACATGGGCATGGGAGGTGTTTCCAACTGTTTTTGCTTTTCACATTCAAAAGGAATAAAAAACTAAGATAATATGGTCAGGGGTTTGTATGTACCCAGATGAAGTTTGTGCACCGTTATCCAGATGTCTGAAGGAGCCCCTCTTTGGCTGTGGAGGATGACACTTGTAGAAGAAAGAGACTCAAACATAGAAATTGTTAGATAGATAAGTGGTAGACTACCAAGCAAAAGCTTGATCCCAGAAGTGCAAAGACTTCCTGGAGGGGTGACAGTCCACTGGTTGATAAAGAGCATAATGTTGCTAGAAAAAGAAATGGTAAAAGATTGAACAAAAGAAAAAGCAATAAATGCATACCTATATGTGGCAATCTATCTTCCACAGAAACTAGCATTGGTTAGTCTACCAATGTCAATTGGTCAAGGTCATCGGCATCAATTATCCTACAGATGTTGGTAGGGGAAATGGGCCTGGTGGCCAGCGTCGATCAGGGCAATGAGGCTTTGGATGAGTTTCAGGTCTATTTTTTGGTCAGCAAAATGGTTTGGGAGGTCTTTGAGAGTTTTGTTGATTTGTGCTAGGTTTGCAGGATAGAGAGTGTGACCTGAAAGAGGGATCAGATAGAGGATAGGGGTAAAAGGGAGATAAGGGTGAGAGAAGGATTTTTAGCCTCTCCGAGAAGAGCAGATTGGGTTGTGTCAAGAATGCTTGGAAATGGGCAGTGCACTGATTGCTAATGTATTTAAAAGGATAGTAAAATAAGACCAATACAAATACTTAGCTATGGGTGGAGAGGTAGAGGTGTAGGAGGCCTGTTTTCATTGTGGCTAATGCGGGAGATGTCGTGTAATCTTCAATCTAGTGTGGAATGACTGCTGTACAACATAATTCATGTTCATGGGGGGGGCAAATAGTAGTTGGATTCTAGTTTTAAAGAAATTGACGTTGGTGATACCGTCGGCATTAGCTGATTACTAATCGATGTCGGTGACTGAAGAATGGGAAAAGAGGCTAAAATTAGCCTTTTACCCATTCTTTCAACTACTAGGTCTAATTGCCATTGGAAAATGGTTGAAGGTGGATTAAATAAGTGTGAGAGGGTTGAAATAGGTCATAAATTGGTCATAGGGTGATGGGAGGCATCCAAGGAGAGGTATCTAAGGTGGGGTGAGGTGTCATGGGTGAGGTGTCAAGGGTGTTATTAATTTAAAATAGTTAATTTATTTTAAATTAATAATTGTGTGGGTTAGGAATGTATGGAAGTGAACCAAGGGGACCAAGGGGAGTTGACGAAGGAGTAGACACATTTTTGGTGTCTAAAGGAGGCCTTGGAGGTAACTTTCCAACATCTATTAAATTATTCTCAGCTCTGACCACATATTCATAAGCCTCTGGCAAAGTGTGTCCTCCAAGTGACTAAATCATAACAGATATATCTAAATTCAAAGCCTTAAGATAAAACACTATGGCCATACCTAGTAATGGTCTAGCTATAACAAGGATTCTATCCCAAGTCTTTTAAAATATGGAATTAAAGTCAGTCATGGCTTCTTGTGGTCCACTTTAAATGGTAATTAATTATTATAGTAAATGTTGACATTGGCTATAGACATTAGCAATATTCCTAATATGCTTGATGAGTGTAATGGGCCCTTCTCCATCGAAAGATGACACATTTTTTAAGGTTGTTCCCATAATTGGATCATAGCATGGGAGATTCAAGGGGCTCTAACTAGGAAAAGCCACAAAAGGCAATGACATCACTGGGATGGGTTGTAACTGGGGTTCTGCTACATATGCACCCCTTATAATAGGTATAGGAGGATTGTTTGTTGGATAAGGATGGGCTATTTCAAATCATGGTCTTTTAATAGAGTTCAAAGGCAACTCGATGAAATCGAAAGGAACCCCTCTTGAAGCAGACCTTATGGTGACTTTAGGCATAGAAAGTTAAGAAATTGGTCTTAATTTGTAAACTAAAGCTCTTACCAGTGGAGTTGCTAGATGCTGAAAAGCTTAAAAGTGTTGCGATAGGACTAGCATCAATCCTGAAACCTTACTAAGTTATCAAATTGTGTCCCACCAGGCATGCCAGAACTATTGACATCAAATATTACACCCTTGGCAAGAAGCCAAGCTCCTACCTTCTCCTCACAACTATGGAAACTCCTCTCTCACCTGTGGGATTGGAGAAGCTAGAGGGGAGAGTCTCTAAATAAGGGCTAGCTCCCTTTGATGCATCATATTTTTCCAACAAGTGCTAATACAAGTTGTGCAAGCTGATGGAGCTCTAAGAGGTAAGGGACCAGGTTATATCTTCTCTGACCAGTCGCCAATAGTAAGTAAAGAGACACTTCAACAAGAAATCTTCATCAAAAGATTTCTCTAAAGGAGACATTGTCTTGAAATGGGATGAAGATTGAGCCAAGCCTAGAAAGCATGTAAAATTTGATGCCCTTTGGAGTGGCCCATACATAATCACTCAATGCAAACATCATAATGCATTCCAACTCTCTAGGTTAGATGGTGAAGAACTGCATATCTCAGTTAATGGGATACATCTGAAGCATTGCCACTGAGTCTCTTTTTAGCTGTATATACTTTCCTTGTTTTCTTTCCCTATTTTCCCTAAGTGCTATTGCACAAGTAGTAGTTTTCTTAGTCTTGTGTGTGTTTTCATTTCCTTGGAGGTAGATCTGTGTGACTGGTTCTAAGTTTTATCAGAGCTATTGCTAGTTTTCAAAGTTACCATCTGACTCTGTGCCTAATAAACTACAAGGCAACTAGTCTCTAAGCATAGTAGGCATGCTTCCCCTAGGAGTCGCCAAATTTTTTGACCAAATTTTGCCTACAAACAAATTTTTTGGTCCCCTTCCTCCTTTGCTATTCATGCCAGTCATTTTTAGGTTGTGCAATTTCAACATGTTTAGTTCATGGCCTGGTTCAAGTGTTTCAATGACCTTTGGTTCAAGGGTCCATCTTTAAGTTCAACATCTCGATTCAACAAACATTGAACCATTAAACTATGGAACCAAATTTTGGTTCAATGGGCTTGGTTTAAAGGGAGAGGTTCAATGGGCTTGGTTCAAAGCAAGGGGTTCATCGGCCTTGGTTCATTAGGCCATCAGCGTGTAATGGTTGAACCTTTGAACTATTGAACTATTTTTGGTTCAATGGTTTGGTTCAAGGGTATACCCTTAGCTGAAGGGGAGACTTCAAGTTCAAAATTTCCCTAATGGAGGGCTGGTGCTTCAAAAGAAAGGGACCTAGGTAAGTTTGTTTCAAAGTTCAAAGTTCAAAATTCAATTTTGTTTGAAATTTACTAAGTCCCAAATTCCTTTAGTTTTTTGCCCGAAGGAATTCCTTTGGACAAAAAGTCTGAAGGAATTTGGGCTGCATACACAAAGTAAAGCAAAGGGCTAGGAAGAATTTATGTGGACTTTTTGTCTGTGAGAAAATGTCCATGAACAAAAGTCTGTAGAAAATACATAGAGTCAAAGTGGCCTGGGAAAATTGTCTACAGGGACCCCAAGAAAAGTTCAAGGCAAACAAGGACCCACTGAAGGACCCCAAAGGGCAAGTGCCCTTGTGGGGGACTCTCGGCCAAGTGCAAAGGGTCACCTTCCCTTCAGGAAGGTGATAAAGATAGAGAAAGATGTTTGCAAAGAAATTAAGAAGGCTCAAAGCCAATAAAGGACCTGATGACATCCTGGAGGACATCAAGTTTAACAAAACAAGTTAGCCATTGGTTTTCAAACCAATGATGGCCACGTGAATGTCAACTTTCACGAAATGAAATGGCCATTTGTTTTCAACTGAGAAAGAGCTAACCATGGAAAAGAAAGTCTAGAATGTAGCGACCTACCAGAATGTTCACCCCTAAGGGCCGAATGAGCTAGATGAGACAAAATTGAGAAAAGACAAGGAGACAAGCATGGAATGAGCAAGTAGTTAGTCCAAGTGGCATCAATTTGAGAAGTGACTTCGGCAAGTGAAATAGTTCTTGCGAATTGATCATTTGAAGATGCAAATAGCTAGTAATGCAACCAGTTTATCCATTTTACATTTAATGGGTGTACAAACCATGTATTGACCTTGAAAAAGTAGATTTTGAACAGACAAAGGGCACAGTTCATTAATGTTTTGAATGACTTTCTCTTCCCAATGAGAGGACGTGATAAGCCACTTGTAAAATAAGGAGCACCAAATGGGCCTCCTGGATTCTCATTTATATTACAAACTTGTCATTTGTAAAATCATCTTCCACATTTTACAAGTCGTAGCCCTACTAAAATTTCCACCTAAATCAAATAAATGTAGTTTTACTTCTTCTTGGATAGATATTCTGTGTATGCCCTAAGTGTTAATTTGTGTTTAGTCATTGTCTTTTGATGCTCTCATAGGTTTGACACCAACACACCAATTATCTACAAGGTGCCATTTTATAGCTGATAGGAGAAGAGCTCTATTTGGAAATATAGAATAGAGGAAGTTACTTACAGTGTGCATTTCATAACACCTTGGTGAGTCTCAATTTTTCTATTTTCATAAGAACCTCCCTGCCATTTTCTTGCATCCTAGTCCTTCTACCAAGTCTGAAGTGTATGTATGTTGTTTTTTGTTTGATTCTAAGTGTGGATGTAAGAAGGTCGACTTATTTTGGTGCATCACCTCTCTAGAGTAGTTTTTTTGCCTATATATTTCTCCCTTTTCATCCACCCCATTTTATATAGTTGTATATATATACCTATATTAGCACTTGCTGGAAAAACATGATTCATCAAAGGGAGCTAGCCCTTATCTAGAGACTCTCCCCTCTAGCTTCACTAGTCCCATAGGTGAGAGGGGAGTTTCCATAGTTGTGAGGAGAAGGCAGGAGCTCGGTCTCCTGCCAAGGGTGCAATCTTTGATGTCAATAGTAAAGAAGACTTATCACCCTTCTCTACAAATCTTTCAAAGAAAAGATCTCTGAGCTGATCCTATGTAGATATGGTATTTGGGGTCAAAGTTCGATACCATTCTAGAGCCTTCCCTTTAAAAGAAGCTACTAATAATCTTATGGCCACATTTTTTTGTGTGACAACATGTATAACATAGACATTTGATATATCCTGAAGATGTTCCTCAGGGGTTTTAAAGTCTTTCCCATTGAATTTGGGTAGAGCTTTTAAGGCATTCACTGGGATAGGGTCCCAAGTGGCTGGGGGTATTGGAAGAATTAAGGGACTACCAGTGTTCCAGCTTGCATAATTTCTTGGGGGTATAGGGGTTCCCATATTTACTCTTGGTATTGGTACAAACTAGTTGGCTCTTCTTCTTGGACTTGTTACCAAAGGTGGCAAAAGAATACCTAGATTTATAGTAGATTGTGATCTGGTTATAGGTCCATAGCTATGACTTCTTGTAGCTCTCTAGTTCATACAATCTTGAAAGAGACTTCAAGATTGGTCCCACCAGGCATGCCAAAAACTATTGATGATTTAAAATTGCACTTGATTTTAATCAAAAACAATGGGAAGTTTCAAGATATGGGACTTGCATCTTGAAACAACCTTCAAATGTTTTAGAAGCTGGTTCTTCTTTAAATTGAGTATATACTGGGAAAAGGGATAGGAATTTAAATTAGAAAAACAAATGCAAGAAAAGAAATCTAATATATGGCGATGCACCTGAATGTAATTCAACCTTAATCTTGAGCACATTGAGACTATATGTAGGACTTATTTACATTTAAGAGAAAACAAGTGCATGACCAATGTAAATGATGGGAAACAATAGAAACAGAGGCTCATAACATAAACTACTTTCACTGTGATACAAAAAATGTCAACAAAGGCATAGGGTTCAATCTTCTTATTTGAATTTTCTAGTCATATAAGAGGCATAGAAACACGTACAGTTATATAAACCTTTCAACTCAAGAAAATGAGACAAAAGCAAATGACATTCCTAATCACAGTTCTAGAAAGTCTACAACCTAGACTACTTTTGCAAATGACACAAAAAATATCAACAAAGGCATAGGGTTCAATATTCTTATTTGAATTTTCTAGTCATATAAGAGGTGTAGAAACACGTATAGTTATATAAACCTTTCAACTCAAGAAAATGAGACAAAAGAAAATGATATTACTTAGTCACATCTCTAGAAAGTCTAGACTCTTTACAATAATTCTTTCACAAAAATTCTCTCTGGTGATTGATGATGATTCCCCTTTTTGGTGATCTCTACATCCTTATTTATTTTCCCAGAACCAAACTCATTAAAAAGTTAAAACCCTACTCTCTAAAGAAGAAGAAATTCTTTAAAAACAAGAAAGCTCTGTACATAAAAGAAGACAATGACTCAATGGAAGATAGTGATAGTTCAAATGATGATCATGACTATGTTTTTTTGGATAAGGGAAATG
The DNA here is from genome assembly GCA_037957365.1 of Torreya grandis. Classification (NCBI taxonomy): domain Eukaryota; kingdom Viridiplantae; phylum Streptophyta; class Pinopsida; order Cupressales; family Taxaceae; genus Torreya; species Torreya grandis. The sequence continues at coordinate 84,121 of JARHVA010007338.1, read as the reverse complement.
AATCCCTATTCATGATAGTAGGATCAACTTATATAAATTTAGATTAAGAATAAGTTGAAGTCTCTGATGAAGAAGAGGAAGGATAAGTGGACCTTGAGTGTAAACTCATTTGTGCTCTATATGAGATTGATAAGTTGAGAAAAGAGAACTCAAGGTAGAATAAGCTTAGATAAAAAGAAATTGAGAAAATGTATAAAATTCTTGAGAAATATGATCAAATGGTAATTAGCCTAAAGACATAAGTTGCAGAGTCTAAAATAATAGAAGATGTAGTCAAAATAGAACTACAATCTAAATCTGATGTATGTGTGAAGCTTGAGGTAGAAATAGTGGCTTTGATAAAAGAGCTTGAAAAAGCTAAAGGTTAACTAAATAAAATTACAAAGTTGATAGGAGGATCAAACATTCTTGGATGAATTGATCAACTCTTAAAAACCCTCAAATGAGAGATAAGGTCTATCGTATGTGAAGGGAAAAATTTCCTCAACTAGTACATCTACTAACCTATATGAAAACTTCAAAGTATAAGGAGAATCAGAAGTAGAGAAAGAGAAATATTACAAGGACATAAAGACACACTCAAACACAACTATTGTATAGAAAGTAGAACTTAAAATCAAGTGTGAAGAAAAGAAAAAGACAAAGGTAGCTAATGCTAATGGATACAACAAGGTGAGAAACTTAAAGAGGCCACAACTTAGAAGAATTCTTCATGTTGTACTAAGAAATTCTATGACTAGGTATTCCTCATATTTTTATGGTTGTTATTATATCTATAATCATTTTGGTCATAGGGCTATTGATTTTAGAGTTGTATCTACAAGGAGAACAAATTGTGTAAGTAAAAACTCATTTTCTCTTTTATTCGATACAAATGTAATGTCCTACAATTGTAATAATTTTGGTCACATAGCTAAACATTGTAGAACTAGCTTTGTAAGATCAAAATTACACAATGTAAAGAATTACATGCTTCCCAGTGTGAATAAAGGTTCACAAGTTTCTAAGAATAGAACATATAAGAAACCTAATGAAGTGTGTAAAGTGAAAAATCAATCCATGATTGCTCAAAATGCACTCCATACTAAGGAGCTTAATTATGGGTGATAGATAGTGGTTTCTCAAAGCATATGATAGGTTATAAGAGCAAGTTCACCAAATTGAGAAAATGTAAGGAATGATCTATTGGCTTGGGAGACAACACAATACAAAAGATCAAAGGTAAAGGAACCTTGAATATAGATTATAAACTATCTACACATGATGTCATTTATATTGATAGATTGAAGCATAATTTGCTAAGTGTCAGCCAAATGTGTGACAATGGATATAATTTCATATTTTATGTAGACTGCTACAAGCTAAAGAGATATATAAAAATAATTGTAGAAGGGAAAATGACTGAGAGAAATATCTACAATCTTGGTGAAGTGTATGGTAATAGTTGCTTGATGGGAAAGATTGATGAGAGTTGGTTATGGCATAGGAAAATGGATCATGTCAACTTTGATAATCTAGTCAAAGTGAGATCAAATAAATGTGTATGACACATGCCTGAGATAACCAAACTTGCACATACTACTTGTAAGGAATGTCAACTAGGTAAGCAGACAAAGGTCAAATTTCAAGCAAAGGAGTATGCAACTACAAAACCTCTACAATTAGTTCATAATGATCTTTGTGGTCCTACTAAAACAAGAGGTTCTAAAAGAGTGTATTAATTCATTATATTTATAAATGAATACTCAAAAATGACATGGGTAACCTTTTTTGAAAGATAAATCTCAAGACTTTAAGAGATTCAATATCTTTAGAGCCATGGTTGAAAATGAGATTAGAAGAAAATTAAATGGTTAAGATATGATAAAGGTGGATAATTCACCTGAAATGAATTCATAAAGTATTTTTAGAAGCATGGGATCAAAAGGCGCTACTCTGTAGCAAGGACTCCATAAAAAAATGGAGTTGTTGATAGAATGAACAAAACAACTAAGGAAATGGCTAGAATAATGTTAAAAGAGGCCAAGTTACCTGATGGATATTGGAGAGAAGCAGTCCAAACAATAGTATACATCTTGAACAAAGTTCAACTAAGAGTAAATAGTGATAAAACTATCTATGATCTATGGTATGGAAAACCCACCTCTATTAAGTACATCAAAGTGTTTGGAAGTAAATGCTACATCAGAAGAAAGGAGGACAAACTAGGAATTTTTGAATCAAGATGTGATGAAGGAATATTTCTTGGTTGTTCTACTCAAAGCAAAGCCTATGTATGTTTCAATAAGAGGCTATGAAAGATGGTATAGAGCATAAATGTCAAGCTGAAGAACACATAAAACATGTTGAAACTGACAAGGCAACTAGTAATGAAGATGAAAATCTTGAAGAATAAGTAGGTAGTGAAGATGTTGAAGAAAATAATGAAAAAGTACCTCCAAGATTTGTTCAAAAGGATCATCCTAAAGAGTAGATAATTGGCAATAATAATGAGGGTGTTCAGACAAGGAGAAGAGCTATAATGAATAAGGAGAAATTAAGTTTTGATTTAATGTCTAAAATTAAAATTAAGAGCTTGTTGAAGCAATCAAGGATGAGAATTGGCTAAAAGACATGAAAGAAGAACTGTGCCAAATAGAAAAGAATAAAACATGGAAATTAGTTCCAAGACCCTCAAACAAGAATGTGATAGGAACAAAATGGGTCTATAGAAACAAGCTCAATGAGAATGGAGCTATTATAAAAAATAAAGAGATTGGTATGCAAGGGATATACATAAGTAGAAGGTATATACTTTGAGGAAACATTTTCTCTAGTTACTGGATTAGAAGCTATAATAATGTTTCTAGCATTCTCTCTTTACAATAAGTTCAAAGTCTATCAAATGGATTTAAAGTCTACTTTCTTGAATGGGAACCTAAAAGAGGATGTTTATAGTGAACAAATAGAAGGTTTTCAGTTGTTAGATGAATAAGATTATGTGTGAAGACTAAATAAATCACTATATGGTCTAAAACAATCACCTAGAGCATGGTATTCAAGATTGGACCAATACCTACAATAATAAGGTTTTAACAAAGGATGTGCAAACAATAATCTATACTTCAAATTAGAAGGTGAGCATATGTTGATTGTTGTTGTTTATGTAGATGAAATCATCTTTGGTGGTCACAATAAAAAAATGTTTAAAGAATTTTCTACATAAATGCAACTTCAATTTGAGATGTCTATTCTAAGAGAACTTTCCTTCTTCCTTGGTCTATAAATAGCATAATTTGATTAAGGGATATTCATATCCTAAAATTAGTATGCAAAGGAGATTCTCAAGAAATTTGGAATGTAAGATAGAAAACTACTTAGTACTCCCATGATAACTAGGTGCAAGTTGAGCAAAGAGGATGAGTCCTTTGATGCAAACTAGACTATGTATAGATCAATGATAAGTAGCTTTTTATACTTAACCACATCAAGACTAGATATCATGTAAGTAGTGTGCATGGTTACTATATTTTATGTTGATCCTAAAGAGTCACATGTCAATATAGTAAAAATAATCTTTAGATACATAAATAGCACAATTGACTATGGCCTATAATAACCTACAACTAAAGATTTCACTTTGACAACATATATAGATGTTGATTGGGTAGGAAGTGTCGATGATAGAATAAAAACTAATGGTGGTGAATTTTTCCTTGGAAACAAACTTATTTCATGCCTGAGAAAAAATCAAGAATAGTTTACTCTTTCTACAATAAAAGTAGAGTATTTAGCAACAGTGACATATTTCACTCAAGTCCTATGGATGAAGAAAAAACTCAAAGACATCAAGGTTGAGTAAAAGTCACCTATTTCTATTTTTTATTATAATTCAAGTGTTATAAATATATCAAAGAATCTAATGATGCATTCAAGAACCAAGCACATATCAATCAAGTATCACTTCTTAAGATAAAGGGTTGCAGATCAAGAGGTCACAATGGAATATGTGCCAACTAAGGACCATATTTTAGACATATTCACCAAACCTCTTCCCAAGGAATAATTTAAATATTTAAGATAGAAGTTGGGAGTGGTAGATCCTACACCACATCACTAAATCACTAGTGATAGGGCCTTATTCTAGGGGGAGTCTCATGGAAGCTTTATTAATCCCTGAAAGAAGAGAAAAATTCAACTTAGGTATGTATACTTCTAAAAATTAATAATGATTTTAAATTTGTAGATTCTTGGATAAACTCCCTTATAAGATAAAGGGGAATAAATATTTAGACAAACAATCAGCTAGAATCCCTTTGTCATTGATGTCAATGGAGGAGAAAAAGGTGCTAATTCTCTTTGTAGGAGAAAGAGCAAATGTTCTCTACAAAAGTGCAAATTTCAAAGAAGAAGAGCAAGTGTCCAAGTTGAGTATTATGAAAATGTGTCATTGCCCAAAGGAAAACAAGTTTTACATGAACAAACTTAGTCATACTTATCATAAGATAATGCAATTAATGCTAGAGAAGGAGTTAAATAGTAGAATATCAAATCATTTAGTTTTACATCAATGACAAAGGGGGAGATTTATGGAAATATGATTATCATTGATGTCAAAATGGGCACTATGATCATGTCATTAATTCTCAAGGATGAATATGGTGATCATGATAATCCTATGAGAGGTCAAATATGATTGGAATGCTTTGTGTGCATGAATGGAATTCATCCATTTCTTCATATTATTCATCTAGACATTTTGGGTCTATGAAAAAAAAGATGAGAAGGTATTTTTTTGACAACACCATTGCCATGTGTGAATGAGTATGGGGGAGGTGGTCACATGGTTATGATCATATTAGTCCCTAGTTATTATGCACTATATTTGAAGTTATAAGATGAAGCATAGTTGAAGTTATGGGGACGCAAATTTGGTTACTAAGACAAAAATCACTAAGTTTATATACTTAGCCAAATTTGCAAAAAGGGCTAAAGAAAGACAAGTAAGCATATTGTTGGGGTCAACACTTGTGTACATAGAGGTGTTAAGACAAAATGATCACATGGGTCTATTTATTTTTGTTCCTAGTTTATTTTCACTAAATATTAGTTCATGCAATGTAGTGAAAAAAGATATGCTTGAGAAAAGTAGGGATCTAAGGTATTTTTATAGTGTTTTCCAACATAGTTAAATTTGTAGGTTGAAAGATAAAGATTAGTAGGCACTTTTATAATGTCATATACTACATGTATGAAGGATTTAAGAGAAAATGGATATATGTATGGAATCCACTATGTTATAGGATCATATGTTCTAATTTATAGTTCATGTGACTTAGCATGATAAGAGTTACGCAAGGATAAAGTTGGTCTTCCAAGCAAGTTTGAGGCATAAATAGCTCTATGATAGAATAATCTGAGTGAGAAGATTAATGGAATTATATCATATATATGAAAAGTATTTATAAATAAATAACCATATGGGTTTTTTCAATTTTATACCTAATTTATATGGTCAAAATTTTAGACCAGATGATTGAGTGAAGCAAAAGATATGAAGGTGCCGAGTTAGCCTTCAAGGCATAATTGAGATGGTCCCCATAATTAGACAAATCTGCACAAGGTAAAGTTTGATCTTGTTGAAAGATCAATTATTTTCACTTAATCATAAATTAGAGATATAACATAGCATGATGAAGTTAAAGTGTCAAAGGTCCCTCCAAGTGAACACTCAAGTGACAAGTTTCACAATCATGGAACCTAGATAGTTAATCTATGGTGTGGCTTAAAGTCAAAATGTCAATGAGAAATGCAAAGATGCTAATTGTCTTAATATAGATAATTGATAACTATGAACAAAAGGAATTTACTTACACCAAGTATCATATCCTCAAGGGTTGGACATATATAAAGATGATAGCAACAAAAGATCTGACAGTGTATGGATGATCATGCAAAGGAGATTTAATGGAGCAAATGGAATCAAATTATATAAAGTGTTCAATGTTTATTGACCTAATATCAAGTTAGATATAGAGTAGGTTTGAGTATATTTATGGAGTGATATCAATCCAAAGATATATGAAGCTATGAGATGAGGTAAAAGTGTCAAAGTTTAATGCTTAAGTCAAGGTAAAGGATATGCATCTTTGGAGATAGAATGACACATAGAAACTTGGATGAGAAAGATCTAATAGAGTGAGTGGACTTAGATGAAACAAAGATCTCAATGTTTAACATCAAAAAAGAAGTAAAGATCATGCATCTTTGAAGATCAAGTGACATTTAAAAGCCTAGATCAAGAAGATTGAATGGATACATTTTAAAATTGAGCCCATTTAATAGAGACCATTGGATCATGACACTAAAATAAAGATCAATAATTTATATTTAAATTCATGTCCAAACAAATGGTTAGTTATAAGAACATCTAATAACTTGTGTATAAGCTCTATATCTCAACACAGACAATGAGATTGATCGATCTAACTGATCAAATCTCCATTAAAGAGCCTATGCATCAAAAATTGAGTCTAATAGATGTTATAGGTAGTAAAGAGACCTATAATTATGATGTGATGCATGGAATCTATTTCAAAGTGTCATGATTTAACTACCTCCCAAGGATTTGTTAGCTATTTCTATTGTATAAGGCACTAACAAGTGGATCCTTTGATGCAATGGTAGCTAGTGGGCCAAGACAATCAAGATGTGGGAACTTATAGTTCAAGTCATAATGAGCTAAAGTCCAAAATTTGAATGATGTGTTATATTTTGAGTTTGAACATATAAATAAGAAGCAAACCCTAGATCATTTATTTATATATATGATATATAGGATAAAGAAAATGCTACTAAACAAGTGCCTTTGTTATTGAGCCAAATTGAATGAAATGAAGTGTGTCAAATAGAAAATCATAAAGATAGAATGAGAGGGTGAAAAGAGGATCAAAGAAGAAGAAAGGCACAAAGAGAATGTGTAGAGAATGATTAGTTGTAGATTAGACATGTAACAAAGAATAAAGATCTGGATTCATGTATGAATCTAATTTATAAATTGGAGTTGTAGCCAGTAGAGAAGTTTGATAGGTTGGTACCATCAGATAAATTGAGTGGTTGCTCAAATTAAGGAGTGGGTGCTTCCTTAGAGTTTTTGTTCTTTAATCAGGGGATTGGTGTCTCCTTAGGATTGGTATCCTTAAACATTGTAACTAGTGAGGTTTACCAGTGAGGCTTTGACTATGAGGTAGATTATAAAAATAGATTCTAGAAGCTATTCTTTTTATGGTTTTTCCCTTTGGATTTTTCACTTATAATTATGATGTCATGTGTATTTGTGTGTATGTGATCTTTGTATTTATATTTTAATCTACATATTATTTTGAATTTGCTTTAAAAAGATTAAAATATTAGTTTTAGTTGATCTACTAATTCACCTCCCTCTTAACAGATAGTTGTGTTTGAAAAAATGGTCAACACCTAGTTCATATAATTAACTTTTCCCCTTCACAGACGAATTATATAGGATCAACTACTTAGCCTAATGATAATTGTCCCTAAATTTTATACTCCACTAGAACATGGAGTTTGGTTAGTGTACGATGAAAAAATCCATGAAACTAACCCTTATAAACTAAGCTCGTGTGTGGGGATCAATTCCATGTTACGTTCTATTCTTGTAGGGGGTTGACAAATAAGTAAAACACATGATATGATTAATTCACTAGTTAATTATCTATGTGTGGTGTGCATGATATAATGATTATTTACATCAATATTAACACACACACGCGCATGCGCGCGTGCGCCCACACACACACACACACACACAAGTATATACATGAAATAATCTTTCACCATAATATGATATTTATAAGATACAATAGATAATCAAAATTTGATTTTTAAAGTGCCAAATAGATTCTTTGACAAGTGGCCTACAATCACATAGTTATTAGTTTAGGTGGCACTCAAAATAGGTAACCTTCAAAATAAAATGTTAGACCCAAAATATAACCTACAAAAATATGATGTTAGATCAAATATTAACTATATTTACCCATATAAGAAACAAGATGTTAGTGAAATATGACTTAATAAAACACCCTAAAATAATTATGATTTGGATCTATAATTTATTTGGGGTGAGAGAGACATGATGCAAGGGTCTAAGGGTGACATCCACTATTGAAAATATTGTCATTGATGTCAAAGGTGTAGAATTATTGGTGATAAAGGCCTCATTGCACTTAATAATGTTTGTAATAGATATATCTTGGCTAATGTGTGTTAATGTTTATTTAATATTAATGAATATATTTTTGGTTGCATATAAGACAAAAGAAGGGCCCATGGAGAATTCAAAGGGTCATGGGGTAAAGACAAAAGAAGAATGGGATGAAATTTCCCATGAAGAGTCATATTGGGGAATTACAAGGGTCACCAAGTGAAGACAAAAGAGGAAGGGCACAATTTCTCATGAAGGGACACTTTGAGGAATATGAAAAGTCACCAAGGTAAAGACAAAAGAGGGAAGGATGATTTTACTCATGAAGGGTCACCACATGACCTTTCAAAGGCAAGGATATGAAGGGTCATGCAAGTTTGGTGCCATTTTCCATGAGCATTGAAGGGTCACAAAGGGGGAAGGCTAAAGGTCATTTGGAAAGCTATAAATAAAGGCTTGAGAAGCTATTTGTAAAATGTGAGATAGAGTTTGATTTGAGATAGTCATATCTATCTTAGAAGATCATTTACGAGAGATGAATATGATTTATATTTGTTATATCTAGCTTAGAAGAGCAAAGGTGAGAGAAAAGAAAGAGATGTTGTAATGAACTATCATTTGTTGAGATAGCAACATTGAGAGATAGTTGTGTGGTATACATAAAGGGGTTGGTGCTCCTATGGGTTGGTGCTCACGAATTGTTGCTATGTTGGTGCTCAGCAAAGGGGTTAATGCTCCTATGGGTTGGTGCTCATGAATTATTGTTGTGTTGGTGCTCAACAAAGGGGTTGGTGCTCCTGTGGGTTGGTGTTCATGAATTGTTGTTATGTTGGAGCCCAAAAAAGGGGTTAGTGCTCCTATGGGTTGGTGCTCATGAATAGTTGATGTGTTGGTGCTCCACAAAGAGGTTGGTGCTCATGCAAGTTGGTGCTTGCAAATATTTTTTGAGTTGGTGCTCATTCATATACTTGAGATTGTTCTCTATGGTTTTTCCCACATTGGGTTTCCACATTATATCTTGTGTCTCTCTCTATCTTGTGGTGTGTTTATTATTTCATTTTTATTGCATATCTTGAATGTTTGGTTAAGTAAAATTTGATTAAGGGAAAGTTTTATAAGATATATGATAAACTGATTCACAACCCCCTCTCAGTATATCTTGTGCTTAACAATTGGTATCAGAGTAGGTTCCTTTTGAAAAAGTTTTACGGCTTGAAGGTAGATCAGGAAAGCACAAGATGGCCATACATGAAGGTGCATCTACAAGCAAAAGAATAGTTGATCAAGAAGAAGAAGAGGATGAAGCTAAAGTGAATCTGAAAGGAGAACTCATTTGTGCCTTAGAAGAGTTAAAAGCCATTGAAAAGAAAAATTAAAGATTAAAGCACCAAATCGAGAAAAAATTTAAGGAGTCAAAGGAGATAATTAAATATCTACAAGCACAATTTGAAGAAGCCAAGAAGAATGAAGAAGATATAATGGCACAGTTGAAAATAATATAATGTGAAAGGTATGTTATTGAAATTGCTTCTTTAAAATGAGATCTTGATAAAACAAATAAAGCAATCAATGATTCAAAATTTGAGAATAGCACTAATATGCTAAATAAGATATTAGAAAGCTAAAAGGAAATATCAAATAAGATAGGTATTAGTTTTGAAAATAAAAAGAGCTATGTTGAAGCTCTTACAAAAAAAGAAATAAAGAGGGAAGAAGTGAAGAATATAGAGGTCATCTTAAACAAAGAAGCCTAGAGGGGACAAAGCTACAAAAGGCAATTAGGTCAGATACACACAAATAGATCCTATTTTTATGGTTACTATTTTTATTGTAATGGAAATGGTCATATGAAACTAGAATGTAGAAAAAGAGCTAATAGTCTCAAAAATAAGGAAAGGAAAGTCATGTAGAGTCAAACAAAGCTACAACTCTTTTGCTCCTATATCAATGTTTGATGAAGAGGCCATAATTTGTTACAAGTGTAACAAATTCAGATACATAGATCAATATTATAGAAGTGTGGTTGGGTCAGTCAAAAAGGACTAGGGTTTCAAGGCTCTATTCATTAAGAAAAAGGTTCAGACATGGTAGAAGAAATAATTTGAAGATTCTATGTTGGTCCAGACAACTTTGCATGCAAGAAATGAAAAAAGGCCATGGTTCATTGATAATAGATGTTTGAAGCACATGACAAGAGACAAGATTAAGTTCATAACCTTGAAGAAGATCAATGGTGGCACAGTGAAATTTGGAGAAAATACTACTGCCAGAATTGTTGGAAAAGGAACACTAAGTTTAGATAATGGTAGAACTAAAACTTAAAATGTGTTATATGTAGAAGGTATTAAGCATAATATTTTGAGTATAATTAAAATGTGTGATCAAGGGCACACACTAAAGTTTTATGTAGAAGGTTATGAAATTAAAATAAAAGATTTAGATGTATTGGTTGTAGATGTTTAGAGAATAGGTAATAACTTGTATATGCTATCAGCCATCAAAGGTCAAAAATGTTGTTTGAGTCAGATTGAAGAAAGTTGGGTATGGAATAAGAGAATGGGGCACATAAATTTTGATAATAGTGTCAAAATCAGAAAAATTCAAGTAGTCATGAATCTTCCCAAGATTACAAAGCCATCTAACACACTTTGTGGACCTTGTCAACATGGGAAGTAGACTAAAAGGTGGTTCAAAACAAAAGATTACTCGACCATTCAGATGCTAGAGATTGTTCACACTAACCTATGTGGACCTATGAGGACTCAAAGCACTCAAGGTGATAAATATTTCATGTTTCCTATCGATGATTTTTCACGTATGACTTGGGTAATGTTTTTTTTTTAAAATCCAGAAGCTTTTAGACAGTTCAAAGCATTCAAAGCATTAGTTGAAAATAAAATTAATTTGAATATTAAGTGTCTAAGATCAGATTGAGGAGGAGAATTCATGTCAAATCAATTTATTGAGTTTTGTGAAGACCATGGAATAAAGAGACATTATTTAGTAGTTAGAACTCCATAATAAAATGGAGTAGTTAAACAAAAAAATAGAACAATTTAGGAGATGGTGAGGACAATGCTAATGAATCCAAGATAGTTGATAAATATTGGTGAGAGGTAGATGGTCCAGTAGTGCATATTTATAATAGAACTTTATTAATATTCAACAATGATAAGACTCCTTATAATATATGGAAAGACAAACCAACAATAGTTAATTATTTTAGAGTTTTCGGTAGCAAATGCTTCATAAAGAGAATTGATGAAAAACTTGGTAAGTTTTTATCCAAAGAAAATGAAGGTATATTTCTTGGTTATTCTTGCAAAAGTAAACCTTATAAATGTTATAACAAAAGAACTAAGAAAATTGTTGAAAGTGCAAGTGTCAGTATAGAAGAAGATGAAACAAAAAGAATCAGTGATCTAGTAGACATTCTTGAAATCATTGAAGAAGGCTTTGAAGAATTAGATGAAGATGTAAAGAAGGAGAAGGAGAAAAAGGGCACCAAGACTCCATCCAAATACATTTAAAAAAATCATAATGAAAGTGACATCATCAGGGACATAAAAGAAGGAATTTACACCAAAAGAATGATGGTAAGTGAATCTGATCAAGTTAATTTCTCTTTGTTATCTAAAATTTAGCCAAGAACTTTTTCAGAAGCTAGATATGATGAGCATTGGATTAAGGCTATGGATGAAGAATTAAATCAAATATAAAAGAATCATACTTGGGAATTAGTGCCTAAACCAAAAGATCATAATGTACAGGAACAAAATGGGTTTATAGAAATAAGTTGAATGAAAATAGAGAAGTAACCTGAAATAAAGCAAGATTAGTATGTAAAGGATATGCTCAAATTAAGGGAATATATTTTGAATAAACTTTTGCACTAGTGGCAAGATTAAAGGCTATTACAATGTTTCTTGCATATGTAGTGTTTAAAAATTTCAAAGTATTTCAGATGGATGTCAAATCTACCTTCCTAAATGGGAATCTTGAACAAGAGGTCTACATTGAGTAGCCAAAGGGATTTATTCTCTCAAATATTAGTAACCATGTATGAAGATTGAAAAAAGCATTGTATGGATTAAAACAAGCTCCCAGAGCTTGGTATGCAAGATTTGATAAGTACCTGTAAGATCAAGGATTCAAGAGAGGATTTACTAATAGTAATCTTTACATCAAAATAGAAGGTGAGCATAAATTAATTATTTTGGTATATTTTGATGATATCATTTTTAGAGGAAATATTGAAAAGATGACAAAATTATTTTTTGATAGAATTCAAGAAGAATTTGAGATGCCTATGCATGGAGAATTATCATTTTTCTTAGGATTACAAATATTTCAATCAAATAAAGGAATTTTCATATCTCAAAGTAAATATGCCAAGGGAATGTTGAAAATTTTTGGTTTTGAGGATTGTGCACAAGTTCGCACACCTGTGTGTATAAAAAATAAGGTGAGTAAGGATGAAGATTCACATGTTACATATTAGTCTTTGTATAGATTTATGATTGGTAGTCTTTTATATTTGACATCATCGAGGCTAGACATCATGCATGTAGTAGGTATGGTTACAAGATATCAGTCATCTCCAAGAGATAGTCATGTTCAGTTGGTAAAAAGAATATTCAAATATATCAAGGGGACATTGGATTATGGATTATGGTATCTCATAGGTAAAGATTGCACTTTGGTTGCTTATACAGATTCATATTGGGTAGGGTGCTTGGATGACAAAAAGAGTACAAGTGGAGGAGCTTTCTTCCTTGGTGATAGCTTAGTATCATGGCTACGCAAGAAGCAAAATTTAGTATCACTTTCTACAGCTAAAACAAAATATATTATAGCAGTATTATGTTGTACTCAAGTGCTTTGGATGAAGAAAACTTGGGAAGATATCAAGGTAAAGTATGATGAACCTATTTCTATTTTTTTTGATAACACAAGTGCTATAAATATTTCAATAAATGTAGTAATGCATTCAAGAACAAAACATATTCCCATTAGATATCACTTCTTGAGAGAGCAGGTTGCAGATCAACATGTTAAGATGGAATATATTACTCCTACAAAGTAGATTGTAAATATTTTCATAAAGGCACTACCAAAAGACACATTTGAGTATCTGTGAGAGAAGTTGGGAGTAATTTCCTTTACTTACTACCATTGAGGTTTAGAATCAATTGAGGGGGAGCTAAGTGTTAGCTCCAGGTAGGCCCTTTGTCATTGATGTCAAAGGGAGAGAATAAAAGGTATAGGTACAGGTGCAGGAATAGGTGTAGGTCACTATAGTAAGGGGGAGTTAATGTATGTTTTTAGATGACAGTATGTGAAGGATTCAGGATGTGGAAGTTTTAGGATTGAGGTTGTGATCAATGACAAAGGGGGAGATTGTTGGAAATATTTTCATTGATGTCAAAGTTCTAGAATTATTGGTGATAAATTCCCCATTACATTTAATAATGTTTTTAATAGATATATTGTTGGCTAATGTGTGTTAATATTATTTAATATTAATGAATATATTTTTGGTTGCATAAAAGACAAAAAAGGGCCTATGGAGAAGTCAAAGAATCACGGGGTAAAGACAAAAGAAAAATGGGATGTATTTTCCCATAAAGAGTCATCTTGGGGAATTCCAATAGTCACCAAGTGAAGACAAAAGAGGAAGGGTGCAATTTCTCATGAAGGGACACTTTAAGGAATATGAAAAGTCACCAAGGTAAAGACAAAAGAAGGAAGGCCATTTTTTCTCATGAAGGGTCACCACATGAATTTTCAAAGGCAAGGATATGAATGGTCATGCATGTTTGGTGCCATATTCCATGAGGATTGTAGGGTCACAAAGGGGGAAGGGCAAAGGTCATTTAGAAAGATATAAATAAAGGATTGAGAAGCCATTTGTAAAATGTGAGATAGAGTTTGATTTGAGATAGTAATATATATATATATATATATATATATATATATATATATATATATATATATTAGAAGATCATTTGTGAGAGATGATTATGATTTTTATTTTTTATATCTAGCTTAGAAGAGCAAAGGTGAGAGATGTTGACGTAGTGGATTGCACCCAGGGTAGGAGTTCAAGCTCCTACCTTCCACACACAAAAATGGAAATTCCCCTCTCACTTGTAGGACTGGCGAAGCTGGAAGGGAGAGTCTCTAGGTAAGGGCTAGCTCCCTCTGATGCATCTAAGTTGTTCTAATAAGGGCTAATATAGGTATATAGATATATCATGGGGGGTGAAAAGGGAGAATGATTACAGGAAAACAAATCTACTCTAAAAAGGTGTGATGCACCAAATGATTCAACCTTCTCACACTCACACTTGAAGTCAGACAAACACATACGTACACTTCAAACTGGCAGAAGGACCAAGCTATAGGAAGCTTAATAGGGAGGCTTTAATAGAACATATATAAAATAGATACTCACCAAAGGTGCTATAGAAAGGCACACTATATAGTAGCTTCTTCTATCTATGCACTTTTAAATACAACTCTCCTTGTTACCTACAAAAATGGCACCTTATAAACACCAGGTGTGTTGGTGTTAAACCTGTGGAAGCATTAAGAAGCAATGTCTAAACACAAAATGACACTTAGACACACACACAAATATCTAACTAGCATATAGGTAAAATGCATTTATTAATTTTAGGTGAAAATTTGCCAGGGCTTCGCCTTACAAATGTGAAATATCCTTTTCCAAATGACAAGTGTACAATATATAGAGGAAGAAAGGAGGCCTTTTGGCACCCTTTTTACAAGTGACCCATGTGCTTCTAAGCATTGGGATGAGGAAGCCACCTAAAGATAATCCTATTGGCTCCTATCAGGATTTGAAATTATGAGCCACACCATTTGCCTACTCATCAATGCATATTTAAGAAAAATAGGTCGCGTCATTCATTGTTTGTGCCTCTTGATGATGGCATGGTATGTACTATGTCAACCATTAGAATAACTCCTTGAATCGACACATTCTTATGCCACTTGGATCGCTTTGTTTGCTTCTATGCTTGGCCATTTTGCTTCCTCTATCTCCTTCATCCCTTGGGCTATATTTTACTACTCCTTTGGCTCTTTGGCTGAGAGTGCATTTGCTTCTGACATGTGTCATAGTCTACTACTTTGAAACTTAGGATACACTTTGAAATGTGAATGTTGACACATGGTGGCTTTGATCGAGCTGATAATAGGATGTGGCAGCATCTGCTTAACTCAGAGGGTCCTTTGAGAGTCAAGTAGAAGTTGACATGCAGCCACTTCTACTTACTCTTTTCACTTAACTTAGAGGCTTTGGAAGTAATTTTTGAGGTTTTTGAGGAAGGTGACATGTGGCCACTTTTTTAGAACATTTAACTTCCTCAAAAAACTTTTAGGACTTTTTTTATTTCTTGTAGACATTAACACTTGGCAGCTTCCACTACATTTAGCAACTCATTTGGGCCCACCACAATCTTCTCTTTGAATAACAAAGCAAAATGAGAAGCCCATAGATGTTGACACTTGGTAGCATCCATTGCATTTTGAGAGAGGCTTATCTTTGAAGCTTGGAAGAAACCCAAAGCCTCGGATGCAGACACTTGTCACACTCTGCTAAGATGGGCGAGGACACGTGGCAACATCTACTTAATTCTTTTCCTTTGATGATTCCTCTACTAAAAAATTTGATGTTCGCAAGCCCATCATAGCTTGAAAACTAAATGGCTAGTCTATCTTCTTAAAATTGATGGCTTTCGAGACATCACTATCTTTGGCAAATTTTGTCAAGTCTTTTTTGTGGGCTTTTTCTTTGCACCTTCCCAAAGCGAAGGTGACCCTTCGGCCTTTTGAAAATGTCCCTCAACTTGGTTGAGAGTTCCTCACAAGGGCACCTACCCTTTGGGGTCCTTTGGCTTATTTTCCCTAGGTTTCTATAGACTTTTGGCCGTGGACATTTTCCAACAGACTTTTATCTATGGACATTTTCCCATGGACAAAAAGTTTGCAAGAGTTTCTCTTTGGCCACTTGCTTTCTAAATTCCTTCAGACTTTTTGTCTGAAGGAATTCCTTCAGATAAAAAGTTTGAAAGAATTCACTACCTTGGACAAAAATCTAAAAAACTTACCCTTCATAGCTCTTTTCCTTTGAAATGCTTCTTATCCTCCATAAGGGCTTTTAAACCTAGAACTGACCTTTACAAGGGCACTTGCCCTTCAGCTTTGGGATGCCCCCTTGAACCAAGACATTGAACCAACCCATTGAACCAAAAATGGTTCAACGGTTCAATGGTTCAACACTGCGCACCGAGCCTTTGTTGAACCAAGCCTTTGAACCTTTCCCGCTCAAATCAACTAATGAACCAATCCATTGAACTGGTTCAATGGTTCAAAATTACACGTTGAGCCCTTTGAACCAAGCTCATTAAACCATCTGGTGAGCTGAGTGTTTAAGCCAAATGATGAACCCATCGATTGAACCAAGGCATTGAACTAATGTGTTGAACCAATATATTAAACCAAGCTGATGAACTTGCTGATCTACTGATTGATTGAACTAAGCCAATTGAACCAAGGTAATTGAACCAAGTGATGAACTTACTGATTGAACCAAGGCCTTGGACCAGTTTAATGGTTTAAAGATGCCAACTTTCCTTGTGATTTTCTTCAGACAAGAGCCTAAAGAATCCTTTTAAAACCTAGCACTCTCTGAAACTGATTCTTCATGCACTAAAAGACTAACTTGTAGAGTCTGTAGAAAAACTTGTGAAGTCTGTAGAAACCTATAGAGTCTGTAGAAAACCTCACTGTTGAGTTCATAGAAATCCAAGCTCTACAAAGTCTGTAGAAATGGACCTATAGAGTCCATAGAAATGGACCTATAGAGTCTATAGAAATAGACCTGTAGAGTCTGTAGAAATTCTTAGACTTGTGTAAAATCAAAAAATGAATTGGCCTAGAATAGCATGGGAAGAAGGGGACTGATTTTTGGCCTGTTGGGCAAAAAATGGTCAATAAATTGGTGACTCCTAGGGGAAACATGCCTACTATGTTTAGAGACCAGTTGCCTTGTAGTCCATTCGGCACGGAGTCAGAATGCAGCTTTGAAGAAAAGGTTAGCAACAGCCCCAAAGATCCAAGAATCAAACACGAAGCTTTTACCCCACACACAAAGGAAAACACACAAGGCTAAAAACACTATCTGTGTAAACTACACTTAGGGAAAGCAAGAAAAGAAACTAAAAACAAACTACTATATATAGCTAACCAGGTGTATTTTCTTCCCTCCTAGATCAAAAGGAAAATTTCTTAAGTCCCGTTCCTGGCAAGAAGACTTATGGTGCTATACAAGTAGTTGAATGAAAAGGAGATTTGGTGACTTGCTCCTCTTGCCTATCACCTAGATTGGCTGGTATCTGAGTGGATCAGATTCAAACATGCTTCCAACATATATGTACTCTATTTGTTCTTGGAAGCCTACCTCTTATTGGTTTTTCAGGCTGGTGTGTCTCATCAAGAAAATTGTGGCTGCTAGCTCATCACCATAAGCCCTTTGATATGTATATCTCCTTTGCAGTGCATC
This sequence comes from Torreya grandis, assembly GCA_037957365.1. NCBI lineage: Eukaryota > Viridiplantae > Streptophyta > Pinopsida > Cupressales > Taxaceae > Torreya > Torreya grandis. Next base: position 66,326 of record JARHVA010007338.1, on the reverse strand, counting down.
ATGGTCTGACCCATTTCCTTTTGCTTCATTGTAGACTCTATCAGACTCATCCTTTGCTTCTTCTTGGCCTTCTTGAAGAAGGGTGACTATGGTGATGTCTAAAATGGGATCACAAACTGATTGCTCATCCCATAGAACATCACCTCTCTTTTCAAAGCTCTCTTCTTTAAGGCTTTCCTCAAGGAAGACCAGCCTCTCATTTTCCTCCTCAAAGACTAGAATTTCTAGATGTTCAAAGATATCCATCTAGTCCTCCTCCAACTTAAGCTCCTCTATGTAGTCTTCCTCCTCATCGAAGTAACAAGGAAGTTCATCAAACAAAGGGGGAGAGAGCTCACCATGCTTAAGTTCCTCTTCATATTGCTAGAACATCTACATTTACACGTGACCTATGTCTTCTCCATTACTGATGAGGTCTTCATGAGGAGAATTGATGATGATTTATTCTTCATTATCACTCATGATAGCCTCTTGAAGAATTTCAAATTGGATCTTTTCTTCCTCACTCGCCTCCTATAGAATAGGTTCCTTTTTGAGAAGGGGTGAAGTGGAAAAAACATGTGGAAGAGGAGGTAGTCCTTGAGCTGGAATCAAATGATTCTCCTCCTTCCACTTGGCTAGCACTTGATTAATATCAGGTGTGGCCTGATACCTCTCTTGGAAATGTGTAGGTGTAGTGTATTTAGACATGGAATTTGCCATTGGGTCTGAACCATCCATCACACATTGGCTGAGGAATCTTTCTCTAGATTCCAACTCTGCAATTCTCCTAGCCATATCCTCTTAAAAGAGCCTTTTTTGGAGGTTAATAGTGTCATCATGAACTAGAGCAGCCTCGTCTTCTTCAAGGTTTTAAGCAAAACCTTTCTCCTCCTCCTTCCTGCCCCATGATTCTACTATTTTCTTCCAGTTTAGGATCTCAAAGTTGGAATTTTGCTCCTATAAACAAGAAACAACTTTGTTTTCTCCAAGGTTCTAGGGCTCCTCCACAAGGTCTAGAAGTTTCATCTCTCCTTCCCTAAGTAACCTCATCCTAGCCTCTAAAACTTCAATTTGCTTGGCTAGATTATCTTGAAAGAGTCTTTCCTAGAGGTCACTAGCATCATCATGTTGAGTAGGAGTAGCTTTGAGAGAGATGTGCTAGTTTGTAATACTCCCCCCAAAGGAAGATTCATGATCTAAGGAATTTAAAAGGTTCATCTCCATGGGAGGCTATTCTAATTTCCTTTTGATGCTTGAAGGCTAGGTACACGGGGTGAGAACATGGTTGATTGATGCATTAGATGAGCTGGAGTGAGCAAGTGCCATCTAATAGAAAGGATTTAGTGTACAAGAGGGGGCTTTCTTTAGGATAGGAGGGGGTGCACAAGGATGACTACCTTGAATGAATGGATTCCTCCATTTTTTTACCTCTTCCTCCATGGATTGCAAGGCCTAAGCTTGCCTGAACAAACACGCCTCTCTATACATCAGCTCTTGCTAATAACCATATTGCTTGTCCAATTTGTCAATCTCCATTACCTACTTTTCAAACTCTAGTGCCACCTCCCTTATAATTGAAGGGAAAATAGGAGAGCTACTTGAGGGGATTGCATAAAGATCTTGAGTTTGATCAAAGTCATATGAAGGAATACAAGGTCCATGATCTTGTACAAAGGAATCATACATACAAAAAGTGATTTTTGATGGCACCTAGACTACTTAACCAACTAATTCAACTCAAAGTCACCATTGGTGTTGATACAAAATCCTCTAAAGGTTGGTTGGTTGAAGAACACACCAAAAATTCTTTAACTCTTTGGACAAAACCTATCCCAGTCGGTCCCACCAGGCGTGCCAAAAATTATGACGTAGTGGATTACACTCGGGGTAGGAGGCCAAGCTCCTGCCTTCCACACGCAATAATGGAAACTCCCTTCTCACCTATGAGACTAGTGAAACTGGAGGGGAGAGTCTCTAGGTAAGGGCTAGCTCCCTTTGATGCATCTGAGTTGTTCCAATAAGTGCTAATATAGGTATATAAATATATAATGGGGGAGGTGAAAAGGGAGAAGGATTATAGGAAAACAAATCTACTCTAAAAAGGGGTGATGCACCAAATGATTCAACCTTCTCACACTCACACTTGAAGTTAGACAAACACATACGTACACTTCAAACTGGTAGAAGGACCAAGTTGTAGGAAGCTTAACATGGATGCTTTAATGGAGCACACAAAAAATAGATACTCACCAAAGGTGGTGTAGAAAGGCACATTGTATAGTAGCTTCTTCTGTCTCTGCACTTCTACATATATCTCTCCTTATTACCTACAAAAATGGTACCTTATAGACACTAGGTGTGTTGGTGTTAAACCTGTGGAAGCATTAAGAAGTAATGACTAAACACAAACTGACACTCAGACACACACAAAGATATCTAGCCACCATAGAGGTAAAAATGTGTTTATTAATTTCAGGTGAAAATTTGCTAGGGCTTCGCCTTACAAATGTGAAAGATCATTTTCCAAATGACAAGTATACAATATATAGAGGAAGAAAGGATGCCTTTTGGCACCCTTTTTACAAGTGACCCATGTGCTTTTTGAGCATTGGGATGAGGAAGTTGCCTGAAGATAATGCTATGTCAGCTCCTATCAGGAATCAAAATTATGAACCACACCATTTGCCTACTCATCAATGCATATTAAAGAAAAATAGGTCACGCCATTCACTATTTGTGCCTCTTGATGATCACATGGTAGGTATTATGTCAACCACTAGAATAACTCCTTGAATCGACACTTTCCTATGCCACTTGGATCACTTCTCTACTTTTATGCTTGGCCATTTTGCCTCCTCTATCTCCTTCATCCCTCAAGCTATCTTTTGCTACTCCTTTGGCTCTTTGGCTGAGAGCACATCCACTTCTACAATGTGTCACAGTCTTCTACTTTGAAACTTAGGAGACACTTTGAAACATAGACATTGACACATGGCAGCTTTTGATGAGCTGATAATGGGACATGGCAGCATTCGCTTAACTTAGAGGGTCCTTTGAGAGTCAAGCAAAAGTTGACATGCTACCACTTTTACTTAATCTTTTTGCTTAACATAGAGGCTTTAGAAGTAATTTTTTGAGGTTTCTATAGAAGGTGACATGTGGCTACTTCTGCAAAACCTTTAGCTGCCTTAGAAAACTTTCAAGACCTTTTTTGGTTCTCACAGACATTAAAACTTGGCAACTTCTACTGAATTTAGCAACTCATTCAGGCTCACCATAGTCTTCTCTTTAAATAATGAAGCAAAAGGAGAAGCCCATAGATGTTGACACTTGGTAGCTTCTACTACATTTTGAGAGAGGCTTATCTTTGAAGCTTAAAAGAAACCTAAAGCCTTAGATACAGACACTTGTCACACTCCACTAAGATGGGTGAGGACATGTGGTAGCATCCACTTAACTCTTTTCCTTTGATGATTCCTCTATTGTAAAATTTGATGTTCGCAGGTTTGTCATAGCTTGAAAACCAATAGCTAGTCTATCTTCTTAAAATTGACAGCTTCTAAGACGTCACCATCCTTGGCAAATTCTGTTGAGTCTTTTCTACAGGATTTTTCTTTGCACCTTCCCCAAGGGAAGGTGACCCTTTGGTCTTTTGAAAATGTCCCTCAACTTGGCTGAGAGTTCCCTACAAGGGTATATGCCCTTCGGGGTCCTTCGAGTTATTTTCCTTGAGTTTTTATGGACTTTTATCCATGGACATTTTGCCGTGGACTTTTGTCCACGGACATTTTCCCACAAACGAAAATTCCACAAGAGTTTCTCTTTGGCCACTTGCTTTCCTTCAGACTTTTTGTCCAAAGGAATTCCTTTAGACAAAAAGTCTGAAATAATTCACTGCCTTGGACAAAAATCCAAAAAACTTACCCTTCACTTCTCTTTTCCTTTGAAATGCTTCCTATCCTCTGCAAGGGCTTTTGAACCTAACTACCCTTTGCAAGGGCGCTTGCCCTTCGGCTTTGGGATGCCCCCTTGAACCAAGCCATTGAACCAACCCATTGAACCAAAAATGGTTCAACGGTTCAATAGTTCAAAACTACGTGCTTAGCCTTTATTGAACCAAGCCTTTGAACCTTTCCCACTCAAACCAACCATTAAACCAATCCATTGAACTGGTTCAACGGTTCAAAACTATGTGTTAGCCCTTTGAACCAAGCTCATTGAACCATCTAATGAACTAAGTGTTTGAACCAAATGATAAACCCACCAATTGAACCAAGGTATTGAACCAAGCTGAAGAACTTGTTGACGAACTGATTGAACCAAGGCAATTGAACCAAGCAATGAACCCACCGATTGAACCAAGCAATGAACCAAGGCCTTGAACTAGTTTAATGGTTCAAAGATGACAACTTTACTATTGATTTTCTTTAGACAAGAGCTTGAAGAAGCCTTGTAAAACCCAACACTCTCTAAAACTGATTCTTCATGCACCAAAATACTAACCTACAGAGTTTGTAGAAAAACTTTTGGAGTCCATAAAAACTTGCAGATTTCATAGAAAACCTCACTATTGAGTCCATAGAAATCCAAGCTCTATAGAGTCCATAGAAATGGACCTACAGAGTCCATAGAAATGGACCTATAAAGTCTATAGAAACAGACCTATAGAGTTCATATAAATTCTTGGACTTGTACAAAATCAAAAAATGAATTGGCCTAGAATATCAGGGGAAGAAGGGGACTGATTTTTGGCCTGTTGGGAAAAAAATGGTCAACAAGAGAGAGGAAAGATATGTTGTAATGAACCATCATTTGTTGAGATAGCAACATTGAGAGATAGTTGTGTGGTATACACAAAGGGTTTGGTGCTCCTTTGGGTTGGTTCTCATGAATTATTACTGTGTTGGTGCTCAGCAAAGGGGTTCATGCTCCTATGGGTTGGTACTCACAAATTGTTGCTATGTTGGTGCTCAATAAATGGGTTGGTGCTCTTGTGGATTGGTGCTCACAAATTGTTGTTGTGTTGGTGCTCAATAAAGGGGTTGGTGCTCCTATGAGTTAGTGCTCACAAATAGTTACTATGTGGGTGCTCAGCAAAGGGGTTGGTGCTAATAAAAGTTAGTACTTGTGAATATTGTTTGAGTTGGTGCTCATTCATATACTTAAAATTATTCTTTGTGGTTTTTTCCACATTGGGTTTCCATGTTATATCTGGTGTCTATCACTATCTTGTGTGGTGTTTATTATTTTAGTTGTATTGCATATCTTGAATGTTTGGTTATGTGGAATTTGATTAAGGGAAAGTTTTATAAGATATATGATATATTGATTCACCCCTCATCTCAGTATATCCTATGCTTAACAATTGGTATCAGAGCAGGTTCCTTTTGAAAAAGTTTTATAGCTTGAAGGTAGATCAAGAAAGCACAAGATGGCCATACATGAAGGTGCCTCTACAAGAAAAAGAATAGTTGATCAAGAAGAAGAGGATGAATCTGAAGTGAATCTAGAAGGATAACTCATTTGTGCCTTAGAAGAGTTAAAATTTGTTGAAAAGAAAAATTGAAGATTGAAGCGCCAAATTGAGAAAAATGAAAAGGAGTCAAAGGAGATAATTTAAGATCTGCAAGCACACTTTTAAGAAGCCAAGAAGAATGAATAATATATAATGACATAGTTGAAAATAGTAAGAGAATAATGTGAAAGGTATGTTATTGAAATTACTTCTTTAAAAATAGATCTTAATAAAACAAATAAATCAATCAATGATAGAGCAACCAATGATTTAAAATTTGAGAATAGCAATAATATGTTGAATAAGATATTAGAAAGCCAAAAGGAAATATTAGTTAAGATAGGTATCAGTTTTGAAAATAGAAATAGCTATGTTGAAGCTCTTGCAAAAAAAGAAATAAAGAGGGAAGAAGTGAAGAATATAGAGGTCATCTCAAACGAAGAATCCTAGAGGGAACAAAGCTACAAAAGGCAATCAGGTTAGAGATACACAAATAGGTCCTATTTTTATGGTCACTATTTTTATGGTAATGGAAATGTTCATAAGAAATTAGAATGTAGAAAAAGAGCTAACAGTCTCAGAAATATGGAAAAGGAAAGTCATGTAGAGTCAAACAGAAGCTACAACTCTTTTGCTCCTGTGTCAAGCTTTGATGAAGAGGCCATAATTTGTTACAAGTATAACAACTTTGAACACATAGCTCAGTCTTGTATAAGTGTTTGATTCAGTTAAAAAGGACCAAGGTTTCAAGGCTCCATTCATCAAGAAAAAGGTTTAGACATGGTAGAAGAAACAACTTGAAGATTTTATGTTATTCTAGACAGCTTTACATGCAAAAAATGAAGAAAAGCCATGGTTCATTGATAGCAAATGTTTGAGGCACATGATAGGAGACAAGAGAAATTTCATAACCTTGAAGAAGATCAATGAAGGCATAGTGAAATTTGGAGACAATACTATTGCCAGAATTGCTGAAAAAGGTACACTAAGTTTAGATAATGGTAGAACTAAAATTGAAAATGTGTTATATGTAGAATGTCTTAAGAATAATCTTTTAAGTGTAAGTCAAATGTTTGATCAAAGGCACACACTAAAATTTTATGTAGAAGTTTTTGAAATTAGGAGAAAATATTTAGATGTATTGGTTGCATATGCTCAAAGAATAAGTAATAACTTGTATATGCTATCAGACATCAAAGGTCAAAAATGTTGTTTGAGTTAGAATGAAGAAAGTTGGTTATGGCACAGGAGAATGGGGCACATAAATTTTGACAATCTTGTCAACATTAGAAAAAATCAAGTAGTCAAAAATCTTCCAAATATTACAAAGCCATCTAACATGCTTTGTAGACCTTGTCATCATGGGAAGTAGACTAGAAGGTGGTTCAAAACAAAAGAGTACTCGACCACTCAGATGCTAGAGCTTGATCACACTAACCTATGTGGACCTATGAAGACTCAAATCACTGAAGGTGATAAATATTTCATGTTTCTTATCGATGATTTTTCATGTATGACTTGGGTAATGTTTTTAAAGAAAAAATTAGAAGATTTTACATAGTTCAAAGCATTCAAAGCATTAGTTAAAAATGAAACTAATTTGAAGATTAAGTGTCTAAGATAAGATTAAGGAGGAGAATTCAAGTCAGATCAATTTATTGAGTTTTGTGAAGACCATGGAATAAAGAGACATTATTCATCAGCTAGAACTCCACAACAAAATGGAGTAGTTGAACAAAAAAATAGAACAATTCAGGAGATGGTGAGGAGAATGCTAAATGAATCCAAGATAGCTGATAAATATTGGCAAGAGGCAATTGGTCTAGTAGTGCATATTCAGAATAGAACTTTATTAAGATTCAACAGTGATAAGACTCATTATAATCTATGGAAAGACAAACCAGCAATAGTTTATTATTTTAAAGTTTTCGGTAGCAAATGCTTCATAAAGAGAACCGATGAAAAACTTGGTAAGTTTTTATCCAAAGAAGAAGAAGGTATATTTCTTGGTTATTCTTGCAAAAGTAAACCTTATAAATATTATAACAAAAGAACCAAGAAAATTGTTGAAAGTGCAAGTGTTAGGGCATAAGAAGATGGAACATAAAGAATCAGTGATCCAGTAGACATTCCTGAAATCATTGAAGAAGAAGGCTTTGAAGAATTAGATAAAGATGTAGAAAAGGAGAAGGAGAAAAAGGGCACCAAGACTCCATCCAAATATGTTTAAATAAATTATAATGAAAGTGACATCATCAGGGACATAAAATAAATAATTCACACCAGAAGAATGATGGTAAGTGAATCTGAGCAAGTTAATTTCTCTTTATTATCTAAAATTCAGCCAATAACTTTTTCAGAAGCTAGACATGATGAGCATTGGATTAAGGCTATGGATGAAGAATTAAATCAAATATAAAAGAATGATACTTGGGAATTAGTGCCTAGACCAAAAGATCATAATGTAATAGGAACAAAATAGGTTTATAGAAATAAGTTGAATGAAAATAGAGAAATAACTTGAAATAAAGAAATATTTGTATGTAAAGGATATGCTTAGATTGAGAGAATAGATTTTGAAGAAACTTTTGCACTAGTGAAAAGATTGGAGGCTATTATAATGTTTATTGCATATGGAGTGTTTAAAAATATCAAAGTATTTTAGATGGATGTCAAATCTGCCTTCCTAAATGGGAATCTTGAAGAAGAGGTCTACATTGAGCAGCGTAAGGGATTTATTCTCTCAAATATTAGTAACCATGTATGCAAATTAAAGAAAGCATTGTATGGATTAAAACAAGCTTCGAGAGCATGTTATGCAAGATTTGATAAGTACTTGCAAGATCAAGGATTTAAGAGAGGATTTGTTGATAGTAATATTTACATCAAAATAGAAGGTGAGCATAAATTGATTATTTTGGTATATGTTGATGATATCATTTTTGGAGAAAATATTAAAAATATGACAAGAATTTTTTGATAGAATGAAAAAAGAATTTGAGATGTCTATGCTTGGAGAATTATCATTTTTCTTGGGATTGTAAATATTTCAATCAAATAAAGGATTTTTCATATCTCAAAGTAAATATGTGAAGGAAATGTTAAAGAAATTTGGTTTTGAGCATTGTGCACCAATTGGCACACCTATGTGTATAAGAAATAAGGTGAGCAAGGATGAAGATTCACCTGTTACAAATCAATCTTTGTATAGATCTATGATTGGTAGTCTTTTATATTTGACATCATCAAGGCCAGACATCATGCACACAGTAGGTATGGTTACAAGATATCAATCATCTCCAAGAGATAGTCAAGTTCAATTGGTAAGAAGATTATTCAGATATATCAAGGGGACATTGGATTATGGATTATGGTATCCCACAGGTAAAGATTTCACTTTGGTTACTTATATAGATTTAGATTGGGTAGGGTGCTTGGATGGCAAAGAGTATAAGTGGAGGAGATTTCTTCCTTGGTGATAGCTTAGTATCATGGCTAAGCAAGAAGTAGAATTCAATATCACTTTCTATAGCTGAAGCAAAATATATCGCAGCAATATTGTGTTGTACTCAAATGCTTTAGATGAAGCAAACTTTGGAAGATATCAAGGTAAAGTATGATGAACCTATTTCCATTTTTTGTGATAACACAAGTGCTATAAATATTTTAAAAAGTCTAGTAATGCATTCAAAAACAAAACATATTCCCATTAGATATCACTTCTTGAGAGAGCAGGTTGTAAATCAACAGGTTAAGATGGAATATATTAGTACTACAGAGCAGATTACAGATATTTTCACAAAGGCACTACTAAAAGACACATTTGAGTATCTGCAAGAGAAGTTGGGAGTAATTTCCTTTACTTCCTACCATTGAAATTCAACATCAATTGAGGGGGAGCTAAGTGTTAGCTCTAGGTAGGCCCTTTGCCATTGATGTCAAAGGGGGAGAATAAAAGGTGCAAGTATAGGTGCAAAAATAGGTACAGGGAATAGGTATAGGTTGCTATAGTAAGGGGGAGTTACTGTATGTTTTTATATGATAGTATGTCCAGGATTTAGGATGTGGCAGTTTCAAGATTGAGGTTACCATCAATGACAAAGGGGGAGATTATTGAAAATATTGTCATTGATGTCAAAGGTCTAGCATTATTGGTGATAAATACCTTATTTCATTTAATAATGTTTGTAATAGATATATCTTTGATAATGTGTGTTAATATTTATTTAATATTAATGAATATATTTTTGGTTACATATAAGATAAAAGAAGGGCCTATGGAGAACTCAAAGAGTCATGGGGTAAAGACAAAAGAAGAATGGGATGCATTTTCCCATGAAGAGTCATCTTGGGGAATTCCAAGAGTCACCAAGTGAAGACAAAAGATGAAGGGCACAATTTCTCATGAAGGGACACTTTGAGGAATATGAAAAGTCACCAAGGTAAGGACAAAAGAGGGAAGGAAATTTCTACTCATGAAGGGTCACCACATGAATTTTCAAAGGCAAGGATATGAAGGGGCATGCAAGTTTCACACCATTTTCCATGAGGATTGAAGGGTCACAAAGGGGGAAGGCCAAAGGTCATTTAGAAAGTTATAAATAAGGGCTTGAGAAGTCATTTTTAAAATGTGAGATAGAGTTTGATTTGAGATAGTAATATCTAGCTTAGAAGAGCATTTGTGAGAGATGAATATGATTTGTATTTATTATATCTAGCTTAGAAGAGCAAAGGTGAGAAAGAGGAAAGAGATGTTGTAATGAACTATCATTTGTTGAGATAGAAACATTGAGAGATAGTTTTGTGGTATACACAAAGGGGTTTGTGCTCTTATGGGTTAGTTCTCACAAATTATTGTTGTGTTGGTGCTCAGCAAAGGGGTTGGTGCTTTTGTGGGTTAGTGCTCATGAATTTTTGTTGTATTAGTGATTAGCAAAGGGGTTTGTGCTCTTGTGGGTTGGTGTTCATGAATTGTTGTTATGTTGGTGCTCAGTAAAGGGGTTGGTGTTCCTATGGGTTGGTGTTCATGAATAGTTGTTGTCTTGGTGCTTAGCAAAGGGGTTGGTGCTCGTACAAGTTGGTGCTTGTGAATATTGTTTGATTTGGTGCTCATTCATATACTTGAGATTGTTCTCTATGGTTTTTCCCACATTGGGTTTCCACGTTATATCTGGTGGCTCTCTCTATCTTGTGGTATGTTTATTATTTTTGTTTTATTACATATCTTAAATGTTTGGTTAAGTGGAATTTGATTAAGGGAAAGTTTTATAAGATATATGATATAATGATTCACCCCCCCCCCTCTCAGTATATCTTGTGCTTAACAATTGGTATCAGAGGAGGTTCCTTTTGAAAAAGTTTTATAGCTTAAAGGTAGATCATGAAAGCACAAGATGGCCATACATGAAGGTGCCTCTACAAGAAAAAGAATAGTTGATCAAGAAGAAGAAGAGGATGAAGCTGAAGTGAATTTAGAAAGAGAACTTATTTGTGCCTTAGAAGAGTTAAAAGCTATTGCAAAGAAAAATTGAAGGTTAAAGTGCTAGATCGAGAAAAATGAAAAGGAGTCAAAGGAGATAATTGAAGATATACAAGAACACTTTGAAGAAGCCAAGAAGAATGAAAAAGATATAATGACATATTTGAAAATAGTAAGAGAAGAATGTGAAAGGTATGTTATTGAAATTGCTTCTTTAAAAATAGATCTTGATAAAACAAATAAAGCAATCAATGATAGAGCAGCCAATGATTCAAAATTTGAGAATAACATTAATATATTTTAAATAAAATATTAGAAAGCCAAAAGGAAATATCAGATAAGATAGATATTAGTTTTGAAAAAAAAAGAGCTATGTTGAAGCTCTTACAAAAGAAGAAACAAAAAGGGAAGAAGAGAAGAATACAAAGGTCATTTCAAACAAAGAAGCCAAGAGGGAACAAAGCTACAAAAGTGAATCAAGTCAGAAATACACAAACAGGTCCTATTTCTATGATTACTATATTTATTGTAATGCATATGGTCATAAGAAATTAGAATGTGGAAAAAGAGATAACAGTCTTAGAAATAAGGAAAAGGAAAGTCATGTAGAGTCAAACAGAAGCTACAACTCTTTTTCCCCTCTATCAATATTTAATGAAGAGGCCATAATTTATTATAAGTGTAACAAATTTAGACACATAGCTCGGTATTGTAGAAGTGTGTTAGAGTCAGTCAAATAGGACCAGGGTTTCAAGGCTCCATTCATCAAGAAAAAGGTTCAGACATGGTAGAAGAAATAACTTGAATATTTTATACTGGTCCAAATAGCTTTGCGTGTAATAAATGAAGAAAATCTATGGTTCATTGATAGCGGATGTTCGAGGCACATGACAAGAGATAAGAGCAAGTTCATAACCTTAAAGAAAATCAATGGTGGCACAGTGAAATTTGGAGACAATACTACTGCCAGAATTGTTGGAAAAGGTATACTAAATTTAGATAATGGTAGAACTAAAATTGAAAATGTGTTATATGTAGAAGGTCTTAAGCATAATATTTTGATTGTAAGTTAAATGTGTGATCAAGGACACACACTACAGTTTTATGTATAAGGTTGTGAAATTAGAATAAAATATTTAGATGTATTGGTTGTAGATGCTTAGAGAACAGGGAATAACTTGTAGATGCTATCAGACATCAAACATCAAAAATGTTGTTTGAGTCAGATTGAAAATTTTTGGCTATGGCACAAGAGAATGGGGCACATAAATTTTGAAAATCTTATCAACATCAGCAAAAAACAAGTAGTCATAAATCTTTCAAAGATTACAAAGCCATCTAACATGCTTTGTGGACCTTGTCAGCATCGAAAGCAGACTGGTGGTTTAAAACAAAAGAGTACTCGACCAATCAGATGCTAGATCTTGTTCCCACTGACCTATTTGGACCTATGAGGACTCAAAGCACTCAAGGTGATAAATATTTCATGTTTCTTATTGATGATTTTTCATGTATGACTTAGGTAATGTTTTTAAAGAAAAAATTAGAAGCTTTTAGACAGTTCAAAGCATTCAAAGCATTAGTTGAAAATGAAACTAATTTGAAGATTAAGTGTCTAAGATCAGATCAAGGAGGAGAATTCATGTTAGATCAATTTATTGAGTTTTGTGAAGATCATGGAATAAAGAGACATTATTCAGCAACTAGAACTCCACAGCAAAATGGAGTAGTTTAACGGTAAAATAGAATAGTTTAGGAGATGGTGAGGACAATGTTAAATGAATCAAAGATAGCAGATGAATATTGGAGAGAGGTAGTTGGTACAATAGTCCATATTTAGAATAGCTATCTATTAAGATTCAATAGTGACAAGACTCCTTATGAGTTATGGAAAGACAAACCAGCAATAGTTGATTATTTTAGAGTTTTCGATAGAAAATGCTTCATAAAGAGAACCAATGAAAAACTTGGTAAGTTTGAATCCAAAGTAGATGAAGGTATATTTATTGGTTATTCTTGAAAAATTAAATCTTAAAAATGTTATAACAAAAGAACTAGGAAAATTGTTGAAAGTGCAAGTGTCAGGATAGAAGATGGAATGCAAAGAATCAGTGATCCAGTAGACATTCCTGAAATCATTAAAGAGGAAGGCTTTGAAGAATTAGATGAAGATGAGGAGAAGGAGAAGGATAAAAAGGGCACCAAGACTCCATCCAAATACATTCAAAAAAATCATAATGAAAGTGACATCATTAGGGATATAAAAAAAGGAATTCACACTAGAAGAATGATGGTAAGTGAATGTGAGCAAGTTAATTTCTCTTTGTTATCTAAAATTCAGCCTAGAACTTTTTCAGAAGCTAGACATGATGAGCATTGGGTTAAGGCTATGGATGAATAATTAAATCAAATAGAAAAGAATGATACTTGGGAATTAGTGCCTAGACCAAAATATCATAATGTAATAGGAACAAAATGTGTTTATAGAAATAAGTTGTGTTGTTTCCAAAATCTGTCACTTGTTTTTGTGGACAACCTACTAATCAGTTTGGTCTTGCAGACCAAAACTCTCTCTTTTCTTTCTCAAAAATGTTTTGAGTAGTCAAGTTTTCTAAATATTCAAGCCTTTTCTTCTAAGCTAGCCATAGGTTCAATAGGGAGGCCTTCTTCAAAGGAAGTTTAAAACACTTAAGGCTTTTCCTTAGTGTTTTGAAAATGGTTCAACACAAAGGTTCATTCAAAAGACTTAACGGTGGGCTTCAAAGAAATATAATGAACACCTTTGAACCATTGAACCATTAAACCCCACCTTCGAAAGGTTCAAAGGTTCAATGAGTAAAAAGGTTCAATGACTTTGATGGACTTAAAGAAAGGAAGGCTTTGAAGAGTTAAGATTGAAATTTGAACCATTAAACCTCAAGATTAAAAAAGTTCAAAGGTTCAAGGTTCAATGAGTTTAATAAGTCTAAAAGACTTAAAGAAAAGAAGGATTCAAAGAATGAAGATTGAACTATTGAACCATTAAACCTTGAACCAAAAATATTTCAAATGTTCAATGAGTTCAAAAGTTCAATGACTTAGATAGACTTGGAAAATCTAGAGAGTTTGACGCTTCAAAAGAAATCAAAGAATTAGGATTTATTCATTGAACCATTAAACTTTGAGCCAAAATGGTTCAAAGGTTCAAAGGTTCAACAAATTCAATGACTTCGGTAGACTTAAGAGAATAAAAGGCTTTAAAATAAATAGAATGAATCGATGAACCATTGAACCTTGAACCAAAATGGTTCAAAGTAACAAAGGTTCAATGGGTTCAAAGAGATCATAAGTTTGAAAGGAAGCTTCAAGAAAATGAAGAAAGTGGAAGATTCCATAAAGAAGTTCAAAGGGATGGTTCAACTGAAGAAGAAAAGGAGAGAAAATGCAGCCCTTCACAAAACTATTGAACCTTTGAACCATTGAACCTTTGAACCAAAAGAGTTTAAGGTTCAAGGTTAAAAGAGGTTCAAAGGGACTAGTGACATCCCTATGGATGTCAATTTTAAGGTGATGGAATGATCATTGATTTTCAAAAGCCCTGAGAACAAACTCAGTGACCAACTAAGGAAGGAGCCAAATAAGTAAATGGAGGAAGCGAGAAGATAGACCCAAGAGCTCAGATTGCTAAGAAAAGATAAAGCATGGCAAGGAAAGAGAGAATGACTACATGAAAACTAGAAATATATGTAGGAGAGTTATTTCCAGTAGGTGGAATAGTCCACTAGGTGGACATCAGGGAACATAAATATTTAAAGGTACGACCTATTTTTCTACATGAAGTAAAGGTGAATGGATAGCCATGTAAGCGTCATTGAGATGACCAAAAGACCCATGCTGAGGAAGGGACATTTGAGTTAATCCAAAACACCAAAGTCAAGGCTGATGTCCTATTTTAGCATGGCTCTTTCATAGATATTAAAGGCATTCAATTTAGCATAGGTGGTCTTTATGAAAACAAGCACCTAAGGCTTTCTTAGAAGGCTATATATTGTAATCTCCCATCTTGTATTCAGGGATATCTTGGTTATCAGAGGATCTCTCAATTATCAGAAGTGAAGCTCTACCCAAATTGAAAGGCATTCCTAAGACTTTGAGCTTAGACTGTTAATCATTTTTTTTTAAATGAATGAGAAAGCAAGTGATCTTCTAGAGTTTGTGTTGGAATAAGCTTGTGTCTTTTAGGAAATTGTTTTTATGTCTGTTTCCTAAATACAATCTTGTCCATTTAATCAAATAAGTAGAAATAGTGGAAATAGGCTAGAAGATGTCTTGAAACTAACTGTGGGAGACTTTGTACTGCCATAATTGCTTTTAGCCTGTGTTTTTGTCTAAAGGGTACTAGGGAGACTTTGTGCTCTCTTTATCGTTCATAATGCTTTACTATATTGTAGTTTTAGGTGCAAAGTTTGAGCTACATTTAATCATGATGTGTTCCTTTATCCTAATCAGTATGAGAAATAAATAAAACTTTATTTTTTAGTTTATTTCTTAAGGTTATTATTTCTACCCTAGGAGAGCTCTTTTATTTGTTGAATATCACTTCTAAAAGAAGAGAAGTGCGCTTTCAGTAATTACACCAGAATTCTCCTCTATTATATGAACATCATCTCTAAAAAAAAGAGAGATGGATGGTATGTTTTCACCCCTGAGTGTATTTTCAACATATATATAATATACTATAGTTTATAAGGAACCTCCCCTTGATGAGAGGAGAGATTTGTCTCAATTTGGTTGTGGCCACTACATCTATTCTGTTGTATAAATATCCTTATGCTATGGTTGATGCACCTATTTTTCCATCAGTCAGCTGGTGACAAAATATTCACCCAACAAGTTGAATGAAAATAGTGAAGTAACCCAAAATAAATAAAAATTAGTATGTAAAGGATATGCTCATATTGAGAGAATATATTTTGAAGAAACTTTTGCACTAATGGCAAGATCAATAGCTATTAGAATGTTTCTTGCATATGCAGTGTTTAAAAATTTCAAAGTATTTTAGATGGATGTTAAATCTGCCTTCTTAAATGGGAATTTTGAAGAAGAGGTCTACATTGAGCAACCAGAGGGATTTATTCTATTGAATATTAGTAACCATGTATGCAGATTGAAGAAAGCATTGTATGGATTGAAACAAGATCCTAAAGCTTGGTATGCAATATTTTATAAGTACTTGCAAGATCAAGGATTCAAGAGAGGATTTGTTGATAGTAATATTTACATCAAAATAGAAGGTGAGCATCAATTGATTTTTGTGGTATATTTTGATGATATCATTTTTGGAGGAGATATTGAAAAGATGACAAAAGATTTTTCTGATAGAATGCAAAAAGAATTTGAGATGTCTATGCTTGGAGAATTATCATTTTTCTTAGGATTGCAAATATTTCAATCAAATAAAGAAATTTTCATATCTCAAAGTAAATATGCCAAGGAAATGTTGAAGAAATTTGGTTTTGAGGAATGTACACCATTTGACACACCTATGTGTTTAGGAAATAAGGTGAGCAAGGATGAAGATTCACTTGTTATAGATCAATCTTTGTATAGATCTATGATTGGTAGTATTTTATATTTGACAACATTAAGGCCAAACATCATGCACATAATAGGTATGGTTGCAAGATATCAGTCATCTCCAAGAGATAGTCATGTTTAGTTGGTAAAAATAATAGTCAGATATATCAAGGGGACATTGGATTATGGATTATGGTATCCCATAGGTAAATATTTCACTTTGGTTGCTTATATAGATTTAGATTGGGCAGGGTGCTTGGATGAAAAAAAGAGTACAAGTGGAGGAGCTTTCTTCCTTGGGGATAGCTTAGTATCATGGCTAAGTAAGAAGCAAAATTTAGTATCAATTTCTACAACTAAAGCAGAATATATTACAATAGTATTGTGTTATACTCAAGTGCTTTGGATGAAGCAAACATTGGAAGATATCAAGGTAAAGTATGATGAACCTATTTCCATTTTTTGTGATAACACAAGTGTTATAAATATTTCAAAAAATCTAGTAATGCATTCAAGAACAAAACATATTCCCATTAGATATCACTTTTTGAGAGAGTAGGTTACAGATCAATAGGTTAAGATGGAATATATTAGTACTATAGAGTAGATTGTAGATATTTTCATAAAGGCACTACCAAAATACACATTTGAATATCTATGAGAGAAGTTGGGAGTAATTTCCTTTACTTCTTGCCATTGAGGTTTAGCATCAGTTGAGGGGGAGATAAATGTTAGCTCCAGGTAGGCCCTTTGCCATTGATTTCAAAGGGGGAAAATAAAAGGTACAAGTATAGGTGCAAAAATAGGTATGGGAATAGGTACGTGTTACTACAGTAGGGTGGTGTTACTATATGTTTTTAGATGATAGTATGTGTAAGATTCAAGATGTGGAAGTTTTAGGATTGAGGTTGCCATTAATGATAAAGGGGGAGATTGTTGGAAATATTATCATTGATGTCAAAGGTCTAGCATTATTGGTGATAAAGGCCCCATTGCATTTAATAATGTTTGTAATAGATATATCTTGGCTGATGTGTGTTAATATTTATTTAATATTAACGAATATATTTTTGGTTGCATATAAGACAAAAGAAGAGCCCATGGAGAAGTCAAAGAGTCATGGGGTAAAGACAAAAGAAGAATGGGACGCATTTTCATATGAAGAGTCATCTTGGGGAGTTCTAAGAGTCACCAAGTGAAGACAAAAGAAGAAGGGAACAATTTATCATGAAGGAACACTTTGAGGAATATGAAAAGTCACCAAGGTTAAGACAAAAGAGGGAAGGACCTTTTTTCTCGTGAAGGTCACCACATGACTTTTCAAAGGAAAGGATATGAAGGGTCATGCAAGTTTGGCACCATTTTCCATTAGGATTGAAGGGTCACAAAGGGGGAAGGCCAAAGGTCATTTGGAAAGCTATAAATAAAGGCTTGAGAATCCATTTGTAAAATGTGAGATAGAGTTTGATTTGAAATATTAATATCTAGCTTAAAAGAGCATTTGTGAGAGATGAATATGATTTGTATTTGTCATATCTAGCTTAAAAGAGCAAAGGTGAGAGAGAAGAAAGATATGTTGTAATGAACTATCATTTGTTAAGATAACAACATTGAGAGATAGTTGTGTGGTATACACAAAGGGGTTGGTGATCATAAATTGTTGCTATTTTGGTGCTTAGAAAAGGGGTTGGTGCTCTTATGGGTTGGTGCTCATGAATTTTCTATGTGTTGGTGCTTATAAAATGGTTTGGTGCTCTTATGGGTTGGTGTTCATGAATAATTATTGTGTTGGTGCTCAACAAAGGAGTTGATGCTCCTGAAAGTTGGTGCTTGTGAATATTGTTTGAGTTGGTGCTCATTCATATAATTGAGATTGTTCTCTATGGTTTTTCTCACATTGGGTTTCCACGTTATATTTGGTGTCTCTCTCTGTCTTGTGGTTTGTTTATTATTTCAGTTTTATTGCATATCCTGAATGTTTGGTTAAGTGGAATTTGATTAAGGGAAAGTTTTATACGATATATGATTTACTAATTCACCCCCCCCTCTCAGTATATCCCATGCTTAACATCCCCTAGTGGGGTTAATGGTTAGTACCCCTTGTTGGGTCTAGAGTAGTGCCTTGACACGCTCCTTATTATGGTACAGGATAGGGTTGAGGGTCAGATCCCCTCACCACCAAAGGAAATTTGGGATTTATAGGAGGCTTGTAATGACTCAAAATTCATGAAAAATGCCTCAAAAAAATCACTCAAAAAGGACAAAAAACTAACACAAAATCATACTTACATAGTGCAAATTTGTAACTGGGGGGTCAAAATCGCTACTTATGAGTTGTGATATTATCAAAGTTAGTTTAACCATGATGTTTAACTACAAAACCATGAATTTTTAGATAATACCATGACTGAAATAGATAATATCTCTATTCACTATAATTTGAAAGTTATGGTTTTGTGATAAACTACAAAACTATGATTGGGGACTACAAAACCATGACTATCAATAAATTGAGAGTTATGATATTGTTAGATATGATAAAACTTCTAGATATAAATATTTGATATAATTAAAAATGATTACATAAGTAACATATTAATTTAAATTCTAAAATGACTATTTATAGATGATAAATTAACAAACTAATGTTCATGATGTTTTCAAAATTTTGACCAAAAGATATTAAGATGAGAATTTAACCAAAATTGAGTAGAATCTAGAATTCTATAAGAGTAGTTTCATTTAAATTTAATTCTAAATCTACCCTACAATATCTTACGTTAATAACCAATAGAAAACATGATAAAAATAAGTAGAATTATAGAATCACTACTATACCTGAAATATCATGATTCACCAAAATAATATCATAATTACAAAAATATAAAGACTTTTGGGTTTGTCAAAAAGAAAAAAAGGGTAAGGCCTATGTTTTATCTTTGTCTTTAGTTAATTCTTCTTACCTTGCTGACCCTGTAAAGTAAACATATCATATAGAAAACAAAATTTTGGTACAAAAATGGGGTTAGTTAATGGATATATGTTTAAAGCAATAAAAAATCCAAAAGGATTAGATGGAAGACTTGTATTGATAATGAAAAATCCTCATAGAGACACATAATGTTAGAATAGACCCTATTGATTAGCAAAATCTGAAAATCAATGATTTTATGGAAAAATACAATATCATGATTTGTAGGATAATGTTATGACTAGGAGAGTCACAGTATTATAAAAAATAGACTTGTAACACAAACCATTAGCAATTGACAAAATCATGATTGGGTTAAGAATTTTTTTGAGTCACCTAACAATAGTGCTAATCATGAGTTATGAGATTATTGAATGGAAAAAACCTATATGGTTAGATAGATAGTTAGCAATCACTAGAAATGGATAAGGTAAAATCATGACTTATGGGGTCAATATCATGACTACACGGGACAAAACCATGACTACTAGTGTAATCTCATGATTACGACCTGTACACACAAAAATTCAAGAATTTTAATGTTTCCTTGATCCAATTGACCCTTCAAGTTAGTAAAAACATAACTAATAAGAAAAAATGGATTCAATGGGGAATAGGTCTCACCATGGTTTCCAAAATGTAGTAGGATTTTGAGCACACTATGATTTAAACAAGTTAATTCAAACTCAAAATGCAAACTACCTATTAAGAAGAATTCATGAAACAAATTAGAATGATATAGACCTTACCGAATTCCTCACTTCATATCACCTCCTTCTAGGATGTTCTAATGGATTTGTGATTGCATATTAGACTCAAATTTTTGGCATAGTGATGGCATGATAAAAATATTTTGATGAAGGATTCAATGGATGCTTAGACATGGACTAGGTATGAAGACTCAAGTTGACTCCAATGGAGGAGTGGTCTTGCTTATTAGATTTGGGAGGGAAGATAAAGGGTTGACATTTGAAGTTTTATGGATGAGATTAATGGTCATGGATTATTAAAGGAATATTAAATTCCTTATAGGTCTCTAGTTTAGAGACTTATAGAGACTTGGAGGAGATTTCATAATTCTAGAGATGTGTTGATTACCTTATGGATAATGGAGGATTAGGTGGGGGTTAAATAGGGATTAGGTAGGTGATTAGGGACTAGGGATGTAAGGATGGCTAGGGTGTATGTTATTAGGTGGGTAGGTGTGGTTATGGGAATTTATAATTCTCATATAATATAACTAGGATTAGTTTAGGATAATAGGGATTAATAAGAATTAATTAAGGAATGGGATGGGATAAGGTTAGTGAATGTAGGATAATAGAAGCAGGATATTAGATGAATGGATAGGAAGGGGGATATATTAGTGAAATAAAATAGGTTAAGCAGAATTAGTGTCAACTAATAGGAATATTAGTCACTAATAATGAAATGAGAGATTTTAGGTGCATACAAAACTGAATAAACATGATGGCTTATCCTAAAACTTTTGATGATGTTATATATCATGTGAAAATTTTAAGCCAATTTTCATGATTTTGTGATAAGGCATTATATCTCATTATTTATAGATATTTTATAAATGTTTTTGAAATTTTATACATATCTCAACTCGATCGAGAATGACAATATACTAAATGGCCCAACTTGTAAAATGGTGAGTGTTCAAACTTAAAATTTATCATAAAATAGTGAGAGTGTGGCAATGGGTGATTTAACTAACCTTAATGTGAATTAATCATTGACTACATAGTCCTATTAGGACCTATTGTAAGATCAATTTTCACACTTGGAGGGGGTTCTTCAGGCCCCTTCCAATTGAGCTACATAATGGTAACAACTCCAAGTTATAGGTCACCTATGCTGGGGTTCAACCTCCAAAGAAGGCCAACTTCCTCTTGATGCTCACCTAAACTAATGTTAAACTAAGGATTCATAGGCAAAAGGGTTAGAAATAGAATAAAGACTCCTAAGAAAGATAAAGGGTGATCCACAAAAGTTATAATGGATACTTATATAAGCTTTAACCCACACTGGATCATCAATAAGACAACTATGGCATACATGATCTCACAATCTCACTAGTTACATAAATATTTCATAGAAAAGGTCCAAGTAGGACACTAATCTAGACCTACAAGTTAGATCAAAAACACCTTCAAAGAGGCAAGCAAAAGGATAGTAAACTAGGAAGAATTTCTTTCACAAATTTACCATACATAAGCATACTAAGCACTAATTGAAGACAAGAGATAGGCAAAGAGTTGATCCTAATACTTCCAAAGGTAGTTCCTACAGTATTTTGATAGGGTTTAACCATATAAAATGAGTAAAATTTTGCAAGAGTCTCAATGATTATCCTTATAATATAAAATAATGAAAATATTATAAGAGATAATAACCCCCTTCAATGGGAATGAGACCAATATATATATAAGAGAAAGAAAGAGAGAGAAAGAATGTGGGAGCACACTATCAAAGAAGAAACACACCATCCGAAGTCATTAATTAAACATGAGTTACCACCTTTTGCTCCTTATCCAATGAAATCCTTGCCACCTTTTTGATCAATTAGGATATTTCCTAGGGCTTATTGATTAATAAAGTTCCCAAAGGTTTTGAGGATGCATTGAATGCCCCTAGTTGTAGTTCCCAATAGTAGACCTTTTATTTGATCCTTCATGCCATCTATTCCTTGAGGACAAAACTTCATGCTCTTGGTTTTGATAAAAAACATGGATTTGTACATTTTATGAAACTTCTTGTCAAAAATATGTCCATGTTGGAGGACAAGGAACCTTCTTTATGATGATAGATATCTACCCCCAATCAAATCTAGAGCAAATCTTTTTTATAGATGGAAAATCAATCTCCTTTATTAGTTTTCCTATAGTTTCTATATTAATATGGACCTATAGACTATATATCCATTTTTTAAAACTCCATTAGGTCTAAAATACCTATTTTTTCCTTTTAGCGTCTATAAAAATTGAGGACTCCATCATATATATGGGTCATTGTTTAAAGAATGGTGAATAAAGTTTCAAAATGAACCATGTATGCCACTAACCTTCGAACCAGAGATGTATTTTTTACTAAAATGGTGCCCCCTTTATCATTGATAATCTTAAATATATCAGTGTGTCCCTTTCATGGCATTTATCCAAACTTCAATGATGTAATGATGATTCTTACAAGACCTACTTGTCCTATCTCCACCTTGGCCATATGTTTGACCTCCCATTAAAAGTCCCCTACCTTTTCAAATTTGAACCTCACTAATTGATTTTATTTGTATGATATGTACATAAACCATTGATTTTCTTAGGAACCTAATGTGCTTATGCCACTTGGTAATCTTTCACCTATCCCTAAGATATGCTGACCCCATTAACCTCACTTTTACCATTAGATTAAGATGTATAAATGAACATAGGCCCTTAATTGTTTGCCATGAAGATCCTTTGACAAGTTGAATTGATTGTACACTATTGGATTGAGATGTGTGATGTAACATGGACTGTCAGATCTATTGGGACCCACTATTTGAAATCTAATGGTTGTTTTATGAGCTCAAAATTGACACCCACACTTTCATAATTTGATGTTGACGTGACTGTATTTGACATCCACATGACCATAAAGTTTAAGCTCCAATGGTTTTATTTTTATAGCTTAAATTTGACATATGCATGAACATCTCTCATTTTTTGACCAATTTATAAGGCTCAAATCTAGAAGTGAAAAGGTCATGGAGGCACCAAATTTGTAGGAGATGTTCTTCTTATTAAAAGGGATTAACCCACTTGATTAATTAGTCCCAGTATATTTATATGTGTTTTAACAAAATGTTCAAGTGAGATAACATATGTGATTTGTATGATGTCTACATACCTCTCACAAAAAATAGTCTCAAACTACTTAGGAGGTCAACTTGGCACTCTCGTATCTTCTTTTGCACTTCATCACATTACCTAAAACTTAGCATGTATCAACTAGAGAGTAAGATAAATAAAACCATATGGTCATATTTTATTGAGACTACCATATGTGTGGGATATGGCCTCATCAATATACTCACTTGGATCTATTTGAGCTTCTTTAAAAATTGGTTAAGTATGGAAACTTAGCAAATTTTATCTAAGAGGAAAACTTTGAGTATTCATATCTTTTACTATGCTTATATGTATGCCCTAGAATTAGTGTATATGTTCTTAGTACTAATGTGATCAAACCCATGTGATAAATTTTCCCTAACTCATCCACATGTGGAAATTCTAATGTCAACAGACTTCCTACTCATAATTCTTGACACTAGACCCAAAATGTCTAGATGAACACAATAAAGAACCAGATGAATTTTATACTCTTACACACTCATTTTAATCACTCTTGACATCTCATAGGGTCTATGAAACACATTAGTCATGTACCTTAGAAATGGGCAAATTATACTTTAAGTGAACTTAAAGTGTTTCAAAATCTTTGTGAATAAAATGAGATCCTGGGAGCACTCATTCCATCCAAATTTTTTGCTCATATACTCATCCATTAACCACCTAGTCTATCTGAGCATAAGCTTGGTTTGTGGGTTAAAATTAGCCAAAATTTTTGGTGACTCATAGGGAAGCATGCCTATTATACTTTGAGAACCCAAACCATTTTCCTTGACTAGTCCATTGGTCATATGGAGTCCCAAGTCTTCCCTCAATTAATCATGAAGATAACACAAGAGTGCCCAAGGAACTTATTTAAAAGGAAACACATATTATAAAATAAATGTTCACAAGGTACTTAGAGGAAAGCATAAAGGTATTCAAACATGTATAATATATTACAAAAGATGTAAATCCATTCAATAATAGGATTTTAAATGAATTCCATTGATTGGGATGGGTAATACCTCTCCATCTATTTGGGAAAGCTAAAAATTATTGTGTTCCTTACATTCATGGATCAAATAAGGACCACTCCACAAGCTATCAAACATGGTATGGTTTCATGGTTTGGCCTTTTTTGAGTCCCATTTAACGACTAGGTCTCATTCCTTGAAGCTCCTTGTTGTATTTCTATTGTCAAAGGTTTTTTTGACCTGAGGTTGATGTGATTCAAAAGTTTTCATAGCAAATTCTCTAGTTTCTTCTAGCTCCATGAGCTCTACCATACTCAAATTCATGGGCTTGTCATCCATTAACTGAAGTTGATTGTCTAACTCTAATGTAGGAAATTTAAGGGATTTAGGTAGTTTGGCTTACCTTCCATACACAAGAACACATGGATAATTGATAATGGAAATTTTAGGAGGGATTATATCAGCCCATAAGGATATCCTTATCTTAGTGTGTTATCTTCTCTAGTTCTCTTCCATGGTCCTCTTAATGATCCTTAACAAATTCTTGTTTATGCACTCTGCTAGTCCATTTCCTTAAGGATAGTAGTTGGAAGAGGTGTTGAGGTAGATGCCTAGTTTGAGAGCCCATTCACTTGTCTTTATACAAAGTAATGTCAATACATTATCTAAAATTATGGTATCTAGGACACCAAACCTGGTCATAATGCTATCATAGAAGTTTAAAACTACACCCTCATTAGCCTCATTCAAAGCAATGTCCTCCACTCACTTGGTGAATTAGTCATTTGTAGTGAGTACCCATTTATGCCCTATTATTTATGGTGGATTGATCATCCTTATGAAGTCTAACCCCCATTATATGAAGGGTTACTCCACCTAAATTGGATTGAGTGGAAGGGCTACTAGTTTCTACTTTCCTATAAAGAGAGCACAGTTTTGGAATTTTATAACCCATTCATTATCATCTTTGAAAATATTGGCCCAGTAATAAATAGGCCCTCATTACCTTTAATATGATGGTTCTAGGTGGAAAATGACCTCCTATAGGTCTATCATGGAATTACTCCAAGAGATTGGTTACATGGTCATCATCTATGTATCTAAGGAGTACCCCATTGAGGTCTTTTCTAAAAATAACACCATCAGCTAATGCATAAGGTATATATTAAAGCTTTAAATACCTTTTTTAAGATCTATCCAATCCTTGGGGACATTCTCCTACTATCAAAAAGTGAGTCATGTATTTAAGCTAGCTCTTTTGAAGTGGAAGTGCACTTGCTTATGAGTTGTCTTTTGTCACCAAAATAACTTACTTGTCTTCTTGGAGGTCATTTACCATGTTCTTAGATAATCCCTTTCCTCTAACTAGTTTGGTGAATTTGATCTCTATGTCATATTTCATGACCTTTGTGTTCTAACCTACTCTCTTATCAAATCCTTGTTAAGGAGGAAGTCCTTAACTTTAGGATGAGACACCATAAGATGAATTTTGATATTGGAGTGCATGATCCTAAACTTATTTAGACTGATTAGGGATGATAGAACCTATTTTTTAATGAAAGTATACCTCACCTCATATCCCTCTAGCCCTTGACTAAAAAAATAAATTGGCTACTCCATTCTTTCACCATTCTTCTGCTTCAACATAGATGATATGTTATCTACATTAGCAAAGGTGTACAAGATTAAGTCATTGGAGAAATCAATATTTATGAGTGAGGGGGCCTGGGTAATGGCCTACTTGATGGTCTCAAAATCTATCTTACCTTCATTATAACAAGCAAACACTTGGATTTTATTTAGCATGGTGGTGATAGGTTTTACCATGTTTATAAAACTAGGAATGAATTTTCTCACAAATTTAATCTTCCCAAGGAAGCTTTGGATCCCTTATTGTGCTTTGGAAAGGATGACACTAAGATAGAACTTACTCTATTAGGTTCAATGGATAATCCTTATTTTGAAACAATGTGACCCAAAATCTTACCTTCATGCATAGAAAACACACATTTCTTGGGATTCAAAGAGATACCATACTATCTACATCTCTAGAATATAATCCTTAGATAGTCCATGTGCTCACTAGAATTCTTGGAGAAGACTATGATGTCATCCAAGTAGACTAGTACCATTTGATTTAATAGCCATTGGAAGGCCATGTCCATTGCTCTTTCAAAGGTTGCCCTAGAATTGCACAATCTAAAATGCATCTTCTAGTAAGCAAATGTGCCCCACTTGGTTGTGAAGGTAGTCTTGTACTAATCTTCCTCTCTCACTAGAACTTGGTTATAACCTACATACCCATCCAAGAAAGATAAGTGTTCTAAACTAATAACTATATGAAGGAGATGTTATATTTATGGTAGAGGGTAGTGATCCTTCAAAGAGACTCTATTTAGATCTATGAAGTCCACACATAACATGATCTCCCCATTCTATTTTGTTAAAGGTACCAAATTAACTACCCATGAGGGGTGCTTAATTGAAAAGATGATCCTAGATTCAATCAACTTGGTCA
The DNA here is from genome assembly GCA_037957365.1 of Torreya grandis. Lineage (NCBI taxonomy): Eukaryota > Viridiplantae > Streptophyta > Pinopsida > Cupressales > Taxaceae > Torreya > Torreya grandis. The sequence continues at coordinate 39,453 of JARHVA010007338.1, read as the reverse complement.
ATTACTTCCTCATGACCTCTTCAATCTTAGGGTTTATGGGCCTATACTTATGCATGATAGGCTTGGAATTATCCTCTAGCTCTATAGTGTGTTGAGCCAATTTAGGATCAAAACCTCTCAGGTCACTATATTACCAAGCAAAGATGTCTAAATATTCCTTTAAAATCTCTATGAAATCATGCCTTTTAGTTTCAGTTCTTACCTTTCCAAGTTTGAGGAGCTTGTCTTCAAAGATAAGAACTCTCTCATAGTTCTCTTCATTAGTTGACATCACTACTTTATATTTCTTTATATGGTCCCCTTTGTGGAAGAGACCTTCTAGAGTGACTAACCCTCTAGGAAGCTTAATGGACCTTAATTAAACAATTTTCTCCTCATACTAATGCTACAATTTTCCTTGGTTGATGGAGGAGAACTCTGCTTCTTGCTACAAGAAACATGCTATCATTTTCAAAGAACTACTGATAAGCTTCATTATTTGACACTAATGGTATTATTAACACTTTGACATATGGTTTCATCTAGGTCCTTTTCAATTCATTAGGGTTATCAAAATGATCCCTCACAACTATTAGCCTATCAATATGTTCATTTTGGCTCCTTAGGACTAACTGGATGTCAAAGGCCTCAAAGTCCTCAATTAGGTCACACAATCTATGCTTGTAGGACTTCATTAAGGGGTTCTTAGTGATGTTATGGCCTCTAACTTGGTTTAAAACCAATTCATTATCCCCATAGACTTGAAACTACTTAATACCTCTTTACTAGCCTACTGAAGGCCATGAATAAGGCCCTTATATTTTATTGTATTTCAAGATCAACTGAATTGGAATGTATATGAAGAGAATTAATTTTCATTTGAAGGGGATATCAACATAACCCCTATGACCACTCCATGCTTTCTCCTTGAACCATCAAATAAAAACTTCCATAGACCACTCGGATCTTCTTAAGGCCTCATGATGGATGGCATACACTGGATTTCTTCATGTAAATAATAAGCACCTAAGTCTCTTTATTCAACACCCTATAAGGAGTTTACAAACTAGATGTCATCCCATAGGTCATCCAAGAAAATGTCTGGTATCTCTTCTAGATGAGTGTTTAGCTCTTACCCCATTAAAAATTTACTCTTATCAATAATGGGGTAATTGATGTTTATGTTATCTGGCCCATACAACTCTATGTCGAATTTTGAAATGGGTAGAACTTTGATTGACACTTTGGCCCCATATCTTCTTATAAATGCCATGTATGATCAATTTTCTATAATATAACCTCTAATATTTGTAGTGAAATCCCTATATAGGCATAGTATAAAGTGAGGAGGCACATCTATGATCAATACATCTTGAGCCATTGAGACATTAGGAAAAACATGCATGGTCATATTAAGATCTTTGATTATGATAGATGGCTTGGTAGAAGAACCATCAATTTTTAGTACCCCTTTGGACTAGGGCTTACATTTTAGAACAAGTTGATCGGCTATGGACTTTAGAACTATTAAGGTACTGGCCCTATTGTCCACTAAGATATTGTGTAGTATAGAATTACCAATAATCACTAAAATTTAAAAGGGAAGAGGTTTGAATACTTTACCTAGTTTCACTTAATTTTATCCATTAGTACATTGGTAAGGACTACATTATATTTTTTTGGTGGTTTTTATACAATATTGATCTTTGACAATCCTTATTGAAGGATGTATACCTGACTAGGCATGGAAATCATGTCCCACATTGCCACACTCACTTGGGACCTTATCATTTGTTTCACAATGTTGATAAGTGAACCACCAACCTTTGATTTTGATTTAAAGGCCATAAATAGATCTTAAGCTTGTGAGTTTTGACGGACCAAGACATTTCCCTGATTCTGACCCCTTAGAACTATTGGTACTTATGAAATAATAATAATTCCAACTAGCTTGGGTATTGAAGGAGTAATGGTAAGAGGCTCGTTGTTTGGTTCCTATCTACCATCCATGTTCCTTCTCTTGGATATTATATTTTATGCCACTAAAATATAAGTCTATCTAGAACTAGCTTGTTGGTTTAGTAAATAACACTCTTTGTTCACATTTCATCATTGTATCACCCAACTAGGCTAGTCTTTGATCATGATTTTGACCTTGTTGAGGATCTTCTAGCTTTGTCATCATAGGTACCTCTACATTTTTGGCCATAAAATCCTTGTTGTGCCCAAAATTAGAAATTTGATACCATTGATCATTGAAATATTGGGTGAAATTAGTGGTTGGAACAATGTATTTCCCAAAAGATTGATTTTAAGGAATGGTACCCTCAACTTATTGAGCCACATTATTTTGAACTAGGACCAAGGTGTTGGAAGTACTTATAACATTAGGATTGTAGTTATTATACCTATTATAGCCATGTTACCCTTATCCTTGGTTTTGACTTTGGCCTTGGTAGTTCCCTTTGTATGGTGGCCTATTTGCTTGAAAATCTTATTACTAAGGTTGATATGGACCTTGATAAGGCCTATTGAAATCCTACTACCTCTTAACATTTACTAGCTCATTTCCCAAGGATTATAACATACTCTTGAGCTCCTAAATTTTATTTTGGTCTTGGAAATCACTAGATCCACTAGTGGGATATTTCTCTTGTTTTGATGAAGGTATTGCAATAATTGTTAGAGTAGGAATAATGACATCAAGTGGGGGATAGTAATAGGAGGTCATCTAATTTCAAGAAATAAGGGCATTAGTGGTCTAGGTGTAAGCTTACCAGCTTGAACCAAACAATTTTTTGCTTTAATGGCTACCTCATAAGCATCTATAAGTATATTCCCTCCCATAGATTGGATCATCACTGTTATGTTACTATTTAAAGCCTTCAAATAGTAAAGGAAGGCAAAGTTAGGGATTGGTCTAACTGAGATTAGGATTTTATCCAAAGTATTTTAGAAACTTTTGTTGAACTCTTGCATGACTTCATAAGGAGTTATCTTAATGGTAGTTATTTTATCTACAAGTGACAAATGGTCACTTTTATCCATGAACTTTTTGCACAAGGCATACCCTAATTGGTCCCATATTTGAATGGAACTAGTAGCAAGGTATCTATACCAATCTAGGGCCTTCCCTTTGAAAGAAGTATCTAATAACCTAGTAGATATATTTTCCTCAGTGACATTATGGATATTGAAAAAGTTGGCTATGTCCATGAGGTGCTCAGAAGGTGTTGTGGCTTGGTCTCCAGCATAATAAGGGACACTTTTAAGAGATGAAATTGGGATAAGGTAATATTAGGAAAGGTCTAAAGGAATTTGGCCATTAAAGTCCATAAAATTAAACTATGTAGGGGCTATGATGGCTATAAAATGGTTTAACAAAGGTCTTTTTATAGGGGTAGGCCTTGAAAATGACCTAGAAGTAAAGGTTCCCTGATATGGGTGAGTATTGAAAAATCTTAATCTTTTTATTGAATTTAAGGATAGTTCAACAATTCAAAGGGAATAAATTTTTAAGATAAAATTATTGTCACCTTTGGAATGAGATGAAGTCATTGATCTACTACCATAATGTTGAATCTTCCTTTTGGAGTCACCAGATGTTGTTGCTTGAAGTCATAACTACTATAAATTTGATCAAACTAGTAAACTTTTTTATTAATCTTCCTTGAATTATGGTCCCACCAGGCATGCCATAAACTATTGTAGGATAAATTTTCACCTTTGGAGGTGGTTCTTCAGGCCCCTTGCTATGTATCTAGGGATATGATATATTAATGTATATAAGTTGATGGAGATGCTGACATGTGGCACACATCCCCTTAATTAGTTATATGCATACAATATATTAGGATAATGGAGTAACTTATGGAATTAGTAAATTGGGTAATGGTTGGCCTACATTGGGATTAGGAGGTTAACCATCCTTGGGTTAGATAGATGTCTATATATAGGAGATGATTATCATGGTAAAGATAAAAAGTAAGCATTGAGTCTTCTATTGTAAGAGGATATTGGAGGTTGTCCCCTCGAAGAGACATTGTGGAGTTTTTCCTTAATAAAGGAGTATTATATGGTTTTCACATACCTTAAGGGTATTTCTTCATATATTAAATATTTTAATTATATCAAGATCATATCAAGTGGTATCATAGCTTTGATTTGGGCAATTTGTGTGGAGTGAAACCCTAGTTTCTTTTGAATCATCAATATATTTTGATTGGTTTCTAATTTTTCCATAATGTATTTACCAGATATGGAGAATATTTTAAATAACTCACAAGAAAAAAATAGAGATTTTTTGATTAGTTTTGAGGGATTTATTGCTATTTTAGGGTTTATACTAATTTCACTATATCTTCTGACATATATGGAATTTTTATTATAAATTTTTACTGGAGATGTAAGAAGATATAAGAGAAGCATATTAAAAATTTCATAATTGTTGGACTTTTTTGAAATGATTTGTTAAGATTTTATAGTTTTTGGTATATTCAATCTACAAGTCAAAATTTGTGATATTTTTTCACAAAATTTTGACTAATTTTTCAATATCATAAGAGGAAGCTATAGTAAAAATTTGGGACTTTTTGTATTAGTTTTGTATGATTTATTGACATTTTAGGGTTTCATGAACCCTAATTTTTTTTCGTGGATCATGAAGTTGCAAAAAAATTTAGGGGAAGATGATGTTGATGCTAAAGAATGATGGATCATTTTTAAGGAGAATAATACTAATTTTTTTTAATGTAAAATATAATTATCTCTTTCTTTGTCTAGGCCTACACAACATTGGTGGTTTAATCAATTGAGCTTTATGCAACAATATTCGTCATGGGAAGCAATGGAACAAATCTTCTTAAATCGATGGGATATAAAATAAAAAGAGGATGTAGAAGAGGAATAAAATAATGATGATAGAGAAGAAGAAGAAAAAGAAGAAGAAGAAGAAGAAAAAAAGAAGAAGAAGAAGAAGAAGAAGAAGAAGAAGAAGAGTTTAAATAATTTGGCTCTAAAGAAATCTGAGTCAATTTTTCAATTTCATGGATGCATTCAAAAGAAGAAGGTGATTGTGTCCATAAACCCTACCAAAAAGAATAACTTCATTAACATGAATGTGGCCAAGCATCTACATGTTCATTCAAATAATATTAAGGATGTTCAAGTATATGGTAATAATATTTCAATGTTTGAAGATTTGAAGCTCATTATGAAAAAATATGTTTTTCATTCATATTTTTATACTTTGGATATGGATGATGTGGATATAGTTCTTAGATATCCATGGTTAGAGACTTTAGGAACAATGAATATTAATGTTCAAAAAAATTTAATGAAGTTTTTGTATAGGAAAAATAAGATCACTTTATAAGATATCATAGTGAAACAGGCACCAATAACAATCCAAGTAGATCATGAGGATGAGATTGAAACAGGGGATGAAGAGCATGATGAAGATTCAGATGATATAGATAAAGACACGCTACAACTATAAGTGAACACTTCATCTACTAAAGAGATAAAGAAGGAAAAGGTGGATAAGGTTAAAATATTAGAAAAAATTGAGGTATATAGACACCCACATCATCATGAGAGGAACAAATCATGGAATTAGGTGAGGAAGTGTCATAACAACAATTGTTTTTTCTATACAGGAAATAAAATTTCCAATCATTATGGATATGCATTGAATCCAAATAAAAAATACTATGGAATATGGAATGAATGGGGAAATCACTATGATTATGCATGGAAGAATACCTACTATGGGCATCGTTAGAATCAGAGTAGTGCAACAGAATATGGTACATGGAATAAAAAGAGGAATAATTATGCTTGGACACCAAAGCAATATAATTATGATCATGAATGAAATTAGAGGATCACAATGGAATTTGGAAATAAGCTTGGAGAGCTATCACCTACCAAGATCACATATGGATGGCTAGATGATCAAGATTGGAGATAAGTGTGAAATGATTTGAAGCACAATCATTATTTGGTTTCTTCCTATGTTTCAGGGATGAAACATGTCAAGGAGGGAAGTAATGCTATGTACCTAGGGATATGATAAATTAATGTATATGGGTTAATGGAGATGATGAAATGTGTCACACATCTCCTTAGTTAGTTATATGGGTAAAATATATTAGGATAATGGAGTAACTTATGTAATTAGTACATTGGGTAATGGTCGGCCTACATTGGGATTAAGAGGTTACCCATCCTTGTCTTAGATAGATGTCTATATATAGGAGATGATTATCATGGTAAAGATAAAAAATAAGCATTGAGTCTTCTATTGTAAGAGTATATTGGAGGTTGTCCCCTTGAAGAGACATTGTGGAGTTATTCCTTCCTAAAGGAGTATTATATAGTGTTGCCATACCTTAAGGGTATTTATGCATATATTGAATATTTGAATTGTATCAAGATCATATCACCCCCTCTATTTGAGCTATGCAATGGGAAAAAACCTAGGCTATGGGTCACCTATGTTTGGGTTGGACATTTAGAGAAGATTAGATTTCTCTTGATGCTCACCTAAACGAATGCTAAACTAATGATTCACAAGGAAAAAGGTTAGAAAGATGATACAAGCTCCTAATAAGGCTAAAAGGGTGATGCACCAAAGTTAAAATAGACACTCATATAATCTTGAACCCACACTAGATCAAAAATAAGACAATTATGGGCTACATAATCTCACTAGTTGCATAAATATTTAATATAAAAGGTCCATGTAGGACAATAATCTAGACTAGCAAGTTAGCTCAAAACACCTTCAAAGAGGCAAATAGAATGATAGTAAACTAGGAAGAATTTCCTTCACAAATTTACCATATGCAAGCATATTAGGCACTAATTTAAGACAAGAGATAGGAAAATAGTTGATCCTATTACTTCAAAAGGTAGTTCTTATAATATTTTGATAGGGTTTAACCATATCAAATGAGCACACTTTTGCGAGACTCTCAATGAGTATCCTTATCCTATAAAATAACGAGAATATTTTAAGAGTTGAGAATCCCTTTAATGGGAATGAGACTAAGATATATAAGAGAACAAAGAGAGAGAAATAATGTGGGAACACACTATTAGAGAAGGAACACACAGTCCTTTATCATTAATTGAACTTAATCTACCACCTTTTGCTCTTTATCTAATGAAATCCTTGCCAACTTTTTGACCAATTAGGACACCACCCATGGATTATTTAGTGAGAAAGTCCCCAAAGGTTTTGAGGATGCATTAAATGCCCCTAGTAAAGTTCTCAACACTAGACCTTTTCTTTGATCGTTTACACAATTTATCATTTGAGGATAAAACTTCATACTTAAGGTTCTAAAAAAAGATGGCTTTGTGCATTTTAGGTGGCCACTTATAAAAAATATTGCCATGCTAGAGGACTAGGAGGTTTCTTCATGATCACAAATATCTACCTCTAATCAAATCTAGACCATAAATTTTCTATAGAGGAAAAACAAATCTCCTTTATTGGTTTTCTTATAGATGTCATATTAATACAAACCTATAGATTATATATCCCTTTTTCTAATATCCATTACATCCTAAAGATCTATTTTTGCCTTTTAACATCTATAGAAATTGAAGACTCCATAATATACAATGATTCTTATTTAAAGAATGGTGAATAAAGTTGTAGAATAAACCTTATATGCCACTGACCTTCAAATCATAGATCTATTTTTTTCTTTAATTATGACATGTTTATTATTGATCATCCTAAATATATCAATGTGTCACTTTCATGGCATTTAGCTAAGATTTAATGAAAGAATAGTGATTCGTATAAGAATTTCTTGTCCTAGCTTGACCCTAGCCACATGTTCAACCTCCCATCATAAGTTCCCTAGCTTTTTGACTTTCAACCTCACTCATTGCTTTGATTTGTATGATTATACGTGGACCATTGATTTTCCTAGGAACCTAATGCACTTATTCCACTTGGTAGCCTCTCATCTATCCTTGAGATACACTGAACTTATTGATCTCACTTACACTATTGGATAAAGATATATGAATGAATGTGGGCCATTGATTTCCTTCCATGAATATATTTTGATAAGTTGACTTACTTATGCACTATTGGATCAAGATTTGTAATACAACACAGACCATCAAATATGTTGGGTCCCACTATTTAGAATCTAATGGCTATTTTATGAGCTCAAAATTGAAGTCAATGCTTCCATCATTTGAAGTACATATGATCATCAAATTTAGGCTCTAATGGTTTTATTGTCATAGCTTAAAGTCAACATCTACATGAATATCTCTCATTTTTTGACCAATTTTGAAGGCTCGGATCTGGAAGTGAAAAGGTCATAGAGGCACCAAATTTGTAGGGGATGTTATTGATACTAAAAGGGATGAACCCACTTGATCCATTGGTCTTGGGAAATTTATAAGTGTTTTTTAAAAATGTTCAAGTGAGATAACCTATGTGATTTGCACGATGTCTATGTACCTATCATAGAAAATAGTATCAAACTACCTAGGAGGTCAACTTCACGCTCTGATAACTTATTGTGTGCTTCATTTCATGACCTAAAAATTAGTGTATAGTAACTAAGTACGAAGATGAATAAAACCATATGGTTATTTTGGGAGGATCTTCCTACATTAATTTAATAAAAATGAATGAAATAACATAATTATAAAATGAATAGAAATACTAAATAAATTATATTGATTGTAGACCACTTCAAGGGGGAAACCTCCTTTGAGCAAGCTCAATACAAATAATTCTTGGATGATTTCATTTGCCTCAACACTTATATATGAATTCTAATCTAAACAACCACTACTTATTATGAATGTGGGATAAAATAAAATGCTCATAGGATGACTTACAAAGCATATGCATCCATAACAACCACTAAACTAACAAATTAAAAAGAAGAGTTATCATGGGTTCATAACATCCCCTCCCTCTTAGATAAAGATTTATCCTCAAAGCTTCAAATGTCAGAATTAGTGTTGAATCTGAAATAGTGGTTCCCATGTTGCATCTTATACTTGCATTCTATGCCATTGAATTAAAATCTTGATGATGGAGCAAGAAGAAACTTACATATACACTTATCTAGGATTTCCTCTAACTCAATAATAATGGATCCTTCATTATCAATTTTTGGTAAAATAGTCTGCACTTTGATGTTTTTTCCAAGAACTTTCTTTAGACAATAGATTTGAAATACTGGTTTAAATTAGGAATAAGGTGGGATCTCCAACTTATAGGAAACTAACCCAATCTTGTGAAGAACCTTATGGGGCCCATAAAACTTGGGATCTAGCTTATGACACCCTTTGAGTTTTAGGGAGGACTGCTTGTATGGTTGTAAGCGAATAAAAAAATATCACCTAATTTAAAAGTGCACTCAAACTAGTGTTGATCTGCCTATTTTTTCATTTGATTTTGTGACATATAAATATTATCTTGTAGGTTACTAAGGATCTGATCTCACATTTGGAGAATCATGTCAACCACTTGAAATCATGAACTATTGGGGGTGTATGGAAGGAACACTGGTGGTTTTTGACCATAAACTACTTCATATGGAGTCATTTTTTTTAAAGTGTGGTAGGAGGTATTATACCACCATTCGGTGAGAGGGAGCCACTTTACACACTAATGTTATTTTGAGGTAAATAAATGAAGGAAATTTTCCAAACATTTGTTGAGAATTTTAGTTTGGCCATCTATTTATGGATGATACCTAGAATTCATCTTCAATTGGGTGTCAATGCATCAAAATAGTTCTATCCAAAAATGGCTAGTGAAGGTTGCATCACAATCTGAGATAATGGATGAAGGAATTCTATGAATATGGAAAATTTGGTCCAAGAAAAGATGTGTAACTATGGAGGTGGTATAGGGATGGCTGAGGGCACAAAAATGACTATATTTGGAGAGGTAATCAACCATAACCAAGATCACTATTTTAACTTTAGATTTTAGGAGCCCCTCAATGAAATCCATAGAAATATCTATCTAAATCTTGGTAGGGATAGGCAAGGGTTTGACAAACCCAATGATTAGTGTTGTTTCACCCTTGTTACATTAGCAGGTATCAAATTCAACCACCATATATTGAATTTCCTTTTTTATTCCCTTATAAAAGAAGTTGAATCATACCTGGTCATAGGTTTTGAGAAACTTTGAGTGCCTTGTGGATGGAGAAGCATGGGGTTCATAGAATATAGCCTGTTGAAGATTTGTGCTCTAGGGAAGGACTAGATGACCCTTGTATCATAGAGAAGTACCATCCCATGAATAATTTGGTACAATCGAGGGGTTAGTGGCCAACTATTGAATGATTAGAGATAATCAAGAGTCATTAACATAACTTTATTGTATAGTTTCCAATCAATTTTGAATAGGCATGGAAATAGTAGAAATGGATGCTTGGTCTACAAATATATGTAACAGAGCATTAGAAAAAATATTTCCTTACCCTTCTTGTAAGTGATCTCATAGTCATAACCCATGAGTTTACTAACCCATTTATATTATGATGGGGTAGAGACCTATTGTTCTAGGAGATATTTTAGAATCTAATGATCAATTTTGATGAGAAAATTATTTCCCAGGAGGTATGGTCACCACTTCTATACTACATGAAAAAAGGCCATCATTTCCTTCTCATAAGTAGAGAGCACTAAATTCTTTCCAAAAATGGATTTGATGGTAAATGTAATGGGGAATCCTTATTTGAGGAGAACAACACCTAGCCCATTGCCACAAGCATCACTCTTGATAGTGAATGTCTTGGCAAAATCTAACATAGCTAGAACATGTGTAATACATATAGCTTGTTTCAATTTTTTAAATGCATACTCAATAGCTTGTGTCCAAGTAAAATAATCCATTTTATACATAATTATCATTGGAGCTATAATCTTCTCATAATCCTTGTCAAACTTGTGATGGTATCTAATTAGTCCCAAAAATAATGGAGGCTCTTAAGTGTCTAAGGGTGTGGAAAATTTGTCATAGAAGCTATTTTATTAGGATCCATATGAACCCCTTGGGATAAAATAATATACCTAATATACTCCTCTTCATCTTGGAAAAATGTACATTTAGACTATTTTGTGCAAAGATGATGGTTAGAGAGAAGTTGTAGTGCAAAAGCTAGATGTTGGAGATGCTCAAACCATGTTTTACTATAGATGAAGATATCATCAAAGAAGATTAGAATGAATTTACACATGTAGGGATAGAATATTTTTCCATCAATGCCTAAAATGTTAAAGGATCATTAGTGAGGCTAAAGGGCATGACCAAAAACTCATAATGGACATCATGCATACAAAAAGCTATCTTAGGGATATCATCCTCATGAAGTTGGATCTGGTGATATCTAGAGTGAAGATCCAACTTGGAGAAAAAATGGGTACCATGAAGCTTATCAAGAATCTCATCAATAATAGGGATCAATAACTTATCCTTGATTGTGAGGTGATTAAGTACACAAAAATCAATGTAGAGGTTCTAGGATGAATCTTTTTTTTAATAAAGAGAACTAGGGAAGAATATAGGCTAGTAATAAGGTGAATAATGCCTTACTTCAATAAGTCTTGAATGAGCATCTCAATCTCAGTCTTTTGTTGAAATGGGTAGTGATAAGCCCTAATGTTTGGAGGAATAGTTATAAGGAGTTGAATACGGTGATCCTCTAGTCATGAAGGTGGCAATCCCATTAGTTCAACAAAGATAAATGCATACCTTTGTAAAATGGTTTGTAAATCAGGAGTAGTGGATACAATTGATGGTTTTATTTGAATGGAATAGAGCTGGGCAATGATTCCATGTGAATTCTTCTTAAGAATATTTCCATGAGATGTGAAATGATATACTGAGAGATCTTGATTGTAAGCCTTTTAATGTGTGTTTTTTCCCATGGGTGAAAACTACACCCAAAGTTTAACAAAATCCCATAAGTTAGGTCCAAGTATGCGTAGCCACTAGGCTCACAAAACAACATCACATCTACCTAAGGGTAAAGCAAACATAGTGGAACATAAGTTATAATGTCCAATAGAGATACACACATTGTGACACTTCCCTTTGTAAGGTAATGTGCCTCTATTGGTAATCATGACTTCAAATTTGGAGCAAGGATGGATTAAAAAATCAGCCTATTTGGCAATCTAAGGGTCAATGAAGTTATGAGTGCTACTTGAATCAATGAGTATTATGAGAGGGAGATTATTGAAGTAACCCTTAACCCATATGGTTTTTAGGGTAATGATTCTTTCTAAGGCATGGAGAGAGAACTCTAGTTGGTCTTCTTTAAAATCAAGTTCCATAATCAACTAATCTTATTCTAGATCATTTATTGTATCTTAAACATCTTCCCAATATTTAATTGCAGGTGGAGAGTCCACATCTAATAGGTATAGATTTTACTTGACACATCAATGTCCTCGAGTGAATTTATCATCACATTTATAGTATAGTATTTTTTCTCTATGAGCTTAAATCTCTAATTTAGTTAAATTCTTGATAGTAGTGGTTTTGTGAGCTGACATTGTTTGAGATCATTGTGGAGCTATATTTTTGAAGGGAGAAAAATTGGATTTGAATCACTACTAAGATGTGATATTGTCCTATACCAATTTATCCAGTATCGAGGCTTCCATCATCTTGTTGGGCTAGAACATTTAGACCTCAAATCAAATTACATCCTTTAGTCTATTGACAAAACAACTCCTAAAGAATTCATTACATAATCCCTCTATGTGATTGGATAGTTTTTCAAATTCTATTTGATATTATCGCATGGTTATTATTTGGAAAAGTTTATTGAGTGATCTAATTAAGGCATAAAAATTAGTAAGGCCAAACCATTATAAAATAAGGGGCAAAAATTAGTCCATATGGGTTCAACATGAACCTTGATATACCAATGATACCATTGAAGGGCTTCAAGTTCCAAGTGAAAGGATGTAAGTGGGACCTTATTGGCATCAAAATTATTATGTAGATTAAAATATTGTTCTGATTGATGAATCCATCCATTTAATTTGTACCATTAAATCATGGAAAATTAAGCTTCGACCCATGATAATTGGTAGAAGATGAAAGCAGAGTGTCTGAAGAAGACTCTGGATGTTATCTATTGTTCACAGTGGTTGTTGAAGACTAAGGCTAATAATTTTTTCATCAAGATCTTTGATGTGGGTTTTGAGGGTGGTAGTTTCATTATTTTTTTGTCTTGTTTGGGTTACTACCATGACCTAAATAACAGATTTTTATTTGTTTTATAATGGATAGTAAAACTAGAGTTAAGACACATTTAGTAAAGAGAGTTTTGAATTTGGGGAAAAATAGAAGGGGTAAAGGTGATTTTAATAATGTTTTTGCATAGTGGGAGTATGATTTATAAAGGTGAGGGAAATTTTAGGAGAGAAAATGGAAAAATTAGAAAATTGGTCAAAGAGAGACAAAGGAGCAGAACACGATGATGAACACAATGGAAACTTTTCAAGGAAAATGGACAAAAATAAAAGTTATGGAAACACTTGAAAAAGGGAAATTTTTGATTTATGAGAATTAGGAGTAGAATTGGGATATGAGACCTCAAGGAAGAAAATGTAGGGAATGGAATCTTAGGTATCCAAATAAATTTTGAGGATAAGTAGGGATACAAATGGAGAGATATTGAAAAAAAATGAAAACAATTTTACATTTTTCTAGTTTTTTGTCTAGTGATAAGTCCTCAGAGAGTCTATTGAGACTCTATAAATAGTTTATAAATTCTAGGTTCTATCAAATATGTACCCGAAAGTCTTTTGATAGTTCATGGATACTCTATTGATTGATTATTTTTAATCTACTAGAAATATTAAAAAACTGATATAAATGGGCCCTAAGTTTCAATGGCTACCTAAGGGTTTTTAAAATTTCATTCCAACCACCAATTTCATCTAAATGAGTACTACGCTCCAAAAAAATTCTTGACATAGATTTATCTCTTTGCAATAGGTCTTGGTTTTCCTCAGGGATGGGAACTACTCGATCAAGAAGGAGTCATTGCCCATTTTTTTGGTAGGTCCTCTCAATAGGCTAGCTACTTTTGGGTTCTTATGGTACTCCTCACAATGAGTTTTAGGGATTTCACCCAAGCACTTCCCATAGTTATGCAGTTAATTTTTTTTTGATTTGAAATAGATTATTATGTTATAGTAAAATATTAAAATAAATTATGTAATATAATAGAGTTATTTCTAAAAAAGTGTTATGTAGAAAAATAGAGTGAAGACTTTCTTTAAAAAAATTGGCCCTAAAAATCAATCTGATACCAGATGATAGGATCCTCCTACAATAATTTAATAAAAATGCACAAAATAATAGAATAACAAAATGAACAGAAACATTAAATAAATTATATTGATCACATACCACTTCAAGGGGTAACCTCCTTTGAGAAATATCAATATAAATAATTCATGGATGCCATAATCGGCCTCAAAACTTGCTTATATATTAATTCTAATCTAAACAACCACTACATACCATGAATGTGGGATAATATAAAATACTCACAAGATGACTTACAAAGCATATGCGTCTATAACAACTACTAAAATAACAAAGTAAAAATAAGAGATATCATAGGTTCATAACATATTTTATCTTGAGACTAATACACATGTGGGATATGGCCTTATAAATATGCCCACTCATCTCTATTTGAGCTTCTTTGTAAATTTTCTAAGTATGGAAACTTAGCAAATTTTGTCTGAGAGGCCAACTTTGAGTCTTAATATTTTTTACTATGCTTAGATGCATTCCCTATAATTTATAACATATGTTCTTTGGAATAATTTTATTAGATCCATGTGATCAATTCTCCTTAACCAATCCACCCATGGAAATGATAACATCAACAACATACCTACTTAGAATTTATGCCACTAGACCCAAAATGTCTAGAAGAACACAATAAATAACCACATGAATGCTATGCACTTCTACACTCATTCTAAGCACTCTTCACATCACATAGGTTTTATGCAACACTTTATACCTTTCCCTTATAAATTAAAAAATTACACTTTAAGTGAACTTAAATTATTTCAAAAACTATGTGAATAAAATGAGATCCTTGGACCACTGATTCCATCCAAAAAATTTGCTCATCTGATCATCCTTTAGCAACGTGGTCTATCTCAGCATAATCTTGGTTTATGGGCCAAAATTGGTCAATATTACCTCAACTCACTATAGTTCCACCTTCCAACAAATGATTTTGACTAAGTAGCATCGAGTTCATGAATTAAGAAAATAACATAGTATGGTATAGGAATGGCAAGGTGATATGATAATGTAATGTAAATGTGTTGTTCCTAATTTATCCATAGGTGGTTATAATTAGGAAATTAATGACATAAGTCAATGATACTAATTTTTACAAAGGTGGTTATAATCAAGAACATTCATAATGAAACAAAATAAGAACTGAAGGATGCAATTACAAAATCATTGTCATACTAAGACAAGATACTTTCTCTATCTATAATATTAAACCAAATAATATAACTTGATCTAAATTCCCTCAATGATGGTGGATAAAGAACCAATGGAATGGAACCAAGGTCAAAAGCGTTGGGTATGGTGGTTAAAAATAACTTTTGTTAAAAGGGAAGGTATGGTAAAAAGGTATATGGTATGGTAAAAAGAATAATGATGATATTATGGTACATTGGAAATTATCCTTATAAATAATACTTCCAGTCTCTCAAAATAAGTAATTCTTGAGGTGTAAGATGTTCAGCGACTCATCAAGTTCATTTTCATCTGGTGAGGTGAGCTTGTATGCTTTGGAATCATAATTTACATTAATGATGTAGGGGCCTATCCAATTGGTTTTTAACTTACCTTTCTTCTTCTTGTCCATGGTGTTATTTTGGTTTTCTTTGAGAACAAGATCACCAAGCTCAAACTCTCTATGTTTTACCCACTGGTTATAGTGGACACAAAGTCTATTTTGGTATGTTTGAAGGCTATTAAAACTAACCATTCATTTTTCATCAAGTAACTCTATCTCTTTCTAGTGAGATACTCTATAATCTTCATCATCTAGGACATGTTTCAATGAGATACATAGATATGTTAACTTGACCTCAATGGTAAGAATGGCTTTAGTGTCATAGACTAAAGAATATGGAGTGGATTTGGTGAGAGTATAGTAATTAGTACAATATGCCCAGAGGTCAAAAAAATTTAGAGGTGCCAATTGTAGCTAGCATCATTAACAATCTTCTTAAGGATGTTGACAATGGTTTTATTGGATGCCTCTACTTAGCCATTACATTATGGGTAATATATGGTACAATGTTTTTGAGTGATATTGTACTTAACACAAAGCATTCTGACATCCTTACTCTTAAAATATCCCCCATCATCAGATATAATGTTGGATGGGATACCATAACAACAAATGAGGTGATTCAAGATGAACTTGGAAATATATTTTCTAGTCACATAAGTGAGGGGTATAGCTTCAACCCACTTAGTGAAATATTTGGTAGTGTTAAGGATATGTTTATGGCCATTAGATGAGGTAGGGTTAATCTTACCAATGAGATCAAATCCCCATGTTGAAAATTACCATGGTGTAAGCATTAGTTTTAGTGTTTTGGTCAGGGCATGAATTAGATTTGCATACCTTTGACACTTGTCACACTTTATGACATAAATAACTACATTTTCTTCTATAGTTAACCAATAGTAACTAGTACATAGGAACATTTTAGCTAGGATGGCCCCACTGGTGCAGGTTCCACATACTCCTTCATGAACTTCCTATAACAATAATGTTACTTATGCTAAATTTAAATAATGAAGCAAAGTTCCTATTAACATTTTGGCCTCACAAGACAAAATTTCAACCCCTATCATTTGAATCTTTGATGACCATTACCTTAGCTTGCTTTTGTACGCATCATAGTGTCTTTTTTTAAAATAAAAAGTGACTAACTTAAACACTAGAGGAACTAGACCATCATTAAAATGTCATGCAAGAGCAATTTGGTAGAAGATGACATGCATGGGGACATCAATTTCAATAATCATAAAGTAACCATTTTGATTCAAATATTCTTGAGTCTAAATGAATTGATGACAAGTGTCAAAATATTTCTTGATCGAATCATAGATCAATGACATGTAGGTAGTTAATAAGTCAAGAAGTGCCTAAAATAAGATCAATGATCAATAGTCAATCAGATCAAAGATCCAATGGTGAGTGGTAATATTATAGGTTTAGTGGCTCTTAAATATCTAATATATCATGTTTAATCATGCATTCAAATATCAATACTGACCTCATAGTCAAAAAGTTAGAGGATCTTGAGATTAAGAGATGGGATAAAAATTAGCATGATCATGGTGAAATAAAGGATACAAGAGTGTAAATTTGATCAAATATAAGGAATATTGATGGCATGATTTCAATCATACCAAGGCTCTAATGGTGTACAAGCAAGTTGATTGATGATGAATGAGGGGTCAATAATTTAGCATATCCTAAGAATGCATGAAGAGTTTCCAGATGGCACATTTTTTAGAATCCTAGACTAAGATCAATGGTTGGTATCAAAAGTTGAAGACTTGAGACTTTAAATGGAGATCAAATACATTTGAAGTCAAACTAGAGTAAATTTTTTAAAAGGAGGGCATATAGGTAGACATGTTGGTTTCAATGGTTTCATTACCAAAGCCAATAAGATGATTATGACCTTTTTCTCCACTCTTACATGCCACAAATGAGCTAGTAAGGAGCAATCAATGCCAAAACAAGATCATAATAGATTGGTCTAGCTATTATAATTCCATCAATGCTAGAATTTATCTTGAAAATGACTTGATACTACCACTGTAATCATAAAGATAATTAATGAAATGAGGAGCTCAATAAGATTCAAGCATCCATCCATGACTAATTTTGGTGGGAATATTGGTATTGATCATTATGGACCCTTTTCAACTCTCAAAGTCATCCCTACCCCTCTCTCTCATCCCATTTTTCTATAAATTCAAGCTTTGATCTCTCGATTTTCATCCCTTAGGGCTGGTATGACTAGAATCTACCATAATTTGTACTCATGTACCTCTTGATTAATGAGAAAGACATGTATAGTTGTTCATAAATTTGTACTTAGTGTTTTATGTTTGTTTGACATGCAAAATTGGTTTAATCCTCCCTATTCTAGCCCAAGTTCAACCTAAGTGCTAATAAGCTTTCCTTACAGGTTATCTAGCATGTCATAATGTTTATGTTTCAGGTATAGAGTGGAATTTTGACTATAAGTGTCTTCAATAGGGACTTACCCTCATTTTCCTCTAGCCTAAGTCAATCAAACTAACCCCTATGTGAAGCACTTTTTGTTTGAAACCATTTTAGGCACTATGTTAAGTCTATTCATAGTCCATTAGTGTGTTAAGAGTTCAAGCCTATGAATGGATATAATGAATTCATGGTGCATCACCACACTTAGAGTACATTTTAATTCATGCAACTTCTTCTCTATTTTCATCCCAACTTGTTTAGGTCTTAGGTGAGCACTATAATGAAAAATTTGAGGAGCTAACCTCATTAAAAACCCTAGAGGTTTGACCCAAGTTTAGGTAACCCATAACCTAGGTCATTCCCATGTTGGATTAGGTTTGAGTAGATGACTTAAACAATCTTTTACTGAGCTAGGGTGTATCCTAAGTCTATAATAGTTACAACACACCCAATGGGATAACTTTCAAGTACCTAAAAACATGCTCTAAAGATATTTGAGGACATTTGGAAGCTGAAGAGATCATCAACATCATTTGGAGTCATCTTGGGGAAATTCAAGTATCTTTAGAAGGTTTGCAATCAACCTCAAGCATGGAGATATCAATGGTTTCAATTTTTGTAAAGGTAAGAAGTTTTTTAGTCATGGTTTTTATTTGATACACAAATTTCATAATAAGTCATGGCAAATCATGAGTAAAGCATTTACCCTCCACCCCCATATCCACCTTATCATTAACCCATATGACCCATACACTAAACCTTACCATCCATATAATCCACATCTTCTTCATTACCAAGACCATCCACCATACTTTAAACCTCCTCCACCTTTGTGGTAACCTCCTCATCCTCATAATCCATCCTATTATCAACCTGTTACCCCTTGTAATCGACCTGCACCAATCATTGATTATCTACACTTAGAGATTGAGAGATTAAGAAAATAAAGGGATACATTACATTAGAGTCTTAGATAATAGAAAAGGGTTGAATTAAAATATCTTATTCCTCATCAGAATACTCTTACAAACCAACCACAGTCAATAAAATTGGTCACCCCATCTCCTTTTCTTACCTCCTTAGTCATAGGAGATTTCTTGGTCCATAATTGTTTACTTAATGACAAGGCAAATATTTCAATTATTCCTAAATCGCTGGTAGACACCTTAAATCTAAGGTATGAACCTATTTTGTATTTTGAATTAAAATGGAATAGGTCTCCCTTGAAACTATTTGGCATTGTTAGAACTATTCAACTCACTTTCCATGCCTACCCCAAACTTTCAGTTGTGCGAGAACTTATTGTAGTAGATCTGTTGCTCATTTTGCCTTATTTTTGCATAATGAATTTATGACTAAGTTTGGAAGGTACTTTTTCAAAAACTTGTTTCATATATTATGAAAACCTAAACATGGTGTGGAGGTGAAAATGAAGTCTGAGTCACTCTCTAAGGTGCACATTATGCCACCTCCTCCAATCACCCCAAAGGAATACTACCTTCATCTTCCTTCCCAAAGGCAATCTAATTGTGTTCAAGATCTTATACCTACCAAAATCCTAAATCAATACCTACATGAAATCCTTCATGGGCCATGTATCCTAATTTCATCATGCCCACCCTTGAAAAGGAGGATACAGAAAGAAAAGTAGGTGTGAAATCTATTATTAGTCCTTTACATGCTATTACTTAAGTACTTTTTGTCCCTCTTCACATCCCCACTCAATTCTAAGAACTTCCTATGAAACCATTAAAGATACCTAGTTGGAAGGATAACCTTGAAAACATAAAGTATCATAATGATATCTATTTCCCACCCACCCTCTCCCCTCTTGAAAAAAATTCAAGTACACGAAAATCCAAATTAGATCATTCAAGTAGTTGGTAAAGGAGAGGGAAATCATTCAAGAGACATGAGTGATATAGTTATTACTAATAATCAAGATCATCTTGAAGAGGACACTTCTAGTTTATATAGAGAACATATTCAAATTAGGACCCCTGTGCAGTCCATTAGATAAGAAGGTAAGCATGAGTAGAGATTGGATGATAAAGGGCAACTACAATATCATAGTGATGGAGTTGAGGCAAATGAAACACAAGCTAATATTTTCATAAGATAATAATTAGATAGTAGTATCCATGATGATGTTATTGATATTTAAGTCAAGAATCCACTAGAATAATAGTGGCATCACTTGTGTTTGGAGTTCTTAAATGAAATGGAATAGCTTGGCAAGGTAGATTTGAGTGATATAGTTGAACAACAGACTAATGATTCAAATAAGGAAAGAAATGCAAATTAAGGAGTGCAAAGCCAAGATGATTTGGAACTTTATTGGATTGACAAACCACCTCTATTGATGAATAAGATGAGTAAACTTTAGCTGATCAAGAACCTTATGATGATCCTGCTAAAGTGAAGGAGGTGAGTAACCAAATTGATGACTTACAAATAGAAGGAAAATGTTAAAATGAACATTTTAATTTATTCATTGACCAAAATGAGATGTCCTTTTTGGAGGACTTAGAATAGTTCTACGTAAAGTTATATACCTCACCTCTACACTAGTTAAAGCTTCAAAAGACGGAACTTATCAAGAATGCTTTGATAGCTGATCATCTTGACCTAAAGAGTAGAACCAATTACAACTCATAACTTAAAGGGAGATGAGGTTAGTTATTATTAAAATTTTGACCTCATAATCCAAAATATCAACCCCTATCATTTGAAGCATTGATGACCATTTCCTTATCTTTTTTTTTATGCCCCATAGTGTCCTTATTTTAAATAAAAAATGACTTACACAAGCCTAAAAGAGCCATATGTAATCACATGTCATGTAAGAATGAACATATCAATCTAGTTTTACATTTGATAAATGCATGTGGGAGGTTGACCAGAGCTAAAGGAATGTATGAACATGATTTTTTTTATGTCGAGAAGGTCCTCTATAAATTTTGTATCTTGATGAGTTCTTTATCTCAAGATATAAGATTTAAAAGTTAAACTTTCAAAGTGGGACATATGTGTAAACATCAACTTAAAGCTATGGAAAATAGCCATTTAAATTCAAATGTTTGAAGGATTAATGTATGACTAACAAGTTTCAATATCGTATGAGCTTAAGTCAAGATCTAATTATGTGCATTAACTAGTGACATTAGTGGGTCCTAAAGATCCAATGGTGTGCATTTAATTGTGCTATCAAAGATCAATGGTGATTATTGCGTCAAAAGGTTAGTGGATCCTAGAATAAAATACATAGGTGATAAGTGTCTTAAGTGTATTAAATTAGCAAAAGATATATGACTCGCATTAATTCATATAGAGGAAGATATACAACATGCAAAAGGTCAAAAAGTCCTTAGAACAAGATCAATGGTCAGTGTTTGATCAGATCAAAGATCCACTAGTGAGTAACAACTCGATGATGTTAGTGGGTCCTAAATATCTAATAGAGGGCATTTGATTATGCACCTAAGATCTAATGGCAAGAATTAAGTCAAAAATTTAGAGGATCTTGAGATCAAGATCAATGGATGATATCAAAATTCAAAGCCTTGACACTTTAAATGGAGAACAAATATGGTCGAAGTCAAACCAAAACAAATATTTCAAATGTAGGTTATAGAGGTAGACACATTGGTTTCAACAGGTTCATCACCAAAGCCATCATCATGATTATGACCCTTTTCTCCACGTTCACATGTTATAAATAAACCAATAAAGAGTAATCAATGTAGGAATAATATCATAATAGATTGATCCAACTATTATAATTACATTAACACCTGAATTCAACTTAAAAATGACTTAATCCCATCATTGTATCCATAAATAACATTAATGTAATGAGGATCTCAAGGAGATTTAGGTGGCCATCTGATGGCTTCTAATGGTAATCTTGGCCTTGATGATTATGACCCCTTATCCACTATCCCATGCATCTTTCCCTATCTCTCTCATCCCATTTTGATATAAATTTAGATTTCTAAGCCTTAAAAGGGATCTTTTTAGGCTGGTATGATTAGAATCTACCAAAATTTGTATTCATGCACCTCCTAGATTAACGAGAAAGATACTTATAGTTGTTTAGTAAATTGTGAGTAGTTTTTTTTATTTATTTGATATGCAAAATTGGTTTAATCTTCCATTTTTAGGTCCAAGTTCAATCTAAGTGCTAATAAGCTTTACTTGTAGATCATCTAGTGTGTCATAATGTTGATGTCTTGGGTATAGAGTGGACTACTAACAATAAGTTCTTTTAATTAGGTCTTACCCTCATTGCCCTTCAGAAGAAGCCAATAAAATTAACCTCTATTGAAACACTTTTACTTGTAAACCATTATAGGCACTGTGCTAAGTCTATTCATAGTATAATAGTGTAGTCAATATTTCAAGCTTTTGAATGGATACAATGTATTCATGGTGCATCAACATACTTAGAGTAGGTTTTCATTCATGAAAGTCCTTTATTTTCATCCCAACCTATTTATCTCTTAGGTGAGCACTATAAAAATGAATTTGAGGATATTACCTCATTAAAAACCCTAGAGGTTTGACCCAAGTTTAGGTAACCCACATCCTAGGGTCATTCCCATGTTGGACAAGGTTTAAGTAGAGGACTTGAATAATCCTTTGCTCAACTAGGGTGCAACCTAAGCCTCCAAAAAATGTGGCATGCCTAGTACAAAATTAAAGTTCCCAAAATCATGTTATAAAGATATTAGAAGACATTTGGAAGTTGAAGACATAAAAAAATCAACTATGGTCATCTTGGGCAAAGTCAAGAATCTTTTGGAGGTTTGCAATCAATCTCAAGTTCAGAGATACTAGTGGTTTAATGGTTTCAAAGGTAATAAGGTTCTTAGTCATGGTTTTTATTTTATACACATATTGTATAAGGAGTCATGGTAGACCATGAGGTAGGCTTTTACCCTCTACCCCCATATCCACCTTATTAGAGCCCATATGACCCATATATTGATCCTTACCAACCATATAGTCCATATCTTACACACTACCAAGATCATACACTATACTTTGAGCCTCCTCCACCTCCATGGAAACCTTATTATCATCATAATTAGTCATATTATCAACCTGCTACTCCTTGCAATCCACTTGCACCAAACATTGATTATCTACACTTACATATTGAGTGATTAAGAAAATAAAGGGATAAGTTGTAGGAGAGTCTTAGACAACAGAAAAGGGTTGAATACTATGTTATTATTCCTCATCAATATACTACTACAAACCAACCATAGTTATTTAAATTGGTCACTCCATCTCCTTTTCTTACCTCCCTAATCATAGGAGATTTCTTGGTCAATAATTTTTTACTTAATGACAAGGCAAATCATTTAATTATTCCTAAATCAATGGAAGATGCCTTGAATCTAAGTTATGAAACTATTTCTGATTTTAAATTACAATTTAATGGGTCTTCCATGAAAGTATTTATCATTGTTATAAATATTTGACTCACTTTCCATGCCTACCCCAAACTTTTAATTATGTAAGACCTTATTGTAGTAGATTTTTTTCCTCGTTTTTCCTTTTTTTTGGGTAATGAATTCATGATTAAGGTTGGAGGGTAATTTTTCAAATACTTGTCTCATATAGTGTGAAAATTTGAACATGGTGTGGAGGTAAAAATCAATTCTGAGTCACTCTCTAAGTTCCACATTCTACCACCTCCTCTAATCATCCCAAAGGTAGATTTCCTTCACCTCCCTTCCCCAAGGCAATCCACTTGTGTTCAAGATGTTATACCTACCAAGGAGCCTAAAATAATACCCACATGGAAGCCTTCATGGGCCATGGATCCTAATTTCATCATGCCCACCCTTGAAAAGGAGGATAAGGAAGGAAAAGTAGGCGTGAAATCTGTTATTAGTCTTTCATCTATTATTACTCAAGTACCTACTACCCTTATTCATATCCCCCCTCAATATTAATACTTTCCTAAGAACCCATTCAATATCCCTATTTTTAAGGATACCCTTATAAGCATTAAGAAACATAATTATATCTACTACCCACCTACCCTCTTTGATTTAAAAAAAAATCAAGTAAACCAAAATTAGAATCAAATCATTTAAGTATGGTGTGCAAACTATCAAATTTGGTAAAGGAAGGGGTAGTCATTCAAGAGATAGATAGTGATACATTTGCATTTGAGTTTCAAGAGCACCTTGGATAGGAAAATTATATAATATATGAAGAGGAGATTCAAATTGGTACCCCTGTGTACTCCATTAGATTAGAAGGTAAGCATGACTAGAGCTTGGATAATAAAGGGCAACTATAATGTCATAATGATGGATCTGAGGAAAATGAAACACAATATGATCTTTTCATAAGATACCAATTAAATAAAATCATCCATGATGATGTTATTGATATTTAAGTTAAGAATCCATTGGAATACTAGTGACAACACTTGTGTTTGGAGTTCTTCAATGAAATGAAACAACTTGGTAAGGCAAATTCGAGTGATATAGTTGAATAATAAGCTAATGCTTCAAATGTGGAAAGTAATGTAAATCAAGTAGTGTAGAAGAGATATGAGTTAAACCTTCATTATATTGAGGAAACACCTCTCTATACTAATGAATATGATGAGAAAACTTTAGTTGATCAAAAACCTTATGATGATCCTACCAAAATGAAGGAGGTGAGTAATCAACTTGATGATTTACAGATAGATGGTAGAAGTTCAAATGAACCTTGTGATTTATTCATTGACCAAGATGAGATGTCATTTTGGGAGGAATTATAAGACTTATTCTTGATGTTAGATACCTCACCTCTGTACTAGTCAATTTTTGAAAAGAAGGAACTTGTAAAAAATGCTTTGATAACTGATTATCTTGAACCCAAAGAGCAGAACTAGTTATAGATCTTGACTAAAAAGGAGATGATGGTATTGATACAATATAGAAATATTTTATAGGAGTATAATTGGATTATTTATCCTCACACTAAAACCATACACATAGGGATTAATCTAGATGTTCATTTCACTCTTCCATGTAATCAAGAGAGTTCTAGCTACAAGAAGAAGTTGTCACCTATTGATCCAAGTTTGATTGCACACAAATCATCATATAATAGATCTACATTAGGGTGACATAATGATCATAGAACATTCCCATTTAACATTAGGGGAATGAAGTCAAAGTTAGATTAGTTTTTTATTAGTTAATTTTTTTGTCTAAATAAGTGCTTTGCATAAGTTTTAAGGTTGTGACTTGTTGTTTAGTACTTTTCTTTATTTATCCTTAGTTTTTAGGTGTATTTTTTAGTGTTATGTTAATTTATTGTGTTTGTGTATGTATTCTTTCTATTTCAAGTCTTTGAGGTGTTAATATTATAATTTAGTTTAGAGTGTCATCATTTTGTGCTATTTTTTTGAGTCACCTTGTCATAAAAGTGTTTGGGTTTCATGACCAATAGGTTAGTCAAACCATTAGAGTCACTAGAAATGTTAATATTTTGACCTCACAAGCCAAAATATCAACCCCTGTCATTTGAATATTTTATGAACATTACCTTATATATTTTTTAATTCCCCATAGTATCCTTCTTTTAAATAAAACATGACTTTCACAAGCCTAGAAGAGTCAGACCATCATAACATGTCATATACGAATGAATAGATCAATCTAGTATTATATTTGATAAATGGACATGGGAGGTTGACTAGAGCCAAAGGAATGCATTGATTTAACATTTTTCATGTTGTGAATTCCCCCTAAAAATTTTGTATCTTGATGAGTTCTCTATCTCAAGATATAAGCTTCCAAATTTGAACTTACAAAGTGGGACATGAACGTAGAGATCAATTTAAAGCTATGGTAAATAGATATTTAAATTAAAATGTTCTAAGGATGAAAAAATGTCTGAAAAGTGTCAAGATCATGGGATATTAAGTCAATATCTAATGGTATGCAGTGATTAGAAACATCAATGGGTAATAAAGATCCAATGGTATGTGTTTAATCATGCTATTGAAGATCAATAGTGAATAGTGGGTCAAAAGTTTATTAGATCCTAAAATAAAATGTGTGGGTGATAAGTGTCTTAAATGAGTTAAATTGGTAGAAGATATATGGAATGCATAAGGTCAAAAAGTACCTAGAACAAGATCAATGGTTGGTATTTGATCATATCAAAGATCTAATGGCAAGAGGTAACCTAATGACATCAGTGGGTCCTAAAGATATAATAGAGCACATTTGATTATATACCTAATATATAATGGTGAGCATCAATTAAAAAAGTAAGAGGATATTGAGATAAAATTAATGGTTGATATCAAAATTTTAAGCCTTGGGACTTTAAATATAGATCAAATATGATTAAAGTTGAACTAGAACAAATATTTCAAAGGGAGGCCATAGAGGCAGACACGCTGGTTTCAATGAGTTCATCACCAAATATAGTAGTATGATTATTAACCTTTTCTCCACTCTTACACACCACAAATAAACTAATAAGGAGTAATCAATGCCAAAACAAGATCATAATATATTGATCTAGTTATTATAACTACATCAATGCCTAGATTCAGCTTGAAAATGACTTGAACATATCATTGTAATTGTAAAGAGAATTAATGTAATGAGGAGTTTGAGGAGATTTATGTGGCCATATATGATTACTTGTAGTGTTAATCTTGACCTTGATCATTATGAATCCTTTTCCACTCTCCCACACATCCCTCTCCATCTCTCTCATCCCATTCTACTATAAATTCAAGATTTTGAGCCTTAAATTGGATCTCTTAGGGATAATATGAATATACTCTACTATAATTTGTACTCATACACATATTGGATTGATGAGAAAGACACTTTTATTTGTTTACCAATTTATTCTTAGTGTTTTATATTTATTTGATATGAAAAAGTGGTTTAATCTTCATTTGTAGGTCTAAGTTCAACTTAAGTGATAACAAGCTTTCCTTACAAGTCATATAGTTTGTCATAATGTTGATGTCTCACGTGTAAAGTGGATTGCTAATTGTATGTGCCTTCAATTAGGCCTTACCCTCATTTAACTTTAGCCTAACCCAATCAAACTGACCTCTATATGAAACACTTTTTCTTGGAAACCATTGTAGGCACTGTGTTAAGTCTACTCATATTCCATTCGTGTGTCAAGAGTTCAAGATTGTGAGTGGATACAATGAATTCATGGTGCATCACCACACTTAGATTTGGTTTTCATTCATACAAATCCTCTCTTTTCATCCCAACCAATTTAGGTCTTAGGTGAACATTATAATGATAAATCTGAGGAGCTAGCCTCATTAAAAACCCTAGAGGTCTGACCCAATTTTAGGTAACCCACATCCTAGGGTCATTCCCATATTGGTTTAAGTTTGAGTAAAGGACCTAAACAATCCTTTGCTCATCTAGGGTGCAACCTAGGTATCCAATGATGATGTAAGGTAGAATGATTTAGAAGGATTATGATTGAATTCATGACCCTCATACTCAATCCAAGCATATAAGGATGAACTTAGATGGTCATTTCACTCTTTCAATTAATCAGGAGAGTGTTAACTATAGGAGAAAGTTATCACCTATTGATCCAAGTTTGATTTCACACAAATAATCATATGATAGCTCCACATCAAAGTGCCATAATGATCACATAACATTCCCATTTGGCCCTAGGGGAATGAATTCAAAGTTAGGTTAGTTTTTTAGTCATTAGTTTGTCCAAATAAGTGCTTTGCATAAGTTTGTAGGTTGTGACTTATTATTTATCCATTTCCTTTATTTATCCTTAGTTTTTAGATGTGTTATTTAGTGTTAGGTTATTATTATTGTTGTGTTTTTATGTGTATTATTTCTACTGTAAGTCTCTGAGCTACCATGAGTATAATTTGGTCTAGAGTGTCATCATCTTATGCTTCTTTATTGAGTCAACATGTCATAAAAGTGTCTGGGTTCCATGACTAGTAGGCTAGTCAAGCCATCAGAGTCACCAAAAATATTAACATTTGTGCCTCACAATCCAAAATTTCAACCCCCTATCATTTTAATCTTTGATGACCATTTCCTTATCTTGATTTTATATGCCCCATACTATACTTGTTTTAAAGAAAATGTGACTAACTTAAACACTAGAGGAACCAAACCATCATTAAAACATCATGTAGGAGTAATTTGGAAAAAGGTGAAGTGTGAAATGATGCTAAGTTTAAGCATCATAAAGTAACCATTTCAATTCAAATATTCTTGAGTCTAAATGTGTTTCCAATAAGTGATAAAATCTCGCTTGATTGGATCATAGATCAAAGACACATGGGTAGTCAATAAGTAAAAAAGTGTTTGGAAAAATATTAATAGTCATCATTCAATTAGATAAAATATCTAATGGTGAGTGATAATATAATAGGGTTAGTGGGCCCCAAATATATAATAGAGCACATTTAATCATGCATTCAAAGATCAATGTTGAGCTTACAATCAAAAAGTTAGAGGATCCTAAAATTAAGCAAGGGGATAACAAGTGGCATGATCATGGTGAACTAAAGGATGTGATAGTGTGAATTCAATCAAATAGAAAGAATATAGATGAAACATATTCAATTTTACCAAGGATCTAATAGTGTATAATTAAGATGATTAATGATGAGTGAGGGGTCAATGATTCATCATATCTTAAGAACACATGAAGAGCTATTAGATGACACTTTTTTATAAACCCAAATCAATATCAATGGCTAATATCAAAAGTATAGGACTTGAGAATTTAAATGAAGATTAAATATGGTTGAATTCAAACCAGGGAAAATATTTCAAAGGGAGGCCATAGAGGTAGACATGTTGGTTTTAACAGTTTCATCACCAAATCCAAAAATATGATTACGACCCTTTTTTCCAATATTAAATGCCCAAAATGAACCAATAAGGAGAAATAAATGTCAAAATAAGATCATAATAGATCAATCTAGCCATTATAACAACATCAACATTAGAATGCAGCTCGAAAATGACTTGATCTAGTCATTGTAGCCATAAAGAGCATTAATGTAATGAGCATTTCATGTATATTTATGAAACCATATATGACTTATTCTAGTAGTAATCTTGGCCTTGATCATTATGACCCCTTCTCCACTCTCTCACACATTCCTTCCCCTCTCTCTCTCTCTCATCTTATTCTACTATAAATTCAAGCTTTGAGATCTTGATTTTCATCCCTCAAGGCTGGTATGACTAGACTCTATCAAAATTTGTATTCAAGAACCTATTAGATTAATGATAAATATACTTGTAGTTGTTCACCAATATATTAGTGTTTTGTATTTTTTTGATATGAAAAATTAGTTTAATCTTCCTTTTTCAGGTTTGAGTTTAACCTAAGTGCTAACAATATTTCCTTGTAGGTCATATAGCTTGTCATAATGTTAATGTGTCAGGTATAGAGTGGATTATTGAATTGAAGTGCCTTCAATTAGGCCTTACCCTCATTTCCCTCTATCCTAAATCAATCAAACATACCCCTATATGGAGTACTTTTGATTTGAAACCATTGTCAGCACTATGTTAAGTGTATTCATAGTCTATTAGAGTGTTAAGAGTTAAAGCCTATGAGTTGATATAATGAATTCATGGTGCATCACCACACTTAGATTATGTTTTCATTCATGTAAATCCTTCTATCTTTTCATCCCACCCTATTTAGGTCTTGTTGGGCTAATTTGGCCTACATGCCTAGTTTAGAATGAGAAGCTAAGAAGAGTCCTGATTAAAGAGTGACCTAATGTCACAAGGAGCATATAGGCTTCAAGACAATATAAAATAAAATTTAAAACATTTTAAAACACTTTAAAAAGGCTTAAAGTGCAAATTTAGTGATCTTAAGAGACCAAAACATCATGAGGACATCATGTAGGAATGAGTGGAACAAGTTGGTTGTAAATTTAATAAGTTCACCTAGAGAGCCTCACATCCCAAAATATTTCATGGACATGAATTCCTTTATGATAAGATCATGCTCTAAAAAAATCATATCTTGATGATATTTTTATCTCATGATATAAGCTTCTAGAGTTAAATAGATAGAGTGAAAAGTTCATGCAAAAATCAAGTTAGATCTTCATAAAGTAGTCATTTGTATTCAAAAATATTTAAAAAGGCTTCAATTTGATCAATATCTAGTAGTGTGTGTGTGATCAGAGACTGATATGTAGATCTAATAACATGCACTAAATTAAAAGGGTCAAAAAGTCCTTCAAAAAAGACCTATGATGTGTATTCATTCATACATCTAGATCTAACAGTATGAGCTAAGTCAAAAGGTTAGCATAGAATGTGCATGTGACAAGTGGCATGATCTCAATATAAGTATCTTGATCTAATGCACATGTTACAATCTCAATGAAGTGAGCCTAGGTAGATCTATGGTACATATTCATTTGTATATTTAGATCTAACAGTGTTGGTTAAAAGTCAAAGAGTCTAAGGATCTGAATCAAAGGCTCACATTCATTTGTACATCAAGATATAAAAATATAAGTTAAAGTAAAGGAGTTAGCATATCCTAGGGACTAATAAAGAGAAGATAGTTTGGAATAAATTGATAGGTCTGAGTTGGCAATCGATAACCAATAAACAAAGGGAAAATCCAAAATCTTTTGGTGGAGGTCAATGAACTAGTTTTCAAACTAGGAGAATGAAGGTTTCAAAGATCCATGTCACCATTATAGCTCGATCAATAAAAAATGTAGTCATATAGACAAGATGGTCAAGGATAAATCTTTATCACCATTAAAGTTTAGATAGGAACTTAGGTTGATAACTTAGAACTTATCAACCCCATTGTAAGATTACTCCATTGATGTGGTCATTACTATTCTAGATTAAATATCCTCTCATGTAGTAGCTTCTCATCTCTCACATGGTTGAGAGGCAAAATAGGGGCCTAATACAGAGATCAAGTAAGACTAAATATCTATCAAACTTTCAAAGATATTTTGACTATGTGAAAATTGATAGACTGGGTTGATTTTTGATCTATGGTGGACCTATTTTCAAGTTGGAGAAAATACAAATATAAATGTGATTATGGGGAACTATCTCATCTTTTTATATGGTCACATTTTTTATAAACAGGTACCTATGGCCATCCAAAGTAGATGTGGTATGAATTTGTCAGTTTTGAGGTATGAGAAGTTTGTCCTCATTAAAAAATCAAGTAGAAGGTGGTAGTTCTAAGGAGGAAACCTAGCAAATAGATAAGGAAAATGAGCATTAAATTCTATTACAAATATTTTAAAATATTAATTCTTATTTGATAAGATCATGACTCAACAACCTTGAACTGGTGCTAATCCATCACAACTTCCCCTCTCTTCTCTCCCTTTTCTATATATGTTCCATCTTATTCTAGATTGTATTACTTTGGAAGTTTTTTTAGACAATAAATCTCTAAGATGTTTTAGATTAATAGAATATTAGTATTTGTCTTGCTTAAGCTATGCCAAAATTTGTACTATAACACTTGATGCAATAAAGACCAAATTCCATCATTTTTACAAATTGGTTTGAAGTGTGTTCTATAAATTCATGTATTGTGGTTAAGTGAATATATTCTTTCTTTACCTATGTCTAAGTTTCTCACCTTTATTAAGTAGTTTTTAGTCCTCACAAGTCATTTTAAGTGTAATATATACTTTATTGATTAGCTTGGAAGTTGATATATGTCCTCCCATGCTAGTTTAATAGTTTGTCAATGCATTATTGTGAAATACTTATGTGGGACCAATCTTATTTGGTCTTGAATGTGTTTTATAGTGTATCTTTTGTAAAGTATAAGTGTTCCAATTACTATTACATCACCTCATTTTATATTCTTTCATCTATTATTTTTACTCTCTCTCCCTTTTTCCAAGTAATTGTTAGTTTAGGTCTACTTTAGGTGATAGATCTAGATAGAAGCCAACCTTCCTTAGAGGTTTGACCCAAGTTTAGGTGACCCACATCCTAGGTTAATTTTTGTGTTGGACTAGATTTTTGTAAAAAGACTTGAAAAATCTCTTTACTTAGCTAGGGTACAATCTAGGGCACCAATAGTTCTAGCATGCTTGGTGGGATAGAGTTTTCCTTGGCATAATTGAAGTTTAAATATTGAGAAGAAGAAATTTTAGTAGGAAGAGAAATCTACCATCATTAAATGATGAATATTATTCAAGTTACAATAATATCATATATACTATAATTTCATGCCAAAGATTACTATAAGATCGACAATTAAAGGTACTCCTTTTGAACACATTAAAATACCTTTAAATTCTTATGAAAAATCAAGATTCAATAGGACAATTCCTTATCCTCAAAGGAAACATCTATCTCCTGGTCATCTTATTATCTTAGTCTAAACTATTGTCCCCATTACCCAAATGGTTGTTAGGAATCAATTTTTTGATCCATTCAATAGGGGTAGTCCCCTAAATTTATCCCAATATGATGAAATTCCTATGTCTACCCTTAAGAGTATTCTTTTCCTATCAGGAGAATAGGATAAAACAACTACTATTGAGCATATCCAAGATGTTTCCAGCCTTTATTATAGTCATAATATTGTTTAAGATAATGTGGCTATTATATTGTTTGTTGCTTCCTTCAAACGAAAAGAATTGCAATGGTATATGAATCTTCCTTTGACCTCCATTGCTACCTAGGATGAATTAGTTATATCCTTAGTCAATAAATTTGAAGACAAATTTGATAATATATTCTTATTTAAATGATTGAATACCATTAAAATGTACCCCCATGAATTCTTGTCTAATTTCAACCTCAAATTCTAAAAGATATGGACTATGATACCTACATTGGTCAAACCATCCCTAGAATATGCATTCTTGTACTTTCTAAAAGCCCTTAATTCTGATATTAGTGTGATGATATAGTCCATAGGTGTTAATACTTTTCCAAATGCCTATGACCTTTTAATAAGAGCAGAGAACAACTTTATACAAGATGGTCAACTTTCTCCAAGGCCCCTAATGCCTATTTTCCTAGAACTACAACCTATTCCACCCCCTCATGTTCCTCAAATCCCATCTATAGCTCATATTCCATCATCTAAAGCTTAAGTTATAACCCATTCTAATCAGGTTAGTGAGATTGGATAATTAAAAATAATGTTGCAAGATTTTGGAAATGAGATAGTTCAACTCAAGAGATAATATTACCAAGGTAGAATTTATCAACAACAAAATCAAAACACCACAACAAAGCTAGAATACCTATCAACCCTCTAATAATAAAAGGCCTCCTTATCAACCTTTCAAAGAAAATAGACCACCCTATCAATCTCAAGGAGCCATAACCCAATCTAAACCATATATATCCCTTGAACCTAATGTACCCTCTAGTTCAAAATCCATTATTCCCACACCTCCTCAAAACAACTTTATGTAAGATCTAGGTTGGCAACCTTTTAATACCAATGATATGCAAAACCAATCCTTGGTATCATAAGATATTACTATGCCATAACTGACACAAGAAATTTTTTCTCTTCAAGTAGGTTAATATCAAGAGATAAATTTGATACCCCTAATGACATTAATGTGAATTGGAAAATAGATGATCATTTTAAACTCAATCAAATTGGTAAGACTAGCAACATAAGTGGTCAAGTTACAGCTTTGACTAGAGTTAAAAGAAGAGTTATTAAAGAAGCTCAAGATATGATAAATACTTTTAGTACTCTTAATATTATTCTTAATAGTATCAAGGATCAACTTACTGTCCCTATAGCATAGAAGAATCAAAATGCAAAAGTTGGGAAGATCCCTCAAATACCTATAATTAGAGAATAACTAATGGTTCACAAAGTGTCTCTGAAGGTTAGTGGAACCTCATTCAATATAATAGATTAGATATAGAAATCCAATGTTAACATTAGAATGTGGGATTTCCTTTTTATTACAAGGCAAAAGGACATGCTCATCCAAGAGCTTTTAGCTCTCAAGGTGTTTCAAGAACCAATTGAGAAACAAGATGTTGTTTTAGCCAATTCAGACCAACCAACCAAGCAACAAGATCAATAGGTACATAAAATTAAAAAGGTAGAAAAAAACAATGTCAAATAAAAAAGACTCCTTTTTACCTTTCTTTGATAGTTGGTGACTATCTAGTTCATAATTGTATGGTAGATAGTGGAGCCATTACCACTATCATGCCTAAAAAAATTATAGATAAACTTGGTCTTGTGTATGAACCAAATACTAAAGGAGTATTGGAACTATATGGGTCACCAATAAAGACAATAGACATCATCAAATATCTAAAGTTGACACTACATGATTGTCCCAATGTTACCATTCAACAAGACATGGTTGTAGTGGACTTGCCTCCCTAGTTTTCCTTGTGTCTTTCAAGGGACTTTACCTTAAAAATATGAGGATACTTATAAGTTAATTAGACATATTTGATGTTCAGGACTAGGTATGGTACTAATGTGACAATACATTTTGAACCTATTGCATATTTCCATTTAAAACCATATATGCTAAGTATGGTGAACACTATATGCAATCAAAAATGCAACATGTCTATAAATCAATCCTAGCTTAGATAAGATAGAGCATACCTACAATTATAATTGGGAATAAATTTGTTAATTAGGATCATGACCAATATGGGGATCTTATAGACCCAATTAGGGGATCACTTATCATAATACACCATGTGAGGTAGGGTTCCAAAGCCTATAATCTAACACAATCATGAAAAAACCCTAGAAGAGTCCTATGTTTAATATCCACCTATTATAATAAACAAGAAATTTGATCTAATCTAGTGTAGACCAAATCTTGTTTCACAAAGTCAGGGTTAGAAATAAAACAAACAACTAAACTAAACATGCATAGAGCTTATATGGATCATGACAAGATTTTTATGATCCATCATAGAGATGATAAGGAGGTATAGCATAAGGATTTCCTTCATACATAACCATTAAAATAACATCAAGATAGTGCAATGAAAATAAACTTACTTGTAAACTACCTTGACTTTATAAGCAATTAATTTAGCTTAGAATCACCACATTATTTATGAATAACATTATTGTAACTAAAATTTCACCACGATAAGATCTAATGGGTCTCACTAAGCATGCCAAAACTATTGGGGTTCTAGATTTGCACCCTAGCTAAGGAGGGGATTATTTAGATCTTCCTACTCAAATCTAGTCCAACATGGGGCTGATCCTAGGTTACGGGTATCCTAAAAGTGGATTAGACATCTAAAGAAAGTTAGCTTCCTTATGTATCTATCACCTACACTAAAATCTAACTAGGAAAAGTGATAGAGAAATGGGTAACAAAACATAAAAACATGTAAAGGAGGTGATGCACCAGTAATGTGATTATTCATCCACTCTATCTGAACTTCTAAAAAGAACACTAATGAGATTAGATCTATAAATATAAATGGTTGTTTATGCATTAGTATTTCATGTAAATGTTCATCAAATGATCAAAACCTAAGGGAAGTGATAAAGAGGCTTGATTCAAGGCACTAACCAACCAATGTATCCACTTGCTAGTTTTAATCAAATGACCTTTGACACTAAACATGACTTGCAAAACAATATAATCTAGTAGTTAGGTGAAATCAAGATTTGACAAGGGAGATATTTCTACCACATATGCAAATCACATTGACATTAGAACAATATACTATAATAATAAAATCTAAAAAGATTCCTTTATTCATCTTAAGAGGTTACAATGATCAAATCTAGGTAGAGTCTAGTCATGCCCAAAAGAGGGATTATCAAGATAATTTTTAAGGCTTAGAAGCCTACATTTATACAAAAATAACGAGAGAGAAAACTATGTGTTGGAAAAGGACCAACCACTTCTAATGGATTAAAACTAATTCAAGGATGTTACTGAGTTAGGATCTTATCAAGATGGCACAATTTCAAAGGACTTACAAAATAAATGAATGTTCACTATCCTTATCCATCCACCCAATTATCATCTCAGGACTTTATGCTACTTTTTCTTGATCTATTGATGAGGATGATGTCTTGGAACTGGATAAAATATGCCACATCTACATAATGTAACCAATTATACTTTCATTATCAAAAATTATCAATGATGATAGGCGATACATAGGTCTAATATATGTGAAAACCAATCTTAAACCAATGGTTTTCACATAGTCACAATATCTGTGAAAGTGTACAAACTACCTGACTTTGCTTCACGGTCACTGGTTTATCTTTACCTTTTATATTAGACATAAAAGATCTATTAGATAGAGCATTAATTATATTGCTTAGTCTCTGAACTGTGGCCCTAGTTCAACTCTGGTTCAACTCCAAGCTTGACTCTTTGACATTTAATTTGCCTAGGTCTATTTAAAATTCTTTAACTTTCATTGAAAATGTCTCAAGATCAATCTCACTTATTGGTTGTCAAATCCCAACTCAGACTATCTACATCATGCTAAACTATATTTATGTTCATTAGATCTATATATATGCTAACTTATTGACTCTACCTCACTCTATTGATCTATTTGTGTATAGATGCCTATGAACCATTAATTTTATACCAACTAAATGTGCTTATGCCACTTCTCCTTGACTCTTTATCTCTTTGGATTCATTGATTAGTTTGACTCATGTTTACCATTCAATCAATATGTATGATTTTATGCACACCATATATGTCTTTGGTCCCACTTTCCTATCAATTATTTCACTCTATTGAATCATTGGTATGATCGAGTGTGATCCTTTAATTTAGCTTGGACCCATCTTTTTGTCAGTAAACATGTAACATTAGAGCTTGGATTGATTATCCCATACCATTAGGTTATGTCCAACTTATATATATTTAAAGGCTTTAACTTTGGGACATTTTGACTTAGTTGACTCTAACATATATCATTAGATATTATGTGTCAGTATGAGGACTCCCATGAACTTTTGTATCTCAACTAACTTCAAGCCTTTTAAGGACCTTTTGAACCCAAACAATTACTTGACTTGATTAAAATTTGCGTTCATACTAACATCATTTGACATCCATATGGATATATTTGAAATTCCATAGATCATAAAATTTAAGCTCATATGAATTTCCATAGTGTCTTTATTTTGACTCTCATGTGACTATCATTCATTATTTGATCAATTTATATCTTAAAATATAGGAATCATGGAGGGGCTAAATTTATTAGAGATGTTAGTGAGGTTAAAAGGAACAAACCCAATTGACCCAATGGTCTCAAAAGCCTTCTAAGTGAATATATAAAATTTTCAAGTTAATTGGTCCATATTTGGTTCGCATGACATCCTGGCGACATTCTAGCTTACTTAGCTAAGTATGGAAAACCTAGTGAAAATACTTGGGAAGGCCAAATTTACATGTGTGTAACTTCACTCATATTTTATTGGATGATCTAGAACTTTGAATGTAGAAACTTGGGACTAAAATGAGAAAATCCATGTGATCAATTTCTTATGCAAATCTTGCACATATGAGATATAACATCAACAAACTACCTACTTGGACTCTCTACCATTAAACTCAAATGTCAAGATGGAACCAATGAAGAATTAGATGAACTCCATGTACTTCTATATCTATTTTAAGCACTATTAACACTTCATGAGGGATCTATAACTTTTTAACCTATCATTAGAAGATGAAAAATTATACTTTAAGTGGACTTCAAGTGTTTCAAAATATTTAAAAATAAAATGATCTTCCTCTTTTATCATTGGGTCCTTCTCTCACTTAGGAACATTTCTCAATATTTGAAAGCTATGTATGTAGGCCAAAAAATGGCCAATAGGTTAGACATAAACCCTAAAAGGGTGAAGATAAAAGGGTTTCCATGGGTTTTATTAACTCATTGTGAACTTCAACTCTAAATTATTTTACTCTTTAGCATTTTGAGTAAAAGATGTGGTACTAGTTTGCTAGTGAGTGAATGAGTGTGTCAAATTGAGTGGATTGATTTGTGGTTAATCGAGTGATCAAGGATGTAGAGAGGATGAGGGAGAGCATGATATTAGGTGGTGTTCCCTAGAGTTACTCTTCGATGGCAATCAAGGAATGAGGTAGGCATTGTTTTGAATTGGTAGATCAGTTTAAAATTTGAAAATAAATGCATAATTGAATTTGTTGGTTGTTCATTTGGCAATGGGTGGGTTTGGTTAAAGGCTAGGTTTTGGGAGTTATTATTTAATTTAGTGTTGAAAGTGGTAGTGTGGGTAGGGAATTGGGTAGAGGGAGGGTAGAGTAAAGATAAATAAATTTTTTTTGAGGTTCTTGGTAGGTAATTTTATGAGATAGAGTTTGGTTGGATCATCGGTGATCATTACATAGTGACCATTGGTGGTAGTTACTAGCCATCGATAGTCATTATCAACCATCAGTAGTCAATATAAAACCATTGATAGGTCACTTTATGGTGACCATTGGTGGTTGGTCACCTAACTATTAATGGTCAAACTATAGGAATAGTTGACCATCAGTGGTTGATGGATGTGTTAAAAGTTGTAAGAGTTAATCGGTCATAGTTGAGTTTAAGCGGCTATGATAAGGTCAAGGGGTTAGGGTAAGAGTTATATAAAGGTTTGTATATATTCGAAGAAGGTTGAATGATGGGATAAAGTAATGGTAGGAGGGTTTAATGATATTATTTGGTAGGTGTGATTAATTAAGGAATAATTAAATTAGGTGAATAGGTATAGGATAGATTAGAATTAAAGGTGAAGGGTATAGTTTTGAAGAAAAACCATAGGTATAGGTCATATTAGGAAAATTTTATGATTTGGATAGATTAGAATAGGAGGTAGGTGAAAGTGGTAGAATTCATAGGAAAAATATGTCAATAAACTAAGGTTTTTGTTATCTAACCCTACAAGCATAGGAGCATATACAGATGAAGGACAAAGTGCCCTGAATACTGGATGAGCTTCAATGAGGGATGATTGACATCAATTGGGAGCATATAGAGGACATGGGCTTTAGAGGCATGAGGTACTACCAATACTTATCCTGGGATACAGTGATGTTAGTTGCACTCATTGAGAGATGGGACCCTTCCACTAACACCTTCTTTTTTTA